>JAANYP010000806.1:0-539187 GCA_020465985.1 Centrapalus pauciflorus | reverse complement strand
TGTGATAAGGGGTTAGAAGTCAACTTTAAAGCCAATCGGTGCAGCATCAGATCAGCACAAGGAAAAGAAATTCTAGCAGGAAACAGGAAAACAAATCTATACTCCATTAATTTAGCCTCGATCAATCTGAAGAAAGATGTCTGCTTATTGTCAAAAGCAACATCTAAAACAGCATGGTTGTGGCATCGTCGCCTTTCACATCTAAATTTCAATGAACTGACCAATCTAGCAAAAGGAGGGTTAGTTAAAGGGCTGCCGGCGCTTAAATTTCAAAAAGAGCAACTATGTGCGGCATGTGAAAAAGGAAAGATGACAAAAGCCACACACAAATCCAAAACAGTACACTCATCCACAAGAGCATTAGAGTTACTTCATATGGATTTGTGTGGACCAATGAGAGTACAAAGTATAAATAAGAAAAGATATGTATTAGTGATAGTTGATGACTACTCACGATACACATGGGTGTTTTTCCTGAAATCCAAATCAGATGCAACCGAATCTATCATCGACTTCATCCGAAAAATACAAGTAAAGTTGCAACTCACCATCCAGACAATTCGCTCAGACAATGGAACAGAGTTCAAGAACAAATCATTAGACTCGTTCTTAAATTCAATTGGAATTACACATCAATTCTCAGCTGCTCGGACTCCACAACAAAACGGTGTCGTTGAAAGAAGAAATCGGACACTAGTGGAAGCAGCTAGGACGATGTTGGCCTACTCCAATTTACCATTGTTCTTGTGGGCAGAAGCGGTTGCAACAGCATGTTTCACACAAAACCGTTCAATAATAAATAAAAGATTCGGAAAGACTCCGTATGAGCTGATCAATAAACGAATACCTAATGTTAAATTTTTCCATGTCTTTGGTTGCAGATGCTTTATATTGAATGATAAAGACAATCTGGGAAAGTTTAATCAAAAGGCAGATGAAGGAATCTTCATCGGGTATTCAAAGGAGTCGGTTGCTTTCCGAATCTACAACAAGAGAACCAAGATAGTCAACGAGAGCGTAAATGTTAAATTTGACGAATGAGTGGTGATGGCTTCTGAACACACCAGTTCAGAACCCGGACCTAACATGCAGACTTCATTGGAGTCAAATAAACAAAATGCTGAATAAAATGAATTAAATAAGTTGTTTGAGAACTTTTATGATGATTATTTTGAAACTCCCAAATCTAATGTTCAAAATTTGGTGCCTGACAGGATCACTGAAGATCCAGTAGTAGTTTCAGATCTCTCTCAACAACAAAGTTCAGAAGAGACTGGAGAAGCTTCAACAGCAAAGGTGCAGTCAACTACTGAGACTGTACAACCAATTGAACCTCCACATACTTCTGAAACCCCTATTACTTCTGAACAGTCAGAAGCTCCTACCTCAGTTGTTCCACCTACAACATCTGCAACAACTCCCGAACCATATTTTGATTCCAATCCCAACCAAGACCCAATAGAACCGTTTCCACATACAGTTAAGTGGACAAGAAATCACCCAATAGAGAATATCATTGGTGATCCATCTTCATCAGTCCAAACCAGAAGGGCTACAATAAATGAATGCTTATTTTCAAATTTTTTGAGTAAGATTGAGCCCAAAAATGTAAAAGAAGCCCTTCTGGATGCTGATTGGATTGTGGCGATGCAAGAAGAACTCAACCAGTTCGAACGGTTAAAGGTCTGGAGACTTGTTGAGCGCCCAAAAGACAAATCCATAATAGGCACGAAATGGATCTTCAAGAACAAGAAAGATGAACACGGTGTCATTATTCGGAATAAAGCTCGTCTCGTGGCCAAAGGATACAGCCAACAAGAAGGGATTGATTATGATGAAACATTCGCACCAGTTGCACGCATTGAAGCTATAAGGATGTTTTTAGCTTTTGCCGCACATAAAAATTTTACAGTATATCAAATGGATGTCAAAACTGCGTTTTTAAACGGGGAGCTAACAGATGAAGTATATACATATCAGCCCGAAGGGTTTACTGATCCTTTGAAACCTGATCATGTATATATTTTGGATAAGTCACTATATGGCCTTAAACAAGCACCTCGTGCTTGGTATGATGCACTTTCAACATATCTGTTGAAATGTGGATTTACAAAAGGTGCAGTTGACACAACCCTGTTTCTAAAACGTCAGGGGCCAGATATTATAGTAATACAGATATATGTAGATGATATAATATTTGGGTCTACAAATCCTGAATTTTGTAAGAAATTCGCGTTTTTAATGTCCCAGAAATTTGAAATGAGCATGATGGGGGAAATTAATTTTTTCTTAGGTTTACAAGTAAAACAATTGACTGATGGTATTTTTATCAATCAGTCAAAATATATCCAAGCCATGTTAAAGAAATTTAACATGGTCAATAGTACTCCTATGAAAACTCCCATGGCTCCGGATTCAAAATCAAAACTCGATGCGGACATCTCAGGGAAACCTGTAGATGTAACCCATTATCGAGGTATAATTGGGTCATTAATGTACTTAACAGCCAGTAGACCAGATATTATGTTTGCTACATGTGTCTGTGCTAGATATCAGGCAAATCCAAAAGAATCACACTTAACTGCTGCAAAACGAATTTTAAGATATCTCAAAGGTACTCCAAATCTTGGTTTGTGGTATCCTAGGGAGTCTTCGTTTCATCTGACTGCTTTTTCTGACGCTGATCACGCAGGTGATAAGATGGACAGAAAAAGTACGTCAGGAGCAGTACAATTCTTAGGTGACAAACCCATATGTTGGTCATCCAAGAAACAACACTGTGTTTCATTGTCAACAGTTGAAGTAGAGTACGTGGCTGTATCTTCTTGCTGTTCTCAAGTGTTGTGGATAAAAAGCCAACTACGTGATTACGGGTTTACACCAACGAAGATTCCAATATACTGTGATTCTCAGAGTGCAATTGCTATTGCATCAAATCCGGTGCAACATTCAAAAACGAAACACATAGACATTCGGTATCATTTCATTAAAGATCATGTAGAAAATGGAAATATAGAATTATATTTTGTACCTACTGAATATCAACTAGCTGATTTGTTTACCAAAGCGTTAGATGAAAAGCGGTTTAATTTTTTGGTATACAAATTAGGTATGTTGAATCGTTAAGATTTAATAATTCAGTAGTTTCAAAATTTTAATTTTAAAAATTTTCATTTTTTAAAGTGATGTTTATCTGATGTTAAATTCATGATTCATAAAAAGTTTATATACTTGAGAATTTAACGAGATCTGGAATGTCATGTGCAGGGGGAGCAGAAAAGCATTTTATCTGATTTTGTATAAATCTGATAAAAATTATCTGCTATTTTGTAGGGGGAGCAGATTTGAAAAATGAAATCATAAGTTGAGGGGGAGCAACATTCAGAAATTCAAGGGGGAGAAATTACATTTTGTTATTACTGTTATTTTTTTTAGTATTTGTTTTGTTTGTTGATTAATAATTTTTTTTGTTGTTTGTGTAAATTTTTTTTTTTCTTTCATTTTAATTTTTTTTGTTTTTTTTGTTTTTGTTTGTTTATTTTTTTTTACAAAAATATTTTTTCTTTAGTCCATTTAAAATTTTTTTGTGTAGTTAATTTTTTTTTTAGTCACAATTTTTGATTGAAAAGTTAGTGTGTGGGCTAAGTTGGTTTAGATAATGGGCCGGATTTTTCAAATTTGAAAATTCAAAAATGGGCCGGGTAAATGAGGATATAAATTTGAATTTTCAAATTCAAATTTACGTTTTCCGGAAAATACATCTCCTCATCTTCTCCAAATAGATTTCTTCCCTTCGAAGAAACCTCAAAAACCCACCAACCGACAATTTTTTCATCAAAATTGTGAGTAAACGTTCGTATTTTTTTTCTTTTTAGTTTGTTTCTTTATATGGTTAGTATATCTGCTTAGTATTTTTTTTGTATATGGTTTGCTTCTACCTGTTTGTATTTTTTTTTGAGTTCTTGACTGTTAATGGCAACTCATGGTATTTGTTCATAAAGTTGAAATTAAATGTGTGATAAGGCTCGAATTGGTACTATGATTATGAATCTAAAATTTCATAAGTCATTTTTACATCACACAAACAGAATCACTGATCTTTCAAATAAAACAGTTTCGAGTTCTTGAACATTCTGAAATTTGAATTTTTAACAACTTTAAAGTTGTTTTTGTTCAAAGTTCAGTAAAATAAATGTGTTTAAAATACATTTTCGAAGGGGGTACTTGTTTTAAAAGTCTGAAATTGATCCTTGAAATTAAATTCATCAAAATAAGTGAGTTTTAGACTTGTAGAAAAATAAAAAGAAGTTTCTCGAATAAAGCTTCATTCGAGTTTATTGGAAGTGTTATACGAGTTGATCAACAGCTTCATTCGAGTTTATTGAAAGTATTATTCGAGTTGATCAACAGTTCCATTCGAGTTGTCAAAGAGTCATTCGAGTTGAATGACAGAGTCATTCGAGTTGAATGACAGAGTCATTCGAGTTGATATGTATGTCATTCGAGTTGCCTATATGTGTCATTCGAGTTTTATCTGAGAATAATTCGAGTTGCATCATGACTCATTCGAGAAATATTTGGGTTCTATGCGAGTTGACAAGTGTGGGTGTAACACTTAGAAAATTTTCAGAAAATAAGTGCTTCAAAGGTTATTCGAGTTGGGACTATGATCTAATCGAGAAAATGACTTAGTCATTCGAGTTGGGTGTTGGATCCCATTTTCCATTCGAGTTTAATACATGTTACATTCGAGTTTCATGTATATGACATTCGAGTTTTGTAGTGACTTAATCGAGTTTTAAATTTCATCATTCGAGAAAACTCAAATCTTTATTCGAGTTTCACAGAGTATTATTCGAGTTTCATGTATACATCATTCGAGTTGGGTGTAGACTTATTCGAGTTATTTCATGTGTCACCCGAGATTGTTAAAGAGTCATTCGAGAAACGTGTAGTTTCATTCGAGTTTCATCAGAAAATTTTTCTAAGTGTAGTATTTTAAAGTTTTAAGAAAAATGTCACATTTTTTTAAGAAATTGTTATAAATTTGTGTTTTTCTAACATTGGTCTCTAAACGATTGACTCTGGAGTCCTCTCAATAATTTTTCAATTATTGTCAGGAATCCCGATGCTTTAAACAGAAAATCACAAGTTTTTGCAATTTCTGATAAAATGTTACAAGTTTTTCTACATTTTGTAGGTTGTTCTTTGTGTACTTGGTAAGCCTAACATGAATTTTATTTTTTTACAGGTATTCAAATGGCATCTCCTGTGCAATCCCAAAATTCAAATTCCTCTGATGCTCAATCATCATCAAATCATACCCTCGTTTCTACCCCAGTCAGATCAACCTCTGTAGCCCGTTCTTCACAAACCCATATTATTCCAGATAATCAACTTGTAAAGCCAAAACATTGCCTTCCTTTCAGGGACAATAACCACCGTTTAGATCCCAAAGTTATAAAAGTAAGCCATCCGATCATTGTGGACATTCTAAAAGGCCATCCTCTTGGTTATCTGCTTCAGTATAAGCCGTCTATTCCACAAGTGTACTTACAACAATTTTGGCATACTGTCAAATTTGTTCCTGCGGATGGTAATCATCATTTTAAAGTGACGATTGATCAATTCAAGACAAAGATCACTCTTGCAAGGCTACGTCACAATTTATTTCTTCCACGACGAATAGACACTGTGAACTTTCCAGAGTTAGCAGATTTTGAGGATTTTGTTTCTGATGAAGAGCTTGTTCATGATTTGATTTGTCTAGGCTACTCAAAGCCACTTCCGAAAAGCTCTAAATTTCACAGAAATGGTTTAAATGGCGAATGGTACACACTGTTTGGTATCATTAATCGTTGCATGACTTCAAAGCATACTGGAATTGACCGATGCAGCATTCATTGCCTGAGGATATTTCATGGGATCGCATTCAACAAATATTATGATTTTGCTCTGTGTATCTGGGAGGATCTAAAGGAGATAGTACTGGCTAAGACTACAAATAGAGCAAGGAAGTTTGTTCCACTTCAAAGGTTTATCCAGATTCTTATCCGAGGGATATTAAGGGCCAATGAAAATATTCCAAAGAGAGCCAATTCTCAGAGATGCCCAGACTACGTCATGATGAGTTTACATGAAGTGCCAGACTCCCCGAATGCTAACATAATGCCAATTCCAGAGTCATTACTCAAATATGCAGATCAAGAAAGTGAATATGTGAAATTGTACAGAATAGATCATGCTCCTATAGAGACTCAGGAACCGAGTTCTCTTAGCCCAGGAGCTTTAAGGATCGAGGAACCTCAGCAAGGGGCTGAAGTTCAGGTTGCCCAGTCTGTGAGTGAGGGTGTAGGAAGTGTGAGGGGTGGTGAGGAAGAAGCAGAAAAGTCAGATTCTGAGAGGACATTATCTGATATTCAAGAAGAAGAGGGAGAAGGAGCTGATGATGATGATAATGATGATGATGGAGGTGATCATCATGAGGGAGGAGGTTTGATGATTGATATAGTACAGATAGCTGAACAGAGTGTGAGGGAGGTCCTAAGCCCAGAAAGCCGGGAAATAGCTACATCTGCTGTTAGCTCTCCTATGAGAGTTAGCATTGAACAAGTCAGTATCCCACTGACGACTGCACACCTTCCTATCCACTCAGTCTCCTCTCAACAGGAGATTGTTTCATTTGAACACCGGGATGAAACACACGATCTATCCGAAAGTCACTTGGACTTGATGGATATTGAAACAAGTGCACAATTGCCCGTGTGTACGACTTCATTTGAATCACAAAGTCTAGATCCTATACAATTTAGGACACTTGAGTCAACTTCATTCGTTGAAGTAAGTGTGGCTGAACTTAGTGTTCCCACTGGAACACCCTTAGTAACGGAAGCATTTGTTGCTCCGTCACTTGAAGAGGGTGGAAGTCCAGTCAGAGAAACGCCAATACCAACTCTGAGCACTGGCCACACAGAAGTTCTTTTTACAAGTTCGACTGTTGTGTCAACTGGAAGTCTACGTGACCCAGTGGTGAGTTTATCCTCTTTTGTTACAGAGTCAACCTTGACAAGTGCACTGAATGCAGCTGTGTCTGGTGTCAATTTGCATGTTTCTAATCAGTTAGCGGAAGTAATGGCTCAAATGACAAATATTCAGAAATTTTTAAAGGGAAAAGATGTTGCAGAGGAGTCTGTCAAGCAAACTGACTCAAAGCAAGCTATAGAAGAGTTGAAGGAAGAGTTGAAGGATTTTGTTTTTGATCAATTTGACGAGATGAGAGAACGTATGATCAGCCTGGAAAATACTGTGGTAACTGCGTTGGGTAATCTTTCTGAACGAGTAGCTGCAGTGGAAGAGACCTGCAAGGCTCAAGCTTCCTCATCTAAGAGGAAACATGATGAGCATGACGAAGACTCCCATGATGCTCCTCATGAGGGGGAGAAGAGGAGAAAGCTTGATCAACCGACGCCGGGGATTTTAATGCTGACATATCTAGAGAAGGAGCCAGAAACTCAAGGGAAAGAAGCCGGAGGATCCAAACAGTCAGCTGGTGAACAGAGAGAGCTGGGATTGATTCTTTATGAGGATGTTCCAGTTCCTTTGAACACTCAGTCCGATATTTATCAGTTTATTGAGTATATTGATTCAGAGGAAGACGTTCAAGAGAAAGATAAAGAGCTAAGTATTCAAGAGACAGGAGAAGAAAAAGAGCAGTATATTGAAGTGTCTGAAGATGATGACATAATTACTTTGACTGATGTAGATTTTAGAGCTGAAAGAATTGAGGAAGAGGAAGTACTAGTTGAGGAAATTATGAAGGATGTTGAATCAACACCAACGGTTGAAAAGCCTGAGGTTGTTGTACAAGTTAAAGAAGAGTTTGAAGAATTTCATGTTGAGAGCAGTATGGCTCAAGAAAAGGTTGTGTTGAATGAAGTTGAAGTTATGGATAGATTTTTCAATGAGTATGTGCTAGCTGATGAATCTGAGAAACAACACAGACTTAGATTTCAAGCACAACAAGTGGTACAGAGGGAAATTCAAGAAATGCTAACTCTGTTGAATCAGGATGAGATAAGTAAGAAGAAGATGAAAAAGTTTGAACTTCCAGAGAACAGATCTGCTGAATTTATCAGAAAAAGGAACAAGATGCCGTATATTGAAGATATTCTGGAGAAACGGATCTTTTGCAAAAAGCAAGCTCCTTGTTCATTCCACAAGTTGTTTAAAGTACTAGAGCCTAACATGCCCAATCTGGTTAACTATGCCAGCTTTCTGAGAAACAAAACACAGGAGGTTGAGAAGGTTAAAAGTGAATTCAGAATTGTTGACCTTGTGAAGATTGAAAAAGAAAGATTTGTTAAGGTTTTCTATCCGAAATTCACAGTCACAAGATCAGATGGAAATACTTATGTATTCACTGAAGCTGACATGTTCAACATGCACTTAGTCGATATTGAAGATCTTTTTGACGAACTGTGCAGGAATAAAAGGAATGAATATTGTAGATTTGCACTGAAGACATTGTTTCATTTCATGCATACCAAACTGGTATTAATGTCAGTGCAAGATCTACAGATTGGAGTTGAGAGAGGCATGAGGAAGATAAACATGACTGCACCTCACAGAGATATTAAATTTGCTGGTGAGCTTAAAGAGTTTCAAGTTATAATGGTGAAGCATCCAGCTGTCATGTACAAAGATAGAAATAAAAGATTGAGAGCTATGAGAAGTCTTGAATTGAACAAGTTTTCTGATGGAACGTTGATTAAGGTGTTGAATGGTCTGAACGGCAAACTGGCGGCAGATCGAAAGAGGAAGACAAAGAAAGGAGCTTTATCAGTTAACGATCGAAAAGTCATGGTCGAGTTTATTTCTAAAATTGAATGGAGACTGTCTGATCGGAAAAGTATTAGAAGATTTGAACAGAAGCTTGGCTTGTCAACTTGAAGACTTTGCTACTTTCATCAAAGGGGGAGATTGTTGGAATATGTTTTAGTTGATGAAATATCAAAGTCTAGGGACTTAATATGTAATTTCCTTATAGTTTGTAAATGTGTATAAATAGTCATGTTGACTTTCAAAATAGGAAGATTTTGTCAGATCTGTCAGAAATCATTTTGTACGCATTTGATTTAGAGAAAGCTGCTCTGTACAAGAATATTCCAGAAATCATTTTGTAATCATCAAGAGTATCAATCAAATCATTCGGTCAGTATTGATTACATTTATTGTTCTTATTAATTGCATATTGTTGATTGGATTCGTAGAAACTAGATTTCACATTAGTTTTTTCCAATATAAATGGATCATTGTTTTTTATTTAAAAAAATCAAAATGGGTCTCAATATTTTTCATTTATAAAACTATAAACCACAATGAGACATGGTTTTTCCATTCATAGAAAACTAAAAAATGAATGGGTCGCAATACTTTTTATTCGTAATACTTTTCATTTGGAATAAAAAAATTACAAATTAAACGGTTTTTAGTAAATTCCGAACGAAATTGATTACAAATCATTCAACTTTTAGCTTTCCCGAATTAAAAACTACGACCCAATCATGTTTTTAAGTTTTTTTTTTTTTACAAAAAACTATAAATCATTTTGAGTTTTAAAAAAACTATAAATCATTTTGAGTTTTCGTACAAAATAATTGCAACTCATTTATTTTTGTGTTTTTAACAACGAAAAAAATACTTGCTAAACCAATTTCCATAATTTATAAATCATTTTTGTGTTTTAAACTCTGATTTATTGAAACGAGTTAATCTTAGGTGATTTTGATCTTGACAATCTCCTCCCAAAGACATAGAACAAGTTTGATTGACGCCTTTTTGTGCCTAACAAAACCATTTTCAGATTTGCAACTTCAAAAGTGCTAAAATGTTAAGTCGAAGGAAATCTATTAAGGGTGAGCTTTATCCAAGATAGCTCATGATTCTAAAATCACTGTTAGGCAGAGATGATTGTAGAATTCTTTGCAGCTGTGTGAACTATCTAAATTCAATTTCTAGAGTTGATAAAGGTAGTTTCCACATATATCATAGACACTATAGTTCTTGATTAGGCCATATGATCTAATTAATAGATCATTGATCTATTAGTTCATACTAATCTCATGAGAGATATGTTGATCATCCTAAATTAGAAACTGATCAACACACTGACCTCAGAGAATTGCTAAGAGTTGTTATACAACCAATTATTAAATGTTGTATTCTATAAAAATTGAATTATTATTCAGAAAAAATAATATGACACCCTTACCACAATAACCACCATTTAAATAACACCCAGGATTAATCACCATCATACAGTTATATAATGATCTGATAACTTAATTTAAGTGCGGAAGCATAAAATACGAAATAAAATAATACCAACTTGTGCCCAACACACTACGGTGCTACATAGGTTACAATTCTAAGCCTACAATCTCAAAAGCATTACATCATCCCCAAATTTATTACAACAGTAATTCCATAAACCAAATACCAAGTTTAACAGTAGAAATCTTCAAATACTTCAACAAACGTCCTAGCTAGATGGTCCTGCAGCGGATTTCCCTTTTCCTGTAAAAATATAACAACTGAAGGGGTAAGCGAATTGCTTAGTGAATACAATAAGATTTTACACATTCTACAAATCTTTATGATGCCACCAAGAGTAACCGCGATAACACATACCGTATACTCCACACGTACTCAAAGTACGTAATCCCGAGCCACAGCTCCTTCGAGCTGACACTCGGCATAAGAAAACCAACCATCTAAGGCAAACATTACATCGGGGATGACTTACTGTCTATCCTGACCACAGAGGTGTCAAACTCTTGGTCATATCGCACAGTAACATCAGAGTACAGATGTGACCACGCAGGTCCATCAAAAGGATGCACAACAAATGAACGGACATGCAACAAGTATGAATGTGCATCAACATATACGCAAGTTAGTAGAGTGCCAAACGAATATGAAACAACATGCCTCAGCAGGCAATGCAAACATAAAGTAGATGCAACAATGTTAAAATCAAAGGTACTCACAGTGGGTGCGTTATTAACTTTATCCAAATTTTATTTCTCCTCGGGCTTTCAACCGGATCACAAAGTACCCCACTGAGGGTTAAACAACACCACAAGGGACCTGTTAAACAGTTCTAACAACACATTATGTCAATAACTTGTTTTATTCTGTAAAACTAAATTTTAAAACATTTGATCCCCATTTCGAATTCAAGATAATTTTCGAATCCCATTTCGGACCATAGCCAAATTCAATCCTCAACTAAGTTTGAACCCATCTCAGATTTGAACCCAAATCCTTTGATTAACTTTTGTTATTTTGTGTGTTGACTATGTGTTTCATTCAATATATTCGAGACTGTGGACAATTTTATGCATCAAATTCGAATTTGGGGGATCAAAGTCGAACCCCATCTCGAATTTAGGGTTAAATTCGAATACCCAATTCGAATTTAGGGTTAGATTCGAATCCCTATCTCGAATTTGAGGGTTAAAGTCGAACCTCATGTTGCTAAACTCGAATACATACTCGAATTTAGTACAAAAATCGAGTTTGTTCTTGCATTTCGACTTTGTTCTTGGCATTCTCGAATTTGTTCATATTCACAGCTTAAATCATACATTTCCAAGTCTAAAATCACGAATATGACATGTATTAAGCCTAGTTTCGATTCTATTACACATACTCTATCATATTCTAGTTAAAACTCAAGCCAAATTAGCTTAATTCACCCTACAATTGATAAACTCGAATTCATGCTTTAAAAAACCGAAATATAAAAGCTTAAAGGGGTCGATTTTTACCTCAAATTCGTACGAAATCAAGAATGCAATCGTAGATTGTTGTAGTACTCCTCGAGATCTTTCCGATGACGTATAGAACTCGATAATCGACCGGTCCGTTTGGGAGAAATTCTAGAGAGAAGGTAGAGAGAGTGTAGAGAGAGAGAGAGTTCTAGAGAGACAAAGCAACAAGAGAAAATGAAAGGCTTTTAGCCTTTTATTCCCATTTTCATCATTTTGCACATTTCACCTCTCAACTTATCCGGGTCCATATAATACTGATTTTATGCTTAGTTTTATCATCACTAACTTTTATAATTCATAATACTTCATAATAATAATTATAAATTCTCAAACTTCATAGCTTCTTAAAATAGCAACCAAATATGATAAAAATACAATTCAACTTAAATCACAATTTTTAAACTAATAACCTCAAATACATAAAATTTATCATCAGGATGTTACAAATAAGTACCACATTGTCATGACTACCTCAAATTTCATTCTTTTAAGATTATCTTGAACTTTCACTTTGTAAATTTTGTTCATAATAATTTCTTCTTTGATCAATGACTCACTTGAGGAAAGGATAATCTTAGTCTATGAATCCACATGCTTCAGTGTTTTAACAGAAACTAAGGCTGAATCCTTAGCTGTGGTTCCCTTCGTAATATTCTGTTTACTTAATGACTTAAATATAGTGCAACTTAGAGGAAATAAAGTGATGATTAGCTTATGTAGTTGACCGATTCAGTAGGAATGCTACATACATTAAATGAATATTAAAAATCCCAGGAATATTGCAGAATCATAATACCAATAAAACCAAATTGTCAAATGACATGTAGCAAATTAATTTAAATGATTGAACCACATAACGACATAATTATGAATAATAATGATAAAAAAAAATAAAGATTGACCTGAACATGAATTTAAATGAAGGATACAATATAGTAACCAGAATATTATTTGAAAGACAAGCTGCAAAAGAAAATATACATATAATCGACGTACCATGAGTAGTGTCTATTATCTTAATATAGATAATTGCAGTGATTTGATGTTTTGATTCTTAAGTGAGTGTCTGTGATTGTATCTCCGATTTAATGATAGTTGAGATGATCATTGACCACCAGTGAGACTGTCATGTCTAATCTGACAATCAATATATGATAAATGAGATATCTAGTTCTTGATTAAAAAATATTTCCGTCTAACCAAAATACACTTGGTTAGTCGTATTGAGTTACCTACCAACTCATGATTGACAAGTAGTTTTGTTTCGATTATCGACAAAAGTAAAAAATGACTATGATCTGATAAAGATATGATAATTACAACATCATCAGTGTGAATGTGATCTATCCTCTAAAGTTAAACTCGTTGTCTCCAAGACCCTGTGACTAGTTCAAGATCAATGAAAAGATGGATCACTCACCTTCATATCTTGAACAAATTTCTGATTTGACTGAGATACATCTGGTGTTTCGAGAAGCTGGTAAACATAGAGATCACAAAATCCTTATCTTGATTCCTAAGTTAATACATAGGTGTCCTGAAGTTGAGAAGCCAGTCCATGTAGACAGGTTATAAAGACAAAGACTATGATAATCTTAATTACAGATGGTGCTCATTCATAATAAACACCATTGTGATTCATAACACCTTTAGAAGTCGTAAATGCCCAGTGAAATCTGTGTTATGTCTTTTTGAACCTAGACAACTTCGCGGATGAAGTTTAATATGGTGGATGGCATTCTCAGTGTCTCTAATTGCAAATTAATATTAATTTGCTAATTGATTAATTTTTATTTGCAATTAAGTAATAAAATTTCAAACTATGTTAAACATTATATTTAGTAGTAGAAGTGTAAATTATAGAAAATAAAGGTTAAGGGGTTCAAAACGTAATTTGGCCGAACTCTTTTAACTTAAAAACGTATCATCAAATTAATGATCATCAAATCCTCTGCTTTCTTTGAAACACACATTCGTGAACACATACATAAGGTGCTTACAAAATTACAAGAACTGGAAATGTCACACTCTGTTACCCCGGTTGGCAACGAAGCATGACGTCGCAGAAGCGTAACCATAATCAAGTAAATGACCACTATATGGACATTTTCAAAAATACATCGATTTGACTTCAAATATAAATATTGTTTTACATGACTGACATAACGCGTAATGTCACACCTCGTTACCCCGATTAGCAATGAAACGTGACGTTGCGGAAGCGTAACAATAATCATAACGAACGACCACTGTATGGACGTTTTCAAAAATACATCGATAAAACTTTAAAATATAGTAAGGTTATACATAGCCTGATAAGAAGAAAAAGAAGTTCGCACAATACAGAGATATAAATACATAATTAAAGTATTCAAAATAATGCAGCTAAATCTCCGGTAGTTTCGAAAATGCATGCGACTCCTTAGGTGCGGAAGCTTGAAAAATACATCTGATGGCATACTTGCCTTAATTTCCTGAAAATACACGCTAAAATACGTCAACAAATAATTTTCGTGAGCTCATAGGTTTACACGTAAATATGACTTGTATGGACAACAACAGTTAAGTTTGAATTTATAAAATCATAAATTCCATGTTATGTATTACATATAAACCATCATGCAACCGAAGCTTAATTAAATGAGTTAGCCCTGTGCAGTATTCCCATACGTAATACCGTGTGTTAAATATATATGCACTCGCTGTTAGTCGAGCCGAACTAACCCGAGTAGGGGACATGACTCCCGATAGATCTATCTACACTATATTTGCGCTTACAAATAAATGCAATTAACGGTTCATGATATAAGGGCTGATGGAACCACATGTGTAATACATAATAGAAATGAAGTTGTTTTCGTGGCCATACGAAAGCGTAGCATGTATTTCACCCCAAAGCATAACAGTGTAAAAATAGGGGCTATGAAGACTCACCGCATGTTGATGACAAAATGAGCGTAAAAACGACGATTTACATTGTTGATGAGTGATGACACCGGACGCGTTTAACCGAGTCCTAAATGATATAAGGGATTTTATAACTCCCATATATGATAATATGTATGTATAAATGTTGTTATGTTTTAAATCACCCAACATTACGAGTTTATAAATAAAATCCACTTAAAACGTCAAGTTTATATATATATATATATATATATATATATATATATATATATATATATATATATATATATATATATATATATATATATATATATATATATATATATATATAATTTTCCAGCATTTCGAAGGTTTTCGGCCTACTTCAAAGCTGTTTTTGACCAAGCTCCAAAACTATTTAGGCTTTGGTTTTCTTGGACATTAAACTACTATATACAAAATATTTTTAAAGTCAAGAACGGCCATTTTTCGAGGTGTTTAGGTTAGGGAAAAAAGCTTGTTGAAAACCCTATGTTGGCCATTATTGAGCTGTCAAACTTTTGGGTTCCCAAATAATATCTGGGGGTTTTAACCCCCATAATAAACTTTTGTTATGACATAGATCTAACTTTTGAGACAATAATCAACTCATTTTGTTAAGTTATGAATTAGTTATGATTTTTCAAAATCGATGTAAATTTTCTGCCGAAAATCCGTAGTTTATAAACTTGAAATAATTAGTGATTCTTGTTGTTTATTCAAAGACTACTTGTATAAAAGTTATAAAACACATATATATCACTTGTTTCCTAATATTTATACTTATATGATGTGTTTATATATTTATAAACACATTTGAAGAAAACAACTTAAAAACAAAACTAGTGACTTATAAATTTGAGTTTTTATGAAACTTGTTGTTGTTGGTGATTATATATATTATGCAAGACTTATATAAACATAAATATATGATGAAATAAGTTAGTAATTACTTACTTTGAAGTGTTGAGAGAATGAAAATGAGTAGAAGTTGAGTTCTTGAACTTTGTTGCACCAAAAATGCTTGAAATAATGCAAGAACACAAAGTTGCAAAGTTTTGGTGTTCTTGCAACCTTGTGGCCGGTTTTGGGAGAGAAAGAAAGTAGGATTTTTGATCTTGAAAGTATGGAAATGAAAGATGAAAATGAGGTCTTATTTATAGATGGAAAAAGTGAGTTGAAATGATGAAATGTTGGAGGTTGAGTGCACCTTTTAGCAAAATGATTATGTTTAAGGTAGAAATGAGTTTTCTAATAATATATTAAAGTCAAACTCTATGCAAGTACATCATAGGGCCGGATTTATTGATGTATTTTTCATGTATTTCTATTTCTTTTTGTATAAATGTATTTAGAAATATATTTTTGTATTTCCCTTTATTTGTAATTTCAAAAATACTTTTGGATGCATTGTTTATATGAATTGTTTTAGTCATGCATAATTGATGTTAAGTAATTGTATTAGTGTATGATTATTGTCACTAATCATAATTTAATTATGTACTTGGTTGAATTAATCCTTCAATCGTAAATCGATCGGACTAATTGATTTCGTGATTCATCGCACCGATGAATTTGATTCTAATTGAGTTGAATTTCTTTATGAGCCTTGTTAATCACTTTGATTAATTTCTAATGACCACTGATTAGATTATAATTGGCTATTAAATACTAATTAGATCGTAGTTGCTAACCTGGTTTAATGCCGGGTGTTACAGTCTCCCACTGTTAAGGGAATTTCGTCCCGAAGTTTTATCTTGTTTTCTCAGGGGTCTTGTTACTTAAGGTTAGGTGAGGGTATCTTTGGTTAAACTAGCCTTTGCATGTCTAAGTGAATTCTGGTCCATGTCTAGAACTCAATATGACCTTGAGCATGGGTATACAACTGTGCTTCACTCTTTTGACCTTACGGTCCATGATTTCAACCGGCTCTTTGATGAAGCGAAGTTGATCAGTTAGCTGGATCTTTTCCAAGGGGGTAACAAATGTCTCCTCTAACAAGCACTTCTTCAGATTCGATACATGGAAGGTATTGTGCGTGCTGCTAAGCTCTGGTGGCAGCTCTAAATGATAAGCTACTAGTCCAATTCTTTTTAAGACATTGAATTGTCCAATGTAACGAGGATTCAGTTATCCTTCTTTCCCAAATCATATCACGCCCTTTCATGGTGAGACTTTCATCGATACCATTTCTCCTAATTGGAACTCAAAGGATTTTCTCCTTACTTCTGCATAAGTTTTCTGACAATTGCGGGTAACTTTTAGTCAGTTTCGTATCTGTACTATCCTTTTGGTAGTTTCGTGAATGATCTTAGGGCCAGTGATTTGGCTATCTCCTACTTCTTCCTAACGAATCGGCGATCGACACTTTTGCCCGTCGAGGGCCTTAAACGGAGCAGCTTTAATGCTCGAGTGATAGCTATTGTAGTACAACTATTCCACTAAGGCAATTGAGTATTCATCACACAGGCTCTTAATGTATCTTCTAGGGTTTGGATTGTTCTGTTTTTCTAACCATCGGTCTGAGGGTGATATGTGGTACTCATGTCCAAGTTTGTATCCAAAGCTTGCTGTAATAATTGCCTAGATGTAGATCTACTATCCGTATCTGAAATGATTATAAGAGGCACTTCGTGTCCGGAGAAGACTTCCTTGAGGTACGTTTGTACTACCTTATTCATCCTGTTGTTCTCCTTGATTGGTAGGAATGCGCGGATTTTGTTAGGCGGTCGACTATTACTCAAATGGTTTCTTATGTTTGTCTTAACTTTGGAGCGTGTTAGGAATTTGTTGACATATGTGACAATGTCATCCTTCATGTTAGGTCACCCGTATAGCTCCTTGAGGTCATGATACGTTTTATCGGATCCAGGGTGAACGACATATCTTGATTTGTGTCCTTCATCCACAGCCAGCTTTCTTATCAAAACCGGGTAATCAAAATCTATTCATGAAATATCGATTTTTATTAGTCCTTATCCCAAACTATTTATCCATTCCGTGTAGGGCTTCATTTTTCATATTTTCCTCATTAACGACTTTTATTTGTGCATCATGAACTAAGGAAGGAAGGTTTGGTTGAATGGTTATAAGCTAGGGCTTGAACTCTTAACAGCTTGGCTCGTTCCTTTCGCCTGAGCGTCTGCAAGCACATTAGTTTTTCTCAGGTGATAATGAATTTCACAGTTACAATTACTTATTAGCTCCATCTAATGGCACTACTTCATATCCACCTCTTTTTGGTTCAAGATGTGTTGGAGGCTCTTATGGTCTGTAGTACACTTCTTACCGTAAAACTAATGTCTTCATGTCTTAAAGATAAACACTAATGCTCCAAGATCTAGATCATGCGTTGTGCAAATCACCTAGTAAACCTTAAGTTTTCATAAAGTATAAGCTATGACCCTATCTTTATATATCAACCCATTGTGTAAAGCATCACAGTAATATATAAATTTCTCGTTCCTCTTCGGTAAGGACAAAATAGGTGCGCTGCACAGTTTGTGCTTTAATAAATAAGATGATGTCTCCTGATCCTCGCCTCAATCATACTTAATGTATTTTAGAGATTCGGTGATCTTTGAGAAACTTTTTATAATTTCCTATAATAAGCGGCAAGTCTTAAGGACTGACGTATCTGTATGAGGGTTCTAGGAGTTAAACAAAACCTGATAGCCTCGATCTTTGCGGGGTCGACTTGGATTCCTTTACTATTGATCACGTGATCGAGAAATTTCACCTATCTTAGCCAAAAGTCAAACTTAGAAAGCTTAACATATATTTATTCTTTCTCCAACAACTCTTAGAATTCGTCTTAAATGTTTGCTCCTCCTTAAGATGTCATTCACGAGGACAATCACGATTTGACTAACTAAGGTGTGCACACCCGATTTATGAGGTCCATGGATGCTGTTAGGGCATTGGTTAATCCAAATTGCTATACAAGGAATTTATGATGATCGTAACAGGATCTGAAGGCTGTCTTCGGAATATCTTCCTTGCGGACTCTAATTTGATGATAATCAGACCTCAGGTTGATCTTCGAATAGAAGCTTGATCCTAGGAGTTTGTAAAACAAGTCATCGATCCTTGGAAGTGGGTATCGGTTCTTTTAGCTTATTTAGCTCTCGGTAATTGATGCAAATTCTGGGGCTTCGATCCTTCTTCTTTTTGAACAAAACTGGAGCTCCTCCAAAGCGAGGAATTCGGTTTGATAAACCTTTTATCTAAGAGCTCCTACAGTTGGTTGGACGATTCTTGCACTATTGACGGGGTTAATCGGCATGGTGCTCGAGCCACTGGTACCGCACCTGATACTAGGCCGATTTTTGAATTTGACTTTCCTCGATGTTGGGAGTTCAGGTAAGTGTTTTGGAAAAACTTTGGGGTAACCATAAATAATAAGGATATTTCCAAGCCGCTTTTCCTTTGGCTCCCTCTCTGTCAACACTTCGGGGTCCTATTGCTGGAGATGATGTTTACTTTGGTATATCTTGCTTTGCCTTGGACCGTAAGGACCTTCTTATTAGCTAAAGGTATATGAACCATCTTCTTGTTGCACACTATTTCTGCACGATTTTTATATAGTCATTCCTTGCCTATGACCACGTCAAAACTTCCCAGTTTGACGGGCATCAAGTCTATTTCAAAGAGTTGGCCTACTAATTTTAAGGAGCAGCCTCGACATATATTATTTATCTTAAGCGTCTTACTGTCAGCAACCTCAATAGCATAAGTGGCACTTAATGGTGTAAGAATGGAATTTATCTGCTTAGTGAACTTAGTGGATATAAAGCTCCTATCAGCACCAGTATCAAATAATAGAAATGCATAAGTGGTATCTAATGGGGAAAGAGGATAAGTCTATGGGTTTGAAATTTCTTAGGAAGATAGTCATAGTTTTATCTCCTCATTCACAGAGTTGTAGTTAAGACTTAATTCTTCATTAAAGTTCTTGATACCTAATCTTTGTACCTGATATGGTTGGGATTTTTCCGATAAATTTTAAAGCCTTACATACCTGAACATACATCCGATAGTAAAACCTAGAGAAATACTATAAAATGGTTGAAGGGTACTATGTATGAGATGCCTCTGGGTTTCCTCGTACGCCAGAGCGTTAAGTCGTTGGGTTAGTTCTGCATTACGGGCTTTGCGCTCTGCTAGGCGCTGTCACAATTTTTCTATTCCGTTTTGTTGAATCGCCTGGGTATTCTGGTTGTCCCAAGGTATATTTGTGGTTTGTATTGTCTCCTGCTTAATCATTGTAGAGATCTCACCGACTTCCTGGTGGATTTGTCAAAATTGAAGGTCGTGGCTGGCAGCCCTTGCCATCAACAGAGGTACCGTTCATTGCGTAGGTTCCTGGGTAAGTGTCGGTACTTGAGAAGAAGATGGTGTTTCTAACTTGCTTGGATTCCCTTCCTTGTTTCTCCATTCTTGGAGAGTGTGAGGCATCCATCCCCACTGTCTTACGTTCTCCTGTCGTTACAGCGGCGGGCTTGGTTGATGAGTAGGCACCGGGATAGACTCCCGTTGTGCCAGTCACACCCTTTTCCTAGGGGTGAACTTCCTTAATGGTCCATCGGGATGGCTTCTAAAGGGGGTGTAGGATGGGACACGTGGTGGTGATGGTGGACCAATTTGTGTCGCAAGGCCATACTTGCCCTCCTTGTGTTCTGACAGGTCGGGTCCTCTTCCTCGTCATTGATTCGGTCTGGGTAGGTTTCCAACCCAAAGTACATATCAGTGACATTTTGGATTTGGTAGCCAACAGGTGAGTACTCGTCCTCAGGGTTAGAGAGGGTAAAAACTGTATGGTTGACATGTCTCTGTTATTAAGGTCCATATATATATGTTCACAGTTCTTGAAGAAACTTTAGTTTTTGTAACAGTTATAGTCTAGGTAAAAATGCAACCTAGTTCACTATAACTATGGTTCTGATACCAATCTGTCACACCCCGTTACCCCGGTTGGCAACGAAGCGTGACGTCGCGGAAGCGTAACCATAATCATAACGAACGAACACTATATGGACGTTTTTAAAAATACATCGATAAAACTTTAAAATATAGTAAGGTTATATATAGCCTGATATGAAGAAAAAGAAGTTCGCACAATACAGAGATTTAAGTACATAATTAAAGTATTCAAAATTATGCAGCTAAATCTTCAGTAGTTTCGAAAATGCATGCGACTCCTTAGGTGCGGAAGCTTGAAAAATACATCTGATGGCATACTTGCCTTAATTTCCAGAAAATACATGCTAAAATACGTCAACAAAAATTGTTGGTGAGCTCATAGGTTTACACGTAAATCTGACTTGTATGGACAACAACAGTTAAGTTTGAATTTATAAAATCATAATATCAATGTTATGTATTACATATAAACCATCATTCAACCGAAGCTTAATAAAATGAGTTTGCCCTGTGCAGTATTTCCATACGTAATACCGTGTGTTAAATATATATGCACTCGCTGTTAGCCGAGCCGAACTAACCCGAATGGAGGACATGACTCCCGATAGATCTATATACAATATATTTGAGCTAACAAATAAATGCAATTAACGGTTCATGATATAAGGGCTGATGGAACCACATGTGTAATACATAATAGAAATGAAGTTGTTTTCGTGTCAATACGAAAACGTAGCATGTATTTCACCCCAAAGCATAACAGTGTAAAAATAAGGGCTATGAAGACTCACCGCATGTTGATGACAAAATGAGCGTAAAAACGACGATTTACGTTGTTGATGAGTGATGACATCAAACGCTTTTAACCGAGTCCTATATGATATAAGGGATTTTATAACTCCCATATATGATAATATGCATATATAAATGTTTTTATGTTTTAAATCACCCAACATTACAATATTATAAATAAAATCCACTTAAAACGTCAAGTTTATATTTATATATATATATATATATATATATATATATATATATATATATATATATATATATATATATATATATATATATATAATTTTCCAGCTTTTCGAAGGTTTTTCGGCCTACTTTGAGGCTGTTTTTGACCAAGCTCCAAAACGATTTAAGCTTTGGTTTTTTTGGACATTAAACTACTATATACAAAAAATTTTTAAAGTCAAGAAACGACCATTTTTCGAGGTGTTTAAGTTAGGGAAAAAAGCTTGTTGAAAACCCTATGTTGGCCATTATTGAGCTGTCAAGCTTTCGGGTTCCCAAATAATATCTGGGGGTTCTAAATCCCATAATAAATTATGAAAACTTCCAGATTTTTAGTTAAGATATAGATCTAACTTTTTCGACAAGAATCAACTCATTTTTTTAAGTTATGAATTAGTTATGATTTTTCAAAGTCGCTATAAATTTTCTGCCGAAAATCCGTAGTTTATAAACTTGAAATAACTAGTGATACTTGTTGTTTATTCAAAGACTACTTGTATAAAAGTTATAAACCACATATATATCACTTGTTTTCATAATATTTATAATTATATGATGTGTTTATATATTTATAAACACATTTGAAGAAAACAACTTAAAAACAAAACTAGTGACTTATAAACATGAGTTTTTTTGAAACTTGTTGTTGGTGATTATATATATTATGCAAGACTTATATAAACATAAATATATGATGAAATAAGTTAGTAATTACTTACTTTGAACTGTTGGGAGAATGAAAATGAGTAGAAGTTGAGTTCTTGAACTTTGTTGCACCAAAAATGCTTGAAATAATGCAAGAACACAAAGTTCCAAAGTTTTGGTGTTCTTGCAACCTTGTGGCCGGTTTTGGGAGAGAAAGAAAGGAGGATTTTTGATCTTGAAAGTGTGGAAATGAAAGATGAAAATGAGGTCTTATTTATAGATGGAAAAAGTGAGTTGAAATGATTAAATGTTGGAGGTTGAGTGCACCTTTTAGCAAAATGATTATATATAAAGTGGAAATGAGTTTGTAATAAAATATTAAAGTCAAACTCTATAAAAGTACATCATACGGCCGGATTTATTGATGTATTTTTCATGTATTTCTATTTTTTTGTATAAAAGTATTTGAAATGTATTCTTATATTTCCTTTTATTTTTAATTTCAAGAATATTTTTGGATGCATTGTTTCAATGAATTGTTTTAGTCTTGCATAATTGATGTTAAGTAATTGTATTAGTGTATGATTAGTGTCACTAATCATATTTTAATTATGTACTTAGTTTAATTAATCTTTCATATCGTAAATCGATAGAATTAATTGTTTTGCCGATTCATCGCACCGATGAATTTGATTCTAATTGAGTTGAATTTCTTCATGAGCCTTGTTAATCACTTTGCTTAATTTCTAATGACCACTGATTAGGTTATAATTGGCTATTAAATACTGATTAGATCATTGTTGCTAACCTGGTTTAACGCCGGATGTTACACGTAAGTACTTCGCAAATTAAAGAGATTTAAATACATAATTAAATTCACAAAAATAATGCACATAAATCTTCGAGAGTTTGAAAATTAGTGCAACGCCAAATGTACGGAAGCCTTGAAATTACTTCCGGTGCAGTGCACTTGCCTTAATTTCCTGAAAATACATGCTAAAATACGTCAGCAAAAGGGTTGGTAAGCTCATAGGTTTACACGTAAATATGACTTGTATGGACATCAACAGTTGAGTTTGAATTTATAAAATTATAAATTCCATGTTATGTATTACATAAAAACCATCATGCAACCGAAACATAATTATGAGTTCGCCCTATGCAGTATTCTCATACGTAATACCATAATGTTATTTATATATGCATTCCGCCGTTAGCCGGTAAGACTAACCCGAATGGGGGACAACACTCCCGATAGATCTATCCACAACATATTCGCGCTTACAAATAAAATGTAACTAAACGGTTCCTGATTTGAGGGCTGATGGAACCACATGTGTAATACATAATAGAAATGAAGTAGTTTCCGTGTCCATATGAAAATGTAGCATGTATTTCAACCCCAAAACATAACAGTGTGAAAATACGGGCTATGAAGACTCACCGAGCGTGTAATGGCAAAATATGCGCGTAAAATGCAAGTTTGCGTTGATTGATGGGTGATGAACCGGATGTGATTAACCAAGCCCTAAATGATGTAACGGACTTAATAATCTCTCATATATGATAACATGTATATATAAAAGCTTTTATGTCTTAAATTACAAAACATTACAAGTTTATAAATAAAACCCACTTAAAACGTCAAGTTTATATATATATATATATAATTTTCCAGCTTTTTGAAGGTTTTTCGGCCTACTTTGAGGCTGTTTTTGACCAAGCTCCAAAACGATTTAGGCTTTGGTTTTCTTAGACATTAAAATACTATATATAAAGAATTTTTAAAGTCAAGAACGGCCATTTTTCGAGCTGTTTAGGTTAGTGAAAAAGTTTCTTAAAAACCCTATGTTGGCCATTTTTGAGCTGTCAAACTTCCGGATTCCAAATAATATCTGGTGGTTCTAAACTCCATAATAGATTACGAAAACATCCAAATTTTAGTTAAGACGTAGCTCTAACTGTTGAGACAAGAATCAACTTATTTTGTTAAGTTATGAATTAGTTATGATTTTTCAAATTTGACGCAACATATCTGCCGAAATTCCGTATTTCATATACTTAAAATAACTTGTGATTCTTGTTGTTTATTCAAAAACTACTTGTATAAAAGGTTATAAAACACATTTATTTAAGTTTTTTTCATAATATTTACACTTCCATGACGTGTTTATATATTTATAAACACATTTGAAGAAAACAACTTAAAAACAAAACTAGTGATTTATAAACTTGAGTTTATATGAAACTTGTTGTTGTTGGTGATTATATATATTATGCAAGACTTATATAAACATAAATAAAAGATGTTATGAGTTAGTATTTACTTACTTTGATGTGTTAGAAGTATGAAAATGAGTAGATGGTTGGATCTTCAAAAATTTCACCAAGAACACTTTGAATATTTCAAGAACACCAAAAATTGAAGTTTTTGGGTTTGTGAGGGCCTTGTGGCCGGTTTTTACAAGGGAGAAGGAGAAAATTTTTGGCTTTTGAATGTGTGGAAACGAATGAGAAGGAACCCTCTATTTATAGAGGAGGAAAAGATCTTGAAAAGATGGTGAAAGTGGAGGTGGAGTGTGAGATTTTTATGAAATGAAAGAGGATGATGGAGGAGGAATTGATTTGATGGGTTATGGAGTTTTGGAATAGAAAATGGAAGTCAAAACCTATGATGGAGACCACCTATGGCCGGCCTCATCATGGGTATTTTGATATATTTTACCTTTTTTTTTGTATAAATGTATTTAGAAATGTATTCTTGTATTTCCCTATTTTTGTAATTTCATAAATACTTTTGGATTCATTATTTTAATGAGTTGTTTTAGTCTTGCATAATTAATGTTAAGTAAGTGTATTAGTGTATGATTAGTGTCACTAATCATAATTTAATTATGTACTTAGTTGAATTAATCTTTCATATCGTAAATCGATTGGATTAATTGATTTCCCGATTCATCGCACCGATGAACTTGATTCTAATTGAGTTGAATTTCCTCATGAACATTGTTAATCACTTTGATTAATTGCTAATGACCACTGATTAGGTTATAATTGGCTAGTAAATACTAATTAGGTCATAGTTGCTAACCTGGTTTAGTGCCGGATGTTACAGTCTCCCCCTGTTAAGGGAATTTCGTCCTGAAATTAGCTCGTGTTCTCCACTGCTTGAGTATCCGAGAATAGATGAGGGTATTTTTCCTGGAACTGATCTTCACATTCCCATGTAAACTCAGGACCTCGTTTAAAGTTCCATCTGGATTTTATTATCGGGATTTGGCTGTGCTTTAGTTTCTTGACTTCTCGGTCCGTTATTTCCACGGGTTTTTCAACGAAGTTCAACTTATCATCCAGCTCCAGCTCATCCATGGGTATGACGAGTATTTCATCATCCAAGAACTTCTTAAGGTTGGATACGTGGAAGGTATTATGTACATTGCTTAGCTCTGGAGGCAGATCGAGTAGGTAGGCTACCGGGCCAATTCTTTTGGAAATCTTGAATGGTCCGATATAACGAGGATTGAGTTTTCCTCGTCTCCCAAAACGAATTACGCCTTTCCAAGGCGAGACTTTCAACATTACTTGATCTCCCTCCTGAAATTCCAAATCCTTCCGTCGAACATCTGCATAGCTTTTCTGTCGATCCTGTGCGATCTTTAATCGGTTCTGAATCTGGACTATCTTTTCTGTAATCTCCTGGATTTTCTCGGGTCCAGTGATCTGGCTATCTCCTACCGCAGCCCAACAAAGCAGTGACCGACACTTTCGCCAATAAAGTGCCTCAAATGGAGCAGTCTTAATACTCGAGTTATAACTGTTGTTATAGGAAAACTAACTAATGGCAGGTGCCTATCCCAACTTTTGCCAAAGTCGATAACACATGCCCTTAGCATGTCCTCCAATGTCTGGATCGTTCTTTCACTCTGACCATCCGTCTGTGGGTGATAGGTCGTGCTCATGTCCAGGCGTGTACCCAACGCCTCTTGTAACGATTGCCAAAATCTTGATGTGAACCAGCTATCCCTATCTGATTTAATTGATACAGGAACTCCATGCCTTGAGACGACTTCTTTAAGATAGATTCATGTGAACTTATCCATCTTATCAGTCTCTTTAATTGGCAAGAAGTGTGTAGTCTTTGTGAGTTGGTCCGCAATCACCCAAATGGTGTCATAACCTCCAGAAGTCTTTGGCAACTTTGTGATGAAGTCCATGGTTATTCTCTCCCACTTCTACTGGGGTATTTCCGGTTGAACCAACAACCCTGATGGCTTCTTGTGCTCAGCCTTAACTTTCAAACACGTTAAGCATTTACTGACATACGTAGCAATGTCAGCTTTCATGTTTGGCCACCAGCACATTTCCTTCAGGTTGTGAGACATCCTATCTGACCCTGGGAGAACAGCATATCCTGTTTTATGCCCTTCATCCATGACCAGCTTCCTCAATCCTCCGAATTATGGTAGCCAAATTTAGCTCATGAAGTACCGACATCCATCAGTCTTGATTTCAAACTGTTTATCCATTCCTCTCAAGGCTTCATCTAGCAGATTTCCCTCCTTTACTGCTTCCTCTTGTGCCTTGCGGATTTGAGAGTTCAGGTTTAACTGTATAGTCATGACCAAAGCTCGGACTCTTAAGGTTTAACTCGTTCATTCTGACTCAAAGCATCAGCTACTGCATTTGCCTTGCCCGGATGATAACGGATCTCGCAGTCGTAATCGCTAAGCAGCTCCACCCAACGTCGCTTTCTCATGTTTAACTCCTTCTGATTTAGAATATGCTGAAGGCTCTTCTGATCTGTAAACACTATGCACTTTGTATCGTAAAGGTAGTGCCTCCATATCATGAGAGCAAATACCACAACTCCAAGCTCCATGCGGTGAGTCGTGTAGTTCACCTCATGAACTTTAAGTTGCCGCGATGCATAAGCAATAACATTGTCTCTTTGCATTAGCACACAACCCAATCCATTGTGTGAGGCATCGCAGTAAACAACAAAATCTTCTTTTCCTTCCGGAAGGGACAGAATAGGTGCACTACACAATCTTTGCTTCAACAGTCGGAATGCGGTTTCCTGATCTTCACCCTAGTTGAACTTTATGTCCTTTCGAGTCAATTCCGTTAAGGAACCAGCTATCTTCTAGAAGTTTTCAATGAATCGCCTATAATAACTGTCAAGGCCTAAGAACTGACGGATTTCAGTGGGAGTCCTAGGAGTTGCCCAGTTCTTAATGGCCTCAATTTTTGATGGGTCTACATGAATTACTTGGCTATTGATCACATGCCCTAGGATTTTGACTTCTCGTAGCCAAAATTCACACTTAGAGAATTTAGCGTACAACTCTTCCTTCTCTAGAAGCTCGAAAATCAACTTCAGATACTGCTCATGCTCCTCCTTATTTCTGGAGTAGATAAGAATATCGTCTATGAACACTATTACAAATTTGTCCAAATACAGTTTACACACTCGATTTATAAAGTCCATGAATACGACTGGTGTGTTGGTCAAACCGAATGGCATCAAGTGAAATTCGTAATGTCCCTAAGGAGCTCTGAATGCCGTCTTGGGTATATCTTCATCCCGAACTTTTACTTGGTGATATCCGGATCGCAGATCAATCTTAGAGTAAAAACTAGATCGTTGGAGTTGATCGAATAAATCATCGATTCTGGGGAGTGGGTATCGGTTTTTGATCGTTAACTTGTTCAGCTCTCGTTAATCGATGCACATCCTAAAGGATCTGTCCTTCTTTTTTGACAAATAAGACCGGAGCTCCCCAAGGTGAGGAACTTGGTCGGATGAATTATTTATCGAACAGTTCTTGCAGCTGATTGGATAATTCTTTCATCTCTGATGGTGCCAATCGGTAGGGTGCTCATGCGACAGGTGCAACTCCAGGCACCAAGTCAATCTGAAATTCTACTTTGCCTACTTGGTGGAAATCCATGCAAGTCTTCAGGAAATACTTTTGGGTAGTTACGAACTACCGGGGTTTCTTCGAGTCGCTTCTCCTTCGACTCCTTTTCCAATGGCCGAACTAACACTGCTTGACAACCTCTTCGAAGGCATTTCAGCATTTTTAGACCAGAGATGACGCTCAACTGGCGATTCTCTGTTTCTCCTTGGACTGTGAGGACTTTCTTTTTCTTAAGTGGTATTCTTACTACTTTCTTGCCACATAAGATTTCGACATGGTTGTCTGAAACAACCAATCCATACCAATAACCACATCGAAGCTTCCAAGTACAATAGGCATCAAGTTTATCTTAGAGGGATGTGTAAGGTCACCTACCTACGGATCCGATCTTGACGCGACACCGTCCAACGAGTGTGGAATCCTCGTTAGGGGTTTTACGGATCGATCATGCACACGAAAATCGAAGACTTACACGATGATAGACGTAACGACGAACGTCCCGGCACGTGAATCTCTCCCAAAACTCTAAGCAAACACTCAGAAGTTCGTCGTAGCACCCTGAATGTTAATCTCTCCCAAAAGTTCTTAATCAAAACTGATTAAACCTTAATTGTAAACCTTAAGTTCGAACTTGGCCCAGACAAGTTTGTGAAAGCCCAAGCCCATGAACTTGTCCACCAATAAGTTTGAATCTGGCCTTTGAACTTATTCTAGAACTTGTCTTTTAACTTGTTCTAGAACTTAAGTTTGAACTTACCTTTGAACTTATGTTTGAACTTATCTTTGAACTTATGTTTGAACTTATATTTGAACTTAAGTAAACATCAATCACAAACAATATAAAACATATATAACCAATACCAAACATATGTATTAACTGGTAATCACAAAGCCTGAACCATTACAAAAGAACTATCTACACTTAGGCTGCTATCGTCACACAGGATGCCCTAACAGGATGATCTGCCAATTTTAGTGTGCACTCCTTTATTATACTATTTTCTTCAATCAACTTTCTGCCTGCTAATTCTACGACATAAGCATTTTTTAATGGTGAACGAGTGGCATTCAGTTCTTCACTAAACTTAGCAGATATAAAACTTCTATCAGCCCCAGTATCAAATAGGGATAATTGCGTAAAAAACCATCAACTTGTCAGTTTTTTGTGATTAAAACCCCAAACCATTTTTCGTTGCATAGAAAACCCTGAACTAACTAAAAATATGTAAATCAAGGTTTTATCGATGGGTTCCCGGTTGAAACCAGTTATTAATCATACGTACAACGGTAAATAACCAACGTGGAATACATTTTAATCATAGAAACCGGTAGCCAAGTATTATACATCATTTAAATCCTCGTTGATAATTTTAATTGTAATTTTTAGACGGGATTACATCATCAATTGGGGTTTAAATGATGCGTAATACTTGGTAAACAGTTTCAGTGATTAAAATTTATTCAACGTAGGTTATTTACCGGTCCAAGTAGAATTAATAACCAGTTACCCACCGATAAAACCTTGATTTACTGATTTTTAGTTAGTTCGGGGTTTTCTATGCAACGGAAAATAGTTTGGGGTTTTAATCACAAAAAGCTGACAAGTTGAGGGTTTTTTGCGCAATTATCGCTATTAAAGAACACATAATCATACATATCATAATGAAGGAATGTACCCATTACTACGTTGGGATGTTGACGGGCATCGCCTGCTTCCAACATGAAGGCTCTCCCTTGAGCTCCACCACCGTTCTTTTTCTTGGGACATTCCCCTTTGAAGTGCCAAGTGTTCCCACATTCGAAGCAACTCCTTTGCGTGCTGCTGCTGCCTCCGTTGGTGTTAAACTTAAAGTCTTGGGTCAGATGACCGAGCTTCTTGCATTTCCTGCAAGGGGTTCGACAGGGACCTGTGTGATGGTATGTGCATCGGTTACACCATGGTTTAGTGCCGGTATAACCCTTCCTTGGCTCAGCCCCGACGACAATAGCCTTGATAATTTCAGGCTTTTTTGTCCGTGAGCCCGAACCTTTCCCTGATTTATCTTCCCATTTCCTCTTGTTTTCTCCTGCTTTGGCCTCATTCCTTCGGGCCACTTGATCCATCAAATTATTTGCCATTCGGATGGCGCTCTGAATAGTAGTTGGGCTGTAATACGGTGTCACCATCTGTGGGCACAGCAGACTCAACTCATGAAAACGGTTGGTGTACCAGGCGACATCTGTTGCCTTCATAGCCAGGTTCCAGAACTCTGACACCATCTTTTGCAGTTCGTTTCTTGGACAATACTCATCTGTCATCATTTGCTTTAACTCGGTCCAGGCGAGTTGGTAAGCTGTATCAATTCCCACAGACTGGGCATATGAATTCCACCATGTTAAAGCGCCATCTTGATGAGTGTGGGTAGCGAACTTGACTTTCTCATCCTCGATGCAACCACTAATGCGAAACACAAACTCCAGTTTCTCGAAACAGTGAACTAGTCCGAAAGCGCCTTCTGTTCCATTAAAGTATCGAGGTTTACAGCTTAAAAATCCTTTGATACCACACCTTTTCTGGGTTGAATCAGACCCTCCCGTGGTGCGACTAGCTCCTCCATTTCCTTTTGCGGTGGTATTTCTGTTGGATTCATAAGTGGCTTTAGCTGCGGCCACTCGTTGTGCGACCAGTTGTTCGATCTCGACGGTGTTCATGGCTCTCTTTGGCGGCATTATCTTAAAGTTTAAAGAAAAGAGCATAGTGTAAGAAGTTGAGTCTTAAAGATTTAAATTTTTCTTAGGGCACAGTTCTATAATCATCAAACACAGATTCATAAATAACTTGCAATTTTCATTAATCATTCTTAATTTCTTACATCGGGGCGGGTTATTACCCGAAAATTTTTAGTCCTACACTGTTACATAATAATTTCCTAACATTACAAAGATAGGGGGTACTAGGTGCGGGAGTGATCGGGGATCTCTCCCTTCTCCAATGTAATGAGGCGCTATGTCAGCTCCTCATTACGGGCCTCGCTCTAGGATAGTCGCTGCCGAAGCTCCACCAGCCCGTCCTTTTGAACAACGAGGGCGTGCAAGTTGGCCCAGTATAGGTTGGAGTTTTGCAACTCCTCCCGCTCTATACGAGAAGTCATCTCTCCAATATCTTGGTTAAGCAACGAAAGTTCGAGGTCGTGCGTTGAAGACCTTGCTACCAAGAGCGGTATGGTCTGATCGGCGGGCTCTTGAGTGAGCGGTGGGGTAGGTGCGGAGGATGGCCATCCGATCTCAAAATGGGAGGGGATTCCCTCCTCCCGCCTCCACTCTTGGAGGGTCTCCTGCATCTAGCCCCATCTACGGGCGTTTACCCATCGCTGTTGTAGTGGTGAACTTGGTTGACGAGCCAGGATGGGAATAGTCTCCCGTCTCAGTATGATTACCCTCTTTTGGGGTGTAAACAACATCTTTGGGCCGTTTGGGTGCGGACGGTACAGTTTGAATGACGGAACCTTGAGGTGATACAGTGTGTAGGAGGTGATCATCGGGGGTGGTGGATCCTCTACGGTTTCGTCTTCTTCCATGGGCTCCTCTTTTGATTCCTCCATTGGTTCCTCGGAGGGGTCCTCCTCTTCAGACGATTCTCTTTCGGTGAAAACCTCCGTGACTTCGGGGCCATGGGGTGTACTCATCCTCAGAATCGGACAAGATGGTGATAGTGTTGTTCGACATGTTTTCTGCTATCAAGGTTCATTTATAGTCTTTTAGTTAGTTACAACATATTTTCAAGAATCAGTAAAACTTAAGTGCAGTTATAGTCTAGGGTACTAATGCAACCTAGTTCACTATAACTAAGGCTCTGATACTAATCTGTCACCCCGTTACCCCGGTTGCCGACGAAGCATGACGTCACGGAAGCGTCACCATAACCTAGTGAACGACCACTATATGGACGTTTTCAAAAATACATCGATTTGACTTCAAACATGAATATTATCTTACATGACTGACATAACGCGTAAGTAGTACAAATTACAGAGATTTAAATACATAATTAAATTGATCAAAATAATGTAAATAAATATCCGAGAGTTTGAAAATTAATGCGACGCCATATGTACGGAAGCCTTAAAATTACATCCGGTGCAGTGTACTTGCCTTAATTTCCTAAAAATACATGCTAAAATACGTCAACAAAATGTGTTAGTGAGCTCATAGGTTTACACGTAAATATGACTTGTATGAACATCAACAGTTGGGTTTGAATTTATAAAATTATAAATTTCATGTTATGTATTACATAAAACCAGCATGCAACCGAAACTTAATTATGAGTTTGCCCTGTGCAGTATTCTCAGACGTAATACCGTAATGATAAATATATATGCATTCTGCCGTTAGCCGGTAAGATTAACCCGAATGGGGGACATGACTCCCGATTGATCTATCCACAATATATTCGCGCTTACAAATAAATGTAACTAACGGTTCATGATTTGAGGGATGATGGAACCACATGTGTAATACATAATAGAAATGAAGTAGTTTCCGTGTCCATATGAAAACGTAACATGTATTTCAACCCCAAAACACAACAGTGTGAAAATAGGGGCTATGAAGGCTCACCGAGCGTGTGATGGCAAAATATGCACGTAAAATGCAAGTTTGCGTTGATTGATGGGTGATGAACTGGATGTTATTAACCAAGCTCTAAATGATATAAGGGACTTAATAATCTCCCATATATGATAATATGTATATATAAAGGCTTTTATTTCTTAAATCACCCAACATTACAAGTTTATAAATAAAATCCACTTAAAACGTCAAGTTTATATATATATATATATATATATATATATATATATATATATATATAATTTTCCAGCTTTTTGAAGGTTTTTCGGCCTACTTTGAGGCTGTTTTAAACCAAGCTCCAAAAAGATTTACGCTTTGGTTTTCTTAGATATTAAACTACTATATACTTAAAGTCAAGAACGGCCATTTTGGAGGTGTTTAGGTTAAAGAAAAAGCTTGTCAAAACCCTAAGTTGGCCATTTTTGAGCTGTCAAACTTTCGGGTTCCCAAATAATATCTGGAGGTTCTAAACTCCATAATAAATTATGATAATTTCCAGATTATTAGTTAAGACATAGATCTAACTTCTGAGACAAGAATCAACTCATTTTGTTAAGTTATGAATTAGTTATGATTTTTCAAAGTTGACGCAACATTTCGGCCGAAATTTCGTATTTCATAAACTTGTAATAACTTGTGATTCTTGTTGTTTATTCAAAAACTACATGTATAAATGGTTAAAAAACACATTTATATAACTTGTTTTCATAATATTTACACTTTCATGATGTGTTTATATATTTATAAATACATTTGATGAAAACAACTTAAAAACAAAACTAGTGATTTATAAACTTGAGTTTTTATGAAACTTGTTGTTGTTGGTGATTATATATATTATGAAAGACTTATATAAACATAAATACAAGATGTTATGAGTTAGTATTTACTTACTTTGATGTTTTAGAAGAATGAAAATAAGTAGAAGGTTGGATCTTCGATAATTTCAACAAGAACACTTTGAATATTTCAAGAACACCAAGAATTGAAAGTTTTAGTCTTTTGTGAGGGCCTTGTGGCCGGTATTTACAAGGGAGAAAGAGAAAATTTTCGGCTTTTGAGTATGTGGAAATGAATGAGAAGGAACCCACTATTTATAGAGGAGGAAAAGAACTTGAAAAGATGGTGAAGGAGGATTTGTTATTGCTGGGTTATGGAGTTTTTGAATTAAAAATTGAAGTCAAAATGTATGATGGAGAACACCTATGGCAGGCCTCATCATGGTATTTTGATGTATTTTACCTTTTTTTGGTATAAATGTATTTAGAAATGTATTCTTGTATTTCCCTTTTTTGTAATTTCATAAATACATTTGGATGCATTGTTTTAATGAGTTGTTTTAGTCTTGCATAATTAATATTAAGTAAGTGTTAGTGTATGATTAGTGTCACTAATCATAATTTAATTATGTTCTTAGTTGAATTAATCCTTCATATCGTAAAATCGATCAGATTAATTGATTTCCCGATTCATCGCACCGATGAATTTGATTCTAATTGAGTTGAATTTCCTTATGAACATTGTTAATCACTTTGATTAATTGCTAATGACCACTGATTAGGTTATAATTGGCTAGTAAGTACTGATTAGGTCATAGTTGCTAACCTGGTTTAGTGCCGGATGTTACTGAAAAAAAGAATTTCATAAGAAATCAACTATACGACATCATCAATCTCTAAAGTAAGAAGATTTCAAGGTATTTGTTTAGTTCAAGTCATCAATTGTGTGGTGTTTTGCACGTATACAGCCTGGGCAAAATGTCCAGAGGACAACCCAAAGTTATGAACATATAATTCATGAAATTGAAGTCCCAAATACGCTTTAAACATCAAACTAGGATCATGCATGTTATTAATTGATATGTAATTGACGATTCTTGCAATTTAGAAGTCTAATTTGATAATTTATTTAAATTCCTAGAAACCTGAAAAATAGTGATTGTTCTTGTTCTTTTCAGTCCGAACCTTAGATGCTAGGAGGCCACTGTGTTTTGGTTTAATTCTAACTTAAAATATGATTGTTAGTTGATCATTAATCATGATGTTCTCTATTTTACCTCTCATTTGTTGCATATATCAACAAGACAGAAATTTATTTATAGCTGTTGTTGAGTCCATAACTCAAGTGTCATATGAGTCTTGGAGTTCTGTTTGAGGACTCTGTAACTCATGCCATGAGGGCCATGGCCTTCGGCTTTGTCCCTGGTTCCAATCAGTATATTTTTTTATCAATTAAAGCCTATGCATGTATTAGTTATGTGTTTAATTGAATATATTAGCAATTTAAGACCCTAACTCCAACTTTGATATCAAAGATCTGAGATTTAAGTTTGTTGCTGCAGTGAATTTACTTGTTTCTGTTTTAACCGAGAAAGGGGGGAAGGACCGAGATTATTCTCGGATGTTTATTCATCACAGCACCATATATGTATATTCCCGGATGTTATCTTTATAATCTCGGATATGTATGCGTGTCCAACAATAAAACTAGCAGCCCGTTTCTTTTATTTATTAATCTCGGATGTGTGTGACAACCGAGATTCATATGAATCTCGGATAGATGATTCAAAACAGAAACAACAATCTCTGATGTATGGGTATAACAGAATCAACATTGGTACATATACATATAATCGTGGATAGCATCAAAAACAAACCAATACCCCTTCTCTTTTATTTTATAATCTTAGATGTTTTTTTAATAAAAAAACGCAACAGTCCTCTTTTATTTCTTTGCAATCTCGGATGTGATGTGTGTGAGATCCGAGATTCATAGGTGAATCTTGGATTTATGTTTCAAGAAGTAGTAGCCCACACACAATCACTTAATCTCGGATGTATGTATTCCCAAGCAAGCAGCCACAACATTATATAAAACACAAGTCTTTCATGTTTTGTTAATGCGAAGGTTCCAAACTTTTTAGATAAGTTCAACTCTTATTTTAACCATTCAAAACCAACACAAATCCTGGAAAATAACTAGCTTAAAAGAGATGAAATAAGAGCGGTGACTTTGGACAACAACATACTTTATATCTCAAATTCATATAAGTCTCTTTAATCAACCTTTTTCATATAACTGACATATATGTTTAATATATGTGGCAAATTACTATATGTGTGTTCTTCAATGATTATATATGTAAATATACGCTTAAATATAGTTAAATGGCCTTTGGCTAAACTTAATTATCATTAAAAGTTTCAAAACACTTAGCAAGAATATATATTCAAGGTCTTTTGATTTATAATCCGGTTTTATTGATTTGTATACACTCTCTAATGTAAATTACAAACACTTCATAGCACACTAGACATTAAATTAAATTGTGTAGCTCGGTTATGAGTGAACGCTAAGTGCCAGAGTTTATTAAAGCTTATTCAAAGTGTCAAAGCTTTAAGAGATAGTGTAAAGAAAAATTTGAGTCACAGTAAAGCCTCAATGCCATGATAGCTGATGTGAAAGTCAGTTATACTAAGCCAGAGCCATAACGTTATATTAAAGCCTAGATAAGCTGGTGCAAGCATAACAGTACTATGAGTAACAGTTATTCATGTTTACATATATTTTATGTAATTGAGACATACATTGCTTCTATTTGTTTTCTTCGACCTTCAATAGAGCTTATGTGAGTGAAGTTGAACAATGAGGCATAGGTGGTGCCCAGCCTAGCCAGATCTTACATTTGTTCTATTAATATGCATTATTTACTACTACTTTCCTATCTTTCTGCATATCATTTAATAAGCCTTGTTTAAGATTTCGTTGTGCATTTCCGGAACATTTTACATTATTGGAAGCAATAATACTTGGACTCAAACTTTTAAGAAAAGATATTAGCTTCGAATATCTAGGCTTTATCTTGAACTGAGATAGGTTATGACTTTTCTTTTGGAATTAGGCGTATGGGGTAGAATATGAGTATGTTGATTCTTACGCAAGCACAATTTTTTTTTATTTTAGAATATGTATGGATTCGGTTAAGGAGCTAGAGGTGCACCCACTCCTGAACTTATCATGCAAATGATGCAAATGATGCAAATGATGCTCAATGAAAACAATGAGCGTCAGGCTAAGCTTATGGAAGATCAATTTCGTGCTCGCGCTGAAGCCGAAACTAGGCGTAGATAAGAGCATAGGAAGAAACAACATGAAGATATCAGACGCCGTAATGACGACACTGACGAGGAGGACATTCCTGTAGTCCCCCCTAAGGGCTGCAACTTCCGTTATTTCAAGGCTTGCGAAGCTTAACATTTCAAAGGAGCTGCTATTTCTATTGAGGCGCTCGAGTGGATTACTGGCATCGAGCACATATTCCTTATTAGTGACTTCACTGAAGAGTTGAAGGTTAGCTTTGCTACTACACTATTCGAAGGTGGCACTATTATTTGGTTGAGATCTTAGGAGAATATGCGTGGAACAAACTAGAGTAAGTCCCTATCTTGGGTTGACTTAGTGGTGATCTTCTTTTGCCAGTACTACCCGGCTGATGAAAAGAAGCGTTTGGAAGAGAAATTGATGTCTCTTACTTAAGGAACCAAATCGGTGACTAAGTATGAGATAGAATTTACGCGCCTAAGCCTGTGATCTGAATATCAAGTTGCTACAGAGGAGCGAAAGATTGACCGCTTTCTAATGGGCCTGCATCCTAAGTACCAGAAATTTCTGAAACACCAAAGGTACTCCAATTACGTTGAAGTTGTTGAAGCTGCTCGAAATCTCGAGCAAGCTTTTATCCGCGCTGCGAGAGTTCCAACTTCATCTTTTTACCCGACTAGTCTGACACCGCCTAAGAAGTCACGCATTGGAAGTTATTCCGGATCTTCATCCAGATATTCTCAATTGCAGTCTCCGTCCCGACAGTTTAGTTCATCATTGGCACCGAGAGCTCGTTCCAATGAGGTACATTCTTAACCGAGGCAGTGTCACCGCTGCCATAAGTCTCATACTGGGCGTTGCAATCCTATTGATTGGAGATGTTATGTATGTAATGAAATAGGGCATAGTAGTGATGAGTGTCCTAACAAAGTTGTCGTATGCAACAACTGTTTACGCCCTGGGCATACCGAGCGACAGTGCACACATCCATTCAACCTAGTTTATCCGATTGCTGAGCATCATCCACGACAGCAACAGCAACATCCCCGACCCCAGCAACAACAACAACAACAACAACAACAACAACAAGAAAGACAACATCAACGGGCATGACATAGAACATCACGCGGAGGTTTCAATCGTCGTAATGAACCAACACGAAGTCAGAACCGAGCATTTCAAATAACGACTAAGCAAGCGAAGGAAATACCAAAGGTGGTATCTGGAATGTTTCCTGTTAACTCTATTCCTGCTAGAGTTATTTTTTATTCAGGCGCCAATCGTTCTTTCATATCGAGTGCATTTGCATCTAAGCTTGGGATTTCTCCTAGTACTCTACCTATTATATTTGATATCGAAACAACCAGTAATGTATGTGTATCTACTGATAAAATCTACTGCGACTGCATTATTCTGCTCGACAACTGCACGTTCCAACTTGATATTATCCCGATGGAGTTTCACGAGTTCGACGTCATCGTGGGTATGGATTGGCTTCTTCACCATGATGCCAACATTATCTGTAAGAAGAAGCTGATAAAGCTCACTACTCCAGAAGGTCGAAGTATCTGCATCTATGGCGACAAAAAGAAACGTGAGTTATGCCTGATCACTATATTAAAAGCTAGGAAGCACATAGCAAAAGGTTTTGCGTCATATTTAGCATATTCAATTGATGTTAAATCTTAGAAGAATGCTTTGGCTGAGGTACCGACAACCTAAGAATTTCTCGATGTTTTTTCTCAAGGACGTCTCCGGACTCCCACCAGACTGTTAGGTGGAGTTCAGAATTAACCTGGTGCCAGGCGCGACACTAATTGCTCTAGCCCCTTAGGGTGCGTTTGGTACAGAGAGTTGAGAGCAGAGAAATGGAAATGGAAACAAATCTCTTGTTTGTTTAGGTTTGAGAAATGAGAAATTAGAAATAAATCATTTCCTTTTCTCTACTTTTATTTCTCTCCTTCCTACATGTGAGGAAATGGGGAGAATTACAATTTTTAACTCTTCGAGATTTCACCAAAAAAAAAGCAGAGATTTGCTCCCTCCCTTCAGCCCCCGCCCTCCCCCCCGAACCCGGTTGCAATAACTCATTTGCAGAAAATGTTGGTCCTCTCTGCATACCCTAGGCGCAGAGGCGATTTTCAACCGAGCCACCCCCTTTCGTCGTCGGCCTCCCTCTTTCGTCGGCAGCCTCCTTCTTTCGTCGGCGACATCTCCATCCCTCCCCTTCCTTCGCCATTGAACGTGTGTTGTTGGTTTTCCCTCGGTGGTGGTTCTCTTCAAACCCTAGCGGTGACTGTCGGCCTCCTCCTTTCGTCAGCGGTGGCCATTCTACAAACCCTCGAAGATGAGTGTTGTTGGTTCTCCATTTCCCTTGGCACGGTGCTCCTCTCTCTCTGCTCACCGGCGCTCTTCTCTTTCGTCGGCGGCGCCTCCTATCTCTCTTTCCTCAACGGCGATGACACACACACTCGAAGGTATCTGCTTTTGTGTTGCTCTAATTCAGATCGTTTTCTTGCATGTGACTACAAATTAAATGAAATTAACTCCATTGTGCTTTAGGGTGCTGTAATTCTGATCTTTTTCTTGCCTTTCAACTTTTTTTTTTTGCAAATGACAGCAAGGTTCCAATTCAAATTTCGTCTTTTTTAATAGCCATATTTCGTAATTAATATCGCACCAATTTGCTGTAGGTTCGTGTGTTTCTTTGTTTGTATAATGATGATAAGTTTGTTGTTGCAATAGAATTATAATGCATTAATTAGTTGTGCCTATTTTGAAGGATCAGTTCAATTGATGACTGCAATTGCTATGAATTTGTCTAGTTACTAGTGTGTGTGTGTCTTAAATTTCTTGAATTTATTTTGTAAACCTTAATGAGGGTTCAATCATTTTTGGATTGAAGTCATTGGTTAATTATCAGCTAGTTGATGACTGCAATTGCTGTGAATTTGTCTTTCACAAGCAGATTACAATATGCTTGAGGATGTGAAGTGAATAGTTTTTCTCCATTTGCAGTTTTGCACTCTGCTGCCCTGTCTTTGCAAGACAAGTGCAAGGTATTGTTGATTAGTTTTTCTTTCTTGGTGCAAAGACTTGAAATTATGGTCAATAATGAAAACAAAGTTTGGAAGCTCTGTAATTTTGTTGATTGATTAGGTCAAAACAAAGTCTGGAAGCTCTTTCCAAAGTGCTTTATTTGGAAAGGGAAAAGAACCTCTCCATATGAAAACAAAGGTATATAATTGTATTTTACATGGTTACATATGTCTCTATTAAGATTTTGGATAATTGGATGCATATGCACAAGGAAAAAATGTAGGTGCAGAAACTTTTCCCTTTCTATTTCACAGATTCACTTGACAATTCATGCTACACTTTCTCACGGTGAGGAATTTCTCACTTCCCCTCTTCACACCCACCAAAAAAATTAAAAAAAAAAAGAGAGATATATATGAGAATGAAGCTGGTTGGAGAGAGGCTTCTTTTGATTGTTGATTTGTTGGTATGGTGTGTGTAGGATAACTTTTTTTTTTTTTTTGGCATTATTACTTCATCAAAGACAGTCACTAGTTTTGCTTGAGGTCCCCAATCCTAGTTTAATGCCATCAACATAATTGTTTTGGAGGCAAAGCTTTCTATTTTATGAAAAGTTTATTCTAAACTATTTTTAATTGTTTTGTAGTTCCCCGATCGATGGCTTTGATTTCGACGAAGAGGTGAAGGAACTGTTCGTGAAATTCAGAGAGATTTTGGACGAAGAGCTAGACAAAGAAATCTTGGAGGCTCGTGAAATTTATAACAAAGTTAGCAAGGAGACGAGAGCTTTACCGGGATTTAGTATGAGCAAACGGTTTAAAGCGACTCGTTTGATTGACAAAGATGTTGTTTTGGGACAATCTTTTCTTGGGTTGACACAAAGAGAAGATTGACACGATTGAATCATTTGATTTTTAAAAATGTGATTCTGGAATTATGTTTACTATTTATGTTTGTTTGTTTAACAAATTAAATGACTTTGTTTTGTTTTGAATGAAATTGTAGTAATTTGTTTTGGTTTAAAGTAAATTGTAGTACTTTATTTTATATTTTTTGGGTAAATTATGTTGGTAATTTTTTTATTTTAATAATAAAATGTTTAACTATTACAAAATAATTTTTTAAGTTTGAATTAAAAAATTTTACAAAATAATTATGATTGCAAATAATAAAATGTTTAATTATATAACTCTCTACTGAATTCTCTGTTGTACCAAACAAAAGAAATGATTCTCTGTTACATATCTCTTCTGAATTCTCTGTTCTACCAAACAGGTGAAACAATTCTCTTTCTTCAGACCAATTCCATTTCTCAGCAATTCCATTCTCTGTTGTCAATTCTCTGCAATTCCATTCTCTGTACCAAACGCACCCTTATAGACTTGCCCCTGCTGAGATGCAAGAAATGATGAAGCAATTGCAAGAGTTGCTTGACAAGGGGTTCATACGACCAAGTTCATCTCCCTGGGGAACTCCTGTTCTATTCGCTAAGAAGAAAGATGGGACTCTCCGGATGTGTATTGATTATAGGGAGTTGAAAAAGGTAACAATTAAGAATAAGTACCCGTTACCCAGAATAGACGATCTTTTCGACCAGCTTCAGGGTGCCAACTATTTCTCAAAGATCGAACTCAGATCTTGGTATCATCAGCTTAAAGTGCGGGAAGAAGATGGTTCCAAAACGGCATTACATACCAGATACAGACATTACAAATTTCTTGTTATGCCCTTTGCCCTTACAAATGCGCTTGCAGCATTTATGGATCTCATGAACCGAGTTTGTAGGCCAATACATGACAAATCTGTTATCATCTTCATAAACGATATTCTCATCTACTCTAAAACGGAAGTCGAGCATGTTGTGCGTCTTAGGGAACTGCTAGAGTTTCTGCGCAAAGAGCGACTCGATGCCAAATTCTTAATAAGCGAGTTTTGGTTACGACAGGAGCGCACAAACTTTGATTAAGTAATTAAGCTTATCCTTCTTTATATTTCTTGCTCAGCGTTAACTTGTTAATCTTGTATCTTATTAGGTACAATTCCTTGGACACTTGATATCTGGTGAAGAATCTCTGTAGATCCTTCTAATATAGAAGCTATTCAAAGTTGGGAAGCTCCCAAGTCAGCTACTGAAATTAGAAGTTTCGTGGGATTGGCGGGTCATTACCATTGATTCATTAAGGACTTCTCGAAGATAACTGTACCTCTCACTTCTCTCACTTGCAAAAATGTTCCATTTATTTAGGAAGAAGCTCAGGAAGCCGCATTTCGGAGCTAAAAAGAAGCTAACCGAAGCACCTAATCTTGCCTTACCTGTGGCCAATGAGGACTATGTAGTGTTCAGTGATGCCTCATTTCAAGGGCTTCGGTGCGTGGTGATGCAAAGAGACAGAGTCATAGCATATGCGTCTCGTCAACTCAACGATCATTAGAAGAGTCAACCGACTCATGACCTTGAACTTGTTGCTGTGACTTTTTCTTTGAAAACATGGCGTCACTGTCTGTGAAGACCACCCCTTACGGGGCAGTTCTCACCAGTCTAGGTCCCACATCATGCAATACGATATCAATCAAACTAAGATAGAGTAATTATAATGCGGAAAATTAAATTACAGTACAAGCTATTAAGATTTAAGTTTAATACAGTTACGGTTTTCAAATTAAACTTATAAAGGGCACAAGTCTAATCTAATTAATATCATCATATTATCAAAATAAATCTACCCAGATCACCATAATATCGTCATCCAATTAGTACCAAAATGGGGTCGCTGAGTAGAGGTCTATGAAACTTCTGTCTTGAGCGTGTAAGACCTACGAACTAGGTCCGGCAGGTGACTTTCCTTTGCCTTTTCCTGTAAAAAAATGTGAAGTAGCAACCATAAGCAACGCTTAGTGAGTAAATAGATTTTCAATATCAACATGCGTGTCAAGCGGAGTCATTAGTCTTAGCGTGATATGTCTTGGCTGCCGCTACAGCCCTCATGATTGAGATATAGTATCATAAGATCGGATGATGTTCAAGCCACACTCACGCTTAAATCGTGGGGATCAGCCACATACTGGACTAGCTACCAGTAAGTCAATATGGCGGAACATCGGAGGTCATTACCAAGTTCATAGGAACTGGTGAAATAGCCGGGTCTAGAACAATAGACCATAAGGGCTAGTCAAGCTGAATCAATCTATCAAATGTCTGATCAATGATGTAAGCATATGTCTTAGAAGTCATGATAGCAATGAATCATAAAGCAAAGTGTGAAGCAATAATAAATGCAATATGAAAAGATAATCAAATAGCTATCATGATCCACTGGGCAACACCCATCCATGGTGTGCACAGGTCTCATTCCAGCTGATAAAGTGAATGTCAATAAATCTATCAGCAACAATATATCTCAATCGGATCTATGCATGTTCAATCTGAATATCTATAACTCACAGGTCTGGGTCTTGGTCAAACAGATATATGAATCTGCCACCTGAGTTTATCTCAGGATTTTGTCACTCTGTTCTCTGTCAAATCAAATCGGACCCGCTTTATAAATCTTTAAATCTTTGTTCAGAATTTCACTGAACCTGTCCAAAAATTTATCATATCAAATCATATTAATATCATTGTCTTTTATCTTTAAATCTTTATTTTATCTGATTCTGATAACTTGTTCGTTCATAACTCATTCTTTGTTTTATTAATATTCTCAAAAGGTCGGTACATATATATATATATATATATATATATATATATATATATATATATATATATATATATATATATATATATATATATATATATAATCATTTGCTAATTATCTTGTTAATTTTATGCGTTGTCCAAGTGTTTTATTCAATATATTCGAATTTATATAATTAAATTCGAATATATTAATAAATTGAAAGCTTTAAATTAAATATGAGAATAGATTCAAGCCATTCGAATCTAATAGAATCAAATCACATTCATGGTTTAAATTCAAATTGCTAATTTTGACTTTATCATCAAAGTCAAATATGGGGTACAAAATTCGAGACCCATTTCTATTTGAAGATAGATTCGAACATCCACATGATTACATTCGATGGCTTAATTCGAATCTATTTGATTACATTCGAACCATACCAACCATTCGAATCTATTAGATTCGAAATATTTTTTTTTCGAATTTAATGGTTAGATTCGAATATATTTCGAATCTAATTCCATTTCGAGTCTGTTCTAGGTATTTTCGAGTTTGTTCTATGTATTTTCGATTCTGTTCTTAACATTCTCGAATCTGTTCATATTTACAACTCTAAAACATGAATTTCTAAGGCATAAATCACAAATATGATCAATATTAAGCCTATGTTCGATTATATTATACTTATTCTAGTTAAACTCCATAAAAATAGCTTTAGATTTCATAAAACTAATAAATTCGAAAATACCGAAATATATAAAAACGTAAATTTTTACCTCAAATTCGTATGAAATCACGCAGGAGATAGTATATTCGTGTAGTATTCTCCGAGATCTTTCTAACGGTATATATATCTTGATAATCGGACGGTCGGTTTGGAAGAAAGTTTAGAGAGAAGGTAGAGAGAGAGTAGAGAGAGAAAGTTAGAGAGAGAGAGTAGAGAGAGAGAGAATCTGAGTTTTTGATATAAAATTCACGTTTATATACTTCATCTAGTTATATTTGCTAGCTAACCCACTTTCATTTTTGTATATTATATCTCTTTAATAATTTATTAATTCATAAATATAAATTTTTATATAATTTAATTAAATATTTCATTACTTAATTAAATTATAATTCAAATAATGTAACATTATTACATTATCGGCTCAGAATATTGAATTTAAGACTAGATAAAAATTAGGTTGTTACAGAATGGGCTCCACCACGCACAAACTTCGTCCCCGAAGTTAGCTATGTTCGAACAGACAGGGATTAGTAGCTTTCATGACATCTCTGGATTCCCAAGACTGATGCGAACCTTTGTGGTGTTTCCACTGGACGAGCACCATCTGTATCTCTTTATTCCGAAGCTTTTTGGTCTTCGAGTCCAGAATACGTTCTGGCTCTTCAACCACTCTAAGCTTCTCATCAATCTGCAAGTTAACATGTGGTATTTTAACTTCTCTTTCGTCTGCTAAGCTCTTTCTCAAGTGACTGACATGGAATACAGGATGTATTCCAGATAAGTCAGCCGGTAGTTCAAGACGATAAGATTGATTTCCAATCTTTTCCACAATCTTGAACGGACCGATAAATCTTGGAGCTAGCTTGTTTCTTTTAATAAACCGCACCACATTCTTCATTGGGGATACTTTCAACATCACCCAATCGTTAACTGCAAAACTAATTGATCTGTGCCGGTTATCATAATATGACTTCTGCCTGCTCTGAGCTTCAAGAATATTTCTTCTAACAAGTTGAATCTTTTCGTGTGTCAACTGTAGAAGGGCAGGTCCTGCTATTGGCGATTCACCTGTTTCACGCCAACAGGTGGGAGTTCTGCACTTTCTTCCGTATAAAGCTTCAAAAGGAGCCATCTTGATTGTTGAATGATAACTGTTATTGTATGAGAATTCGACCAACGGCAAATGGTCATCCCAGTTACCACCTAGATCAAGAACGCAGGCACGAAGCATATCTTCTAAAGTTAAGATAGTACGCTCACTCTGGCCATCGGCATTAGGATGATAAGCAGTACTCATAGAAATCCGAGTACCCATCCCATCTTGTAGTGCTTGCCAGAATCTGGATGTGAAGCGACTATCACGATCAGATACAATAGACTTTGGCACACCGTGACGAGAAATAATTTCTGTGATGTACAACTGTGCCAATCTATCCAGAGAATAAGTTTCTTTCATTGGAATGAAATGTGCTGATTTCGTTAAAGGATCAACGACTACCCAGATAGAGTCGTGCTGTCTTTTGGTCTTTGGCAGCTTCGTAATGAAGTCCATTGTTATATGCTCCCACTTCCATTCAGGAACGGGTAGTGGTTGCATATCCCCAAAGGGTTTCTGATGTTCTGCCTTAACCATCTGACAAACTCTGCAGCTTTCAACACACTTACCGATATCTTTCTTCATTCCTGGCCACCAGTAATCGGCTTTCAGGTCAAAATACATCTTTGAGCTGCCAGGATGAACAGATAACTTGGACTGATGAGCTTCGGATAGAAGGGTGCTACGGATTGAACCATACTTAGGAACCCAGATTCGGTTTCCCTTGAGACAGTGAAGTCCCAAATGGTTCAGAGTCAGAAATAGTAGTTGCCCTTTTAGATTTTCAGAATCTATGTTCTCTTCTTTCAGCGCTTCAGTTTGAGCAATTCTGATGTCTTCAATAAGATCAGAAGAGAATATTACAGGAGTTAAGGCATAGCAGCACTTTTCTGGATACACTTTTCTACTCAATGCATCCGCGACAACATTTGCTTTGCCGGGATGATATAAGATCTCGCAGTCATAATCCTTGATAAGCTCCAAGGATCGACGTTGTTTCATGTTCAGATCTTTTTGAGTGAAAAGATATTTGAGACTCTTATGATCGGTGTAGAGCTGACACCGAGTCCCATATAGATAATGACGCCAGATCTTCAGTGCAAAGGTAACAGCAGCCAACTCAAGATCATGAGTTGGTGCACTTTTCTCATAGTCTTTTAATTGCCTTGAAGCATAGGCAATTACTTTTCCCCTTTGCATCAGAACACATCCTAAGCCAGTACCAGAGGCATCGCTATAGACAACGAAATCATCATTACCTTCTGGCAAGGCTAGGATCGGCGCTTGAATCAACTTTTGCTTCAGAATATCGAATGCCTCTTGCTGTTTATCGGTCCAAACGAAAGGAGTATTCTTTCGTGTTAGCATTGTAAGCGGCACAGCAATCTTTGAGAAGTCCTTTATGAATCGCCGATAATAACCGGCCAATCCAAGGAAACTTCGGATTTCAGAGGCATTGCGAGGTGTTTGCCATTTCTGAACGGCCTCGACTTTCGAAGGATCAACGGAAATCCCTTCGCCAGAAACAACATGGCCAAGGAACTGGATCTATAAGAATCAAGATAGAAATTCAAGTTCTGATGTAAATCAAAGAATACTTAGGAAATAGCTCAAGACATATAATAAAAATTATACCTGTCTGAGCCAAAATTCGCACTTAGAGAATTTTGCGTAGAGTCTTTCTTTTCTTAATAACTCTAGCAATTGCCGCAGATGGATAGAATGATCAGCCTCCGTTTTGGAGTAAATCAGAATATCGTCTATGAACACGATAACTGATTTATCCAACATTGGTCTGCACACGCGATTCATGAGATCCATGAACGCCGCTGGTGCATTCGTTAATCCAAACGGCATTACGAGAAATTCGTAATGACCGTATCTTGTACGGAAAGCTGTCTTCGGTATATCCTCATTTGTAACTTTCAACTGATGATACCCAGAACGGAGATCTATCTTTGAGAAATAACTAGCTCCTTGTAGTTGATCAAACAGATCATCAATCCTGGGCAGAGGATATTTATTCTTTATGGTAACCTTGTTCAACTCACGGTAATCGATGCACATACGGTAGGTTCCGTCTTTCTTTTTGACAAACAAGACAGGTGCACCCCACAGAGAAGAACTTGGTCGGATAAACCCCTTCTCTAACAGCTCTTGCAGTTGCTTTGACATTTCCTGCATTTCTGCAGGTGCAAGTCTGTAAGGAGCTTTGGCAATAGGAGCCGCACCAGGAACCAAGTCAATACTGAATTCGACTTGACGTTCCGGTGGCACTCCTGAAATATCGTCGGGAAATACGTCTGGGAACTCACAGACGATAGGAATATCAGATAATGATTTCTTTTGGGCTTCAGAGATAGATTCAGATGAGACATAGCATACGTAGGATTCATGACCTTTAGATAAGTACTTATGCGCTTTTTCAACAGATATGAAGCAGTGATCACCTTTTCGCTTCTCGCCCTTGATCTCAAGTACTCGGCCGTCTGAAGACTTGATTCTAATGATTCGCCGGTTGCAGATAATTGTAGCCTCGTTGTTCATTAGCCAATCCATGCCGATGATGACGTCAAACTCTTTCAAGGGAATCGGGATAAGGTCCAGGTTGAATACGATGTTATTAACAAGTAGAGTGCAGTTACGATAAACAGAATCAGCCATAACATAACTGTTACTAGCTGTCTCAATGTCATGTACAACAGGAAGCTTCGATGGGGATTTAAGTAATCTTGTTGCAAAAGATGTCGATATGAAAGAACGACTAGCGCCAGAATCAAATAGCACACGAGCAGGTATCGTATTTAACAGAAACGTACCGGTGACTACGTCAGGTGTTTCTCTCGCCTCTTCAGCCGTTATTTGGAACACACGTGTCCTTGAAGTTGGTGTTGCAGCAGAACTTTTAACTGTCGACCCTCCAGCTGATAACGTGGTCCGCTACGACACTGATACATGAAGTGCCCTCTCTTACCGCATTTCGCACATCCACGTCCCTGCTGTGGACATTCTTCACTACTATGACCGATCATGTTGCACGCGAAGCAAGTAACGTCATCCGGATTACATAGTCCCATGTGTGATCTTCGGCATCTCTTACAGAATCGTGGCTCGTTCGTGAGGGAATAAGCTTGTGCTTTCTGTTGTGAACTATGCTGATGGGATTGCTGAGATTGTGACTGAGACTTATTTGGCCTAAAGAATCTGCCAAATCGCTGTTTCTTTGGGGGAGACGGATTCATCGGGTTAGTAGACGGAGCATAAAGCTGATCGCCGTACTCTAAGTAACCTCGCTCAATTTGTCTAGCCGCTTCTACCATTTCCAAGTAACTCTTGTATTTGATCGCGCTCATCGGATGTCTGTATCTTGGATTGAGTCCTACACGAAATCTATTCATCTTTCTCTCCTCGGTAGCTACTTGATATGAGGAGTAACCGCATAGACGTGAAAACTCGTGTTCGTATTCATCAACTGTCTTCGTTCCCTGAGTCAGCTGCATCAACTGTACCTCCATCTTATCTCGTTGGTCAATCGGGCAGTACTTTGCATTGAACATTTCAAGAAACTGCTCCCATTCTAAAGTCTGAATCACCTCCTCACCATAGATACTTCGCTGGGTTTTCCACCAGGCACGAGCAGCTCCAACAAACAACGCAGACGCGTAGCTCACTTTCTTAGAATCTAAACAGTCAGAGATTCTAAAAATTTCTTCCGTATGACTGATCCAATCCATCGCCTGAATCGGATCTACAGTACCCTCGAAGTTCAGGGCACCGCTGGCTTTAAAATCTTTAAATTTGCAGCCTTTTGGCTGAGCTATTTGGGTTTCTGGATTTGAATTATCAGAATCAGATTCTTCATTCTGGACTTGCTTATCTTTTCGCTTATTTTTCTTATCATTACGTCTTTTAGCTTCGGCCTCATCTCTGGCCTGAAACTGTTCTTGCATAATCTTATTCTGTTGTTCTGAGTGTTGTGCTAGTAATTGTTGCATCATCTCAAACATTTGTTGTGGGGTCATGTTGCTTGGTATGTCACCTGATCCTGATCCTGACATCTTTTACTGAAAATTAAAATCAATTAACTATCAGTTTATAGACTTAGATCTATGTACCCTTTTTCCCATCCTAATAGTCTGTACATCCTATCTCAGTTCAAACCACCTAAATGATTGATACATATGTATTGCTTCAGTTTGAGATCAAGTATACTCAAGTAATACTTGATTCACTCAAACTAGGGCTCTGATACCATCCTGTGAAGACCACCCCTTACGGGGCAGTTCTCACCAGTCTAGGTCCCACATCATGCAATACGATATCAATCAAACTAAGATAGAGTAATTATAATGCGGAAAATTAAATTACAGTACAAGCTATTAAGATTTAAGTTTAATACAGATTAAGTTTTTAAATTAAACTTATAAAGGGCACAAGTCTAATCTAATTAATATCATCATATTATCAAAATAAATCTACCCAGATCACCATAATATCGTCATCCAATTAGTACCAAAATGGGGTCGCTGAGTAGAGGTCTATGAAACTTCTGTCTTGAGCGTGTAAGACCTAAGAACTAGGTCCGGCAGGTGACTTTCCTTTGCCTTTTCCTGTAAAAAAAAATGTGAAGTAGCAACCATAAGCAACGCTTAGTGAGTTTATAGATTTTCAATATCAACATGCGTGTCAAGCGGAGTCATTAGTCTTAGCGTGATATGTCTTGGCTGCCGCTACAGCCCTCATGATTGAGATATAGTATCATAAGATCGGATGATGTTCAAGCCACACTCACGCTTAAATCGTGGGGATCAGCCACATACTGGGCTAGCTACCAGTAAGTCAATATGGCGGAACATCGGAGGTCATTACCAAGTTCATAGGAACTGGTGAAATAGCCGGGTCTAGAACAATAGACCATAAGGGCTAGTCAAGCTGAATCAATCTATCAAATGTCTGATCAATGATGTAAGCATATGTCTTAGAAGTCATGATAGCAATGAATCATAAAGCAAAGTGTGAAGCAATATTAAATGCAATATGAAAAGATAATCAAATAGCTATCATGATCCACTGGGCAACACCCATCCATGGTGTGCACAGGTCTCATTCCAGCTGATAAAGTGAATGTCAATAAATCTATCAGCAACAATATATCTCAATCGGATCTATGCATGTTCAATCTGAATATCTATAACTCACAGGTCTGGGTCTTGGTCAAACAGATATATGAATCTGCCACCTGAGTTTATCTCAGGATTTTGTCACTCTGTTCTCTGTCAAATCAAATCGGACCCGCTTTATAAATCTTTAAATCTTTGTTCAGAATTTCACTGAACCTGTCCAAAAATTTATCATATCAAATCATATTAGTATCATTGTCTTTTATCTTTAAATCTTTATTTTATCTGATTCTGATAACTTGTTCGTTCATAACTCATTCTTTGTTTTATTAATATTCTCAAAAGGTCGGTACATATATATATATATATATATATATATATATATATATATATATATAATCATTTGCTAATTATCTTGTTAATTTTATGCGTTGTCCAAGTGTTTTATTCAATATATTCGAATTTATATAATTAAATTCGAATATATTAATAAATTGAAAGCTTTAAATTAAATATGAGAATAAATTCAAGCCATTCGAATCTAATAGAATCAAATCACATTCATGGTTTAAATTCAAATTGCTAATTTTGACTTTATCATCAAAGTCAAATATGGGGTACAAAATTCGAGACCCATTTCTATTTGAAGATAGATTCGAACATCCACATGATTACATTCGATGGCTTAATTCGAATCTATTTGATTACATTCGAACCATACCAAATATTTTTTTTTCGAATTTAATGGTTAGATTCGAATATATTTCGAATCTAATTCCATTTCGAGTCTGTTCTAGGTATTTTCGAGTTTGTTCTATGTATTTTCGATTCTGTTCTTAACATTCTCGAATCTGTTCATATTTACAACTCTAAAACATGAATTTCTAAGGCATAAATCACAAATATGATCAATATTAAGCCTATGTTCGATTATATTATACTTATTCTAGTTAAACTCCATAAAAATAGCTTTAGATTTCATAAAACTAATAAATTCGAAAATACCGAAATATATAAAAACGTAAATTTTTACCTCAAATTCGTATGAAATCACGTAGGAGATAGTATATTCGTGTAGTATTCTCCGAGATCTTTCTAACGGTATATATATCTTGATAATCAGACGGTCGGTTTGGAAGAAAGTTTAGAGAGAAGGTAGAGAGAGAGTAGAGAGAGAAAGTTAGAGAGAGAGAGTAGAGAGAGAGAGAATCTGAGTTTTTGATATAAAATTCACGTTTATATACTTCATCTAGTTATATTTGCTAGCTAACCCACTTTCATTTTTGTATATTATATCTCTTTAATAATTTATTAATTCATAAATATAAATTTTTATATAATTTAATTAAATATTTCATTACTTAATTAAATTATAATTCAAATAATGTAACATTATTACATTATCGGCTCAGAATATTGAATTTAAGACTAGATAAAAATTAGGTTGTTACACTGTCTCTACGACACCAAATGCTAGTTATACACAGATCACAAGAGTCTTAAGTATATTTTTAGTCAAAAGGACCTTAACATGCGCCGACGCTCCATGGAACTCATAAAAGACTATGATTGTGAGACTCTTTGTCACCCTGGCAAAGCAAATGTCATTACTGATGCATTGAGTCGAAAAGCTTATTCTGCGAAATGCCTCTATACTCTGACTCATACTTCATTTTCATCTACTCTTATTGATGGAACCCTTGTTGCTTAACCTGAAGTCGTAAAAGAGGAAAACTGTAGGTCCCAAAAGGTTTCCCTAAAGTATTGTTCTAAGCTGTAGAGGGGGGTGAATACATCAAATTCAAATTCAACACTCTTTTCTCAATGTTTGTGTATACTATGAACAAATGTTAATTACAAACAAGCTTGACAGCGGAAAGGTTCAAGCTGAGATGACCGATACAACAGATGTTTCAACTAATCTAAGACACACTCACACTAGATACAATGAATACACTCACTTAGATGAACTCACTAATTTTACAAGACACAGATGGACAGCTTGAGTCTGAACAGCTTAGACACACGTACTGTTATATTCAAGTAGACTTGCATGCATGAAAAACACACTTTAATGCACGATCTGATTTCTCACTCTTGGATGTCTCACAATCCTTAGAAGCTTCCTTTTATACTCTCACTGAGAATCTCAGTGAAGATTCTTCATTGGACAATGAGATAGTCGGATGTCTTTCCAAAAAGACAAAGAAACTTTTCTGCACATTCTGATAAAGCAGACTTGTCTTCATGTGGCAGAATCTTTGTCTTTTTCTTTTTGTCACTGTTGCATAAGGCTTTAACCAAAAGAGAAATGTCAACTCTGCATCTTTCTTCTTTTGTTAAGGCCATTTTAATATAAGAAAAGGTCTGTTACCCATTTCAAATATCCGTTTGTCTTCATGTAACAGAACAGCGTAGACAGACTTTTGCAGTTTCTGTTTTCCACTTTGTCTTGTAAACTGATCTTGTAGCCAAAAAAATACATGAGGACTTTTAAACATAATCCATAAAGTGTTTAACCTGTTCACAAAGAACAAAACACTTAGAATCTGTCCAAGCTTCTCAACAGAAGAGAGCAGCGTAGACAGTTTATGTCCAGCCTGTTCAGCAGACAGAACAGCTTGGACAATCTGCCTTTGATGCAATGAATGCAACAGGGTTAACAGCTTTGGCTGATATTGCAATTCACTTTTCAGGTTTTAATAGGGCATAAACGGGCCTTAAATTATTCCTTCAAGTGCATCAAACAGGTTTGATTAAAAATCTCCCCCTAAGATGTAGAGCAGGTTTGACTGAGGCCTTTTTGTGCCTAACAATCTCCCATATTTGCAATAATCAGTCTAAGATGATTTTATCGATAATCACGATACTTTTTTACAACACATTTTGCTGAAATGAAATTAGAACACATTAAAGTAAAGTAAAAAATCAGTTTATATATACTGATTTTTTATTACATAATCAACATATGTTTTTACAAAAGTACAACTGATGTACTAGTGTATATTACAACTGATGTAAAAATAAAAGTTACAACTGATATAACAATGTACAACTAATGTACAGGAAGATTCTACAACTTGGACTATTGATGATGGGAGAAAATAATGGCAAGCCTGTCCAACAGATGGACAACTTCCATTCTTCACCTACTCAGTTAGTAGATGGACTTCAAGACAGTGGTGGTGGTAATCCTTCTTTAGACATTCTCTTAAACTCATCCCTGGTTTCCTCCAAATCTTGTATTTCAACTCCGAGGAACATAAAATTTGGATGTTGAAGCTCCCCTATTTCATAGAAGCCTCTGAGCTGATCCCAGATGGCTTCTCTCCACCTTACGGATTGCGTGAAGGAGTTTGCAAATCTGAATGCTACAAGCTGTTTAAGACCAACTTTGTGTAGTCTAATGCTCTTTGAAAGCACTTCTTTTTTGTTAGGGGATCTACAAAAAATGCCCCCAACTCAGGTTCTTCAATCAGCTTGCCTTCTTCAAATTCTACTCCTTTGGGCAGGCTGTGGTCGACTCCTTTGATCTCTACTGCATAATCACCTTGTTCAATCAAGATCAAGAGTTCCTCCAGCTCTGAATCCTTTTTGCTCCTCTTGGCCTTTATTTTGGGGTAAGTCACTGAGAGACCCTTACTTGATTCTTCTGAGATCAGGCAAAGGTCTTTCACCCTTTCCATTAACTTTTTGACATATGCCCTGATAGTCTTAGCCATTTCAGACTTAGACTGGCTCAGGGCAACTGCCAACTCCACCATTCTCTGTACCTCATCTGTGTAACATCAGTGTAATCATATGATTCCAGTTCTGGGCCTGTTGCACCCATTCTGGTTATATGTAGCTCCCACTGCTTGCCTTTTCTTGAAATGAGCACAGCTTTGACAATAGATTCCTTGGCAAGTCTTCTATCAGCAACATAAAAGAACTTTTTCCTTGCCAAGTTGTCAAAGTGTATCTGTGCCCTTGCAGAGGATTCTTATTTGGACTTGGTCACAGAGACCGGAGCACCCTTTTCCTTACCACCTTTCTTTTCACCCGCTGACTCTCTAGCAGCTTCAAGCAGTTTTCATTGCACATCCAAAGAAGGCATTTTAATTTTGCTTGCCTCTTTGTATGCAAGGGATCTGGCAGCTTTGGCTGAGGCTTCTTCCTTTCTTAGTGTTTCAAGGGATTAGAGCTGTTCATCTTTGAGCTCATAGTATTTCTCCATAGGAACACCCATTTCCTTAGCCCTTGCCTTGTCAAACTTTAGTTGCGCTGCTCTTTGGTGGTCAGGGTCAAAAGCCGCTTTCTTCTTTCCTTTGGCTGTTGTAGTGTGAAATGCTTCTGGAACCTCTTCCTCTTCATCATCTTATTCTTCTTCCAAAATCAGATGCCTCCTTCTGCATGGCCTGTCCTTAGGAATGGATTATTCCCCCTTAATTTGTGCAGCGTTTGGAGATCCATCCTAAGTAGGTTGAGCAACTTCAGTGTGATGGGAGACATCTGCAGCTGGTCCTGTTCCTGATGCACCTGCTGCTTGACCAACAGATGCTGATTTCTCCTTAGAAGGAGAAGAGGTTTTCTCCCCCTTAGAAATAGTCTTTGAGGCAGACAACTTCTCCCCCTTTGAAGGAGATGGACCAGCACCTTCAACAACTGGTCTGCCTGGAGAAACAATTTCAGCAGGCTTGGCAGCAGTTTTAGCAGCAGGTTTGTGGAAAGCCAGGCTGTGCACTAAGAAAGCCAGATTGTCCTTAACCTCTACAAGCTGGGCAAGGCAGGTTTGAAGAGAAGAGGATTGGGAATCAGCAATTGTGGACAGCTTGACTAGATTTTCTCTGTTAGAAGTTGTGAACAGCAAACTTTGAAGTTGTGCAAGATGTAACTCAAAAGAGTCCTGCACATCATGTAACATCCTCGAATTCAATTACTGTAGTTCGGATCTATTTAAGTGGAAAATTTATAATTAAGTTGAAATTTAAACAATGATTATGTATTTGGGATATTTAAAAGTTTGTTGTTATTTTAAGAAAATTTGAACTCTGAATTATTATTATGGAGTATTAAGATTATAAAAGTTAGTAATGATAAAACTAAGAATAAGTCAGTATTTTATGGAACCGGTTAAGTTGAGGGGTGAAATGTGCAAAAATGATGAAAGTTGAATAAAAAGGCTAAAAAGCCATTCATTTTTCATATTGCACTTTCCCTCTACTTTCTCTCTCTAAAATTCTCTCTACTTCTCTCTAGATTATCTCTCAAACCGACCGGCCGATTATCGAGATTTATACGTCATCGGAAAGATCTCGAGGAGTACTACAACAATCTACAGTTGGATTCTTGATTTCGTACGAATTGAGGTAAGAATCGACCCTTTTAAGTTTATTATTTCGGTTTTTGAAAGCATAAATTCGAGTTTATCATTTATTGCGTAAATGGAGTTCGTTTTGCTTGAAATTTTGCAAGAATATGATAGTATATGTGTAATAGAATCGAACCTAGGCATAATGCATGACATATTCATGGTTTTTAGGCTTTGAAATGAAAGATTTAAGTTGTAGATATGAACAAATTAGAGAGTGCCAAGAACCAACTCGAAATGCAAGAACAAACTAGATTTTTGGTACTAAATTCGAGTATGAATTCGAATCTAGCATATGGTGTTCGACTTTAACCCTTAAATTCGAAGGGGTGTTCGACTTTAACCCTTAAAGTCGAAGGTGGGTTCGAATTTCAGCTCCCATATTCGAATTTGATGTGTAAAATTTGTCCACAAGCTCAAATTTAATGCATAGGATTCGAATTTAATGCCCAAAATTGAAACCTACTTTCTAAACTCGAATATGTTGAATGAAACCCATAAACAACACATAAATAACAAAAGATATTCCAAGGATAAGGTTTGAACCTGAGTTGCGTTCAAACTTAGTTGTGGTTCGAATTTGGACATGGACCCGAAATGGGGGAAAAATATTGCAAAACTTACGAAACTTGATTTTATGGATTTTAACGGTTTTTTGACTCGAGATATTGTTGCAACTGACTTACAGGTCCCTTATGGTGTTGTTTAACCCACAGTGGGGTACTTTGTGGATCCGGTTGAAATTCCGAGGAGAAATAATATCGGTAAAAAGTTTAATTACGCACCCACTGTGAGTACGTTAGATTTCGCATGTTTATATCTGTTTTATGTTAGCTTTGCCTGCTGAGACCTGTTGCTTCATTTATTGTTTGGAATTATACTAACTTGCGTAGATTTAGATGCACATTCATACTTGTTGCATGTCCGTTCGATTGTTGTGCATCTAGTGATGGACCGGTGGGTCGCATCGATTACTCTGATGTTACTGCGCTATATGACCTGGAGCTGATCCCTCCGAGGTTCTGGTAGACAGTATGTCATCCCCGATCGTACGTTTGTCTCAGATGGTATGTTTAATGCCGAGCTTTGGGCTCGAAGGGGCTGCGGCTCTGGTTCCGTACTTGGTGTACGAAGAGGGTATACGATGTTTGTCATCGGTGTTACCCTTGGGGCTTCATAAAAATTTATAAAATGCGTAATCTGTGTATTCACTAAGCATTCGCTTACCTCTCAGTTGCTTTATTTTTACAGGAAAGGGCAAATCTGCAGCTGGACCTTCTAGTTAGGTCTTTTGTGAAGATTTGGAAGATTTGATACTACTTAATCGGTAATTATGTTTTGAGACAATGTTGTAATATATTCTGGATGTTGTAATAATTTAATTGGGTGTTTAGACTTAGATTTGGTACCTTGTAGCACCGTAGGGTGTTTGACACTGTTGCACTACTTTATTTTTGTGTTTTAATGCTTCCGAACATAAACTAGGTTATCAGATCATTATGTTATTATATGATGGTGATTAATCCTGGGTGTTATGTAAATGGTGGTTGTTGTGGCAAGGGTGTCACACATCATCAAGATTTGCTGACACAGAATTGGGCAGAGAAACAATTAGAGAGTTTAAGCTGGACAATGTAGTAGGAAGGGTAGTAGTGCAAGTGGTGAAGGGAGTTGACAGCTGTTGGGATATGGCTGTCATGCAGGACACAGAGTCCTATTGTTGTGAAAGAATAGAGGAGAGTGATGTGGAGATGTTTTGCAACTGTGTAGGGAGTGCAAGCAGCTGTGGCCACTGATCAGGTTGTGGAGTGGCTGGAAAGGAATTGTTGAACAAATCAAAGAATCCTTGGATATGTGCAAACACAAAGTCGGAGATTATTGAGGATATAGAAGTCATGGAATTTTCCAAATATCCAACTTTGTTGGTCAGCAAAGAAAGTTGATCCTTCAAAGGAAGGTCTTTGGGGGATGGGGGAGTATTAGTGGATTGTTTGGATTGTGTAGAGGGTGATGAATGAGATGAGGATGAGGCAGGTGTTTAGGGATGTTATGGAGATGGAAGGGTGACTATGGACAGATGTTTCATAGCCTGGGAAAAAGTAATATGGCCCAGCTTGGAAGGGTCAATGGGTCCCTCAGCAGTGGCTGTAGCTGCTTTATCTGGAGAAGTGGTAGAGGATGGTAGCCTTTAAGATGTTGCTTGTGTTGCAGCACCTTCATTAAGGCCTGTGGTGGTTCCCTCTGCAGCACCTTGGTTTAGAGGTGCCTCATCATTAGGAGATGGAATGTGCATTTCAACATCAGCAGTGGTGAAATCTACTGATGGAATGTGCATTTGAGGTGCAGCCTCACCAGAGGGATGGTCTGATCCTTGTGGTTCATCAACTGGGGATGTTTGTCCTTCAGCAACTGTTGGGTGTACAACAGCTGTATCATGAGGAGCAGAGGTTGGAGGCTGATCTACTGGATGGTCTAATCCAGCAGGTTTGGCACCTCGTGCAAACTCAGGTTGTGTAGGAGAAGTATGGAGTGGAGATTGTGTGGACTTAATGTGGAGTGGAGTGAACTCCTGTCTTTCAATATTCTCAGCCTGTTGGGAGGCTAGAATAGTTGATGTGGTAGTTTCCATATGTACAACTGGCTCCTGTTGGGAGGAACCACAGGGCCTAGGCTGACTCAGGGTAGACTCCCGTTGGAGTGAAACCTGCTCCAAATGTTCTGAAGCTTCTCCAAAATAGGAGAAGCAGCAGGGGTTGCTTCTTTTTCAATTGAACCCTGTTGAGAGGGATCAGAGGGGCTAGATGGGTCGGTTGGTTTCTTTTTGGCTAAGGTTTTGCGTCTGTATAGGCGAAGAGATGAAGTGGAGGATTGCTGTTGTGGAGAAGAGATGAGGGGATCTATTTGGACTGGTGGGGAGACTGGGTTAGAAACAGGTGGTTGCCCTGTTCCATAGTCTCAGGTGCCACAGAGGCACCAGCCACAAAGGCTTCAGGTTTAACAGATGAAACGGGATGAGAAGCCTGCTCCCTCTCAGCCACAAAGGCTGATGAGGCAGACTTAGACTTAGCTGTTTTTGCCTTCATGGGGACAGGCTCAGCTTCAGTCGTTTCCAGGACACTTCTAACAAACTTGGACCTAGATTTGGATTTTCCTCAGGGAGCATTCACTGGATCCACCCTCTTAGTATAGGGTCCTTCCACCATACCAAGCAACCTCCTCATTGAAGTAGATAGAGGAGGCTCATTTGGGAAAACAGGAGTATAAAAAATCTATTCCCAATCATATGGAAAGCAGCAGTACGTAACATAGGCTGAGAGTTATACAAGTGCTCACAGACATGCTTGAAGATGAGGCTCAGAAACCTGGGATATCGAACAGCAGCTGGACGTGTTTCTTGCTGCACCAGGTTCCTCATATTTATTAAAATCCACCAAGCTATGTTCATGTTAGTCCAATCTACGAGCTGTAGGACAATTGGAATCTTATCGCGGCTACGCTGGTCAAAAGAACCAACTTTGCTACTGAAGCACATCACCACTGAGGCGAAGAGAAAACTGTAAGTAGGTGAGAGATCCTTCCTGAACAAAGTGGCTCCAATCTTCGGTTCTGCTACCCCACGGAAGCATAGCAGATTTCCCATCTGATCGTTTTCAGGCTGTGGCTGATCATAAGTTTCAGCCACAGGAAGATGAAGAACTTCCCTGATAAGACCAGTAGTGATCTCAATGGTCTGAGTCCCATTGAGAATGGTTCCCCTTATGATTTTGGTCGCTGGGTAGTAGGCACAGGTGTACAAAAACTCATATACCATCTCCTGGTACAGGACACCAGGAGTGGCAGTCATGGCGTAATTCAGAGGGTGAACCTTGAGAAACTCAACCATATCTTCATAACCATTCCCCACATAGTTTTTGGTAATGGTTAGGTTGGCTATGTAGTTTGAGGGTTTCAAGGTTAGCATTGTGGTGAAAGAACAGTGTTTTTGAACATCTGCACCAACAAATACTGGTAGAAAGGGGTTGTTTCTGTGAGCCATAGTGAGACTAGTGAAGGTATAAGCACAAGACACTTAGTCGAAGTTAGGGTTCTTTGGAAGTTATGGAAGCAGTAAGGAAGACGAAGATGAAACAGTAGAGGGGTATTTATAGGGTTTGTGTGTGAGTGGGTATGAAAGTGAAAAGTTAGGGCGGTTGATTTGAAAAGTTCTTTAATGGAAAACGGAACGGTTGTCCATGTCAGAACGGTTGTCAGACCACTTGAGCCCTTTTTTGTCACTACCACACGTTAACACACATTATCCGCAGTAATTAAGTTAGATAAATATAGAAATTAAGTAACTTAATTGCGAAGAAAGGTAATTAAAACTGATGGTCTAAGCTGTTGGTAAAACCTGTGATAGGCAGGGTCATCCCAAGTTGTTCACTCTTCAAGCTTTTCATTCAAGCTGTTCAGCTATGGAAGAACAGGTTGTGTTGAATTGCTGACCAGGTTACAAAACAATGTCTAGTATGACAGATTGAGAGAGTGAGCAGGTTGGAGGTTTGATCAACATACCAGGTTTGAGGTGAACACTGATATTTTCAAACCTGTTATATGCTCAAGCTGTTAAAGTTTTCAGAAATTGGCTAAGTGTAGAATATGCATAGTCTGTTCTGTCTAAGGTGTTCTGAGAAACTTGAGCAGTGTGAGACATATATTTACTTAGAACATTCAGGACACTTAGTCACTTTTACTTAGCATGCCCAGCTTGCTGACTAGATAATTAAACCTGTTTTCATCAAGAGGCTTGGTGAAAATGTCTGCAAGTTGTTCATCTGTGGAAATAAAACTTACGTCAACATTACCTTTCTGGATGTGATCCCTGATATACTGATGTCTGACCTCTATATGCTTTGTTCTGGAATGGAATACTGGATTGTTGGAGACAGCTATAGCACTTGTATTATCACACAGAATAAGAGTCTTCCTATATACAAGTCCATAGTCCTCAAGCTGATGTTGCATCCATAGGATCTGCCCATAGCAGCTTCCAGCAGCAATATACTCAGCTTCAGCAGTAGAACTAGATACTGAATTCTGCTTCCTGCTACACCAACTTATCAGCTTCAGCAGTAGAACTAGCCTGCAGCCTGCAAAATCAGAATCTGAATATCCTGTTAGCTCAAGACTTGAGTCTTTGGGATACCAAAGACCGAAACCTGGTGTACCCTTAAGGTATATGAAGATTCTTTTTACAGCAGCTAGATGTGATTCTTTAGGATAAGCTTGAAACCTAGCACATAAATAGGTGACAAACATAATATCAGGTCTACTAGCAATTAAATATAGCAAGCTCCCAATCATGGCTCTGTAAGCTGTTACTGAAACACCTTTGCCACTGGCATCTGCATCCAACTTTACATTGGTTGCCATTGGGGTTTTGATAGGCGAACTTTGATGAAATTTAAACTTTTTCAAAAGATCTAAAGCATACTTTTCTTTGATTTATAAAAATTCCATTTGAGCTTTGTTTAACCTGTAATCCTAAAAAGAAAGTAAGTTCTCCCATCATACTCATTTCATATTTAGATTTCATGAGTAGTGAAAAATTCTTGCATAACTGCTCATTAGTAGAACCAAATATTATGTCATCCACATAAATTTTAACAATCATAATATCAGTGAGAGTGTCATACCAGGGTCTAGGGGCTTGTTTTAGTCCATAGAGGGCTTTGTCCAACTTATAGACAAAACCTGAAAAATGTTCATTTTCAAAGCCTGGAGGCTGCTTCAAATAGACTTCTTCTTGCAGCTTACCATTCAAAAATGCACTCTTCACATCCATTTGAAAATACCTTCATGCTCTTATGAGCAGCGTAGGCTAGAAACAAACGAATTGTCTCTAACCTGGCCACAGGAGCATATGATTCATCATAGACAATGCCTTCCTCCTGTCTGTAGCCACGAACAACTAGTCTTGCCTTATTTCTAATGACATGACCTTGCTCATCCATCTTTTTCCTGAAAACCCATTTGGTGCCAATTATTGTTTTTCCTTTAGGAGCAGGGACCAGCTTCCATACTTTGTTTTACTTCAAACTTATTGAGTTCTTCTTGAATGGCAGTGATCCAATTGGCATCTTTAAGTGCTTCATCCACTTTCTTAGGCTCTATTAGGGACACAAAGCTAGAAAACATACAAAAGTGTCTTAAGTTGTCCCATCTTGTTTGCACCCCTTTGTTGATGTCACCAATTATTTGATCATTTGGGTGACACCTGATCCACTTAGGATCTTGCTTCAATGAGGATTCTCCTGAGTTATCTTCAACAGGTCCTGTTGAGCATCTCTCAAGATTTTCAGACACACTAATATCTTGAGCCTGTTCACTGACTCTCCATTGTTGAACATATTAGCAGAGGATCCAGGAAAATCAGCATTGATTGGTTTAGGACATGAAGTTGTAATTATGTCAGTACACTTATACATACAGGGTGTATCAACATAGTCATCATCATGCCCATCATGATTAGCAGGTTCAACTCTGGATGTAGTGGAAGCTTTTGAGTCCTTCTCTTCATTCATGGAATGCATAAGATCATCAAAGCTGAATTCTCCTGAAACTGATTCAGGAACAGCTTTGGTGGAGGCACTCCTAGACTCTTCAAAGGTGACGTTGATAGATTCATCTACCACCTTTCTCTTGTTGTTGTATACTCTGTAGGCTTTGGAGATAGCAGAATATACAACGAACACACCTTCATCAGCTTTGGGTTCAAACTTTGCCAGTTGGTCCCTTTGATTCAGAATGAAGCAGGGACATCCAAACACATGGAAGTAGCTAATGTTTGGCCTCCTCCATTTGAGTAACTCATAGGGAGTTTTGTTAAACCTTTTCACCACCAAGGATCTGTTTTGGGTGAAGCAAGCAGTGTTGACAGCTTCAGCCCAGAATGATGAAGGTAAACCTGATGCACACAGCATAGTTCTAGCAGCTTAAATGAGAGTTCCGTTTCTTCTTTCAGCAACTCCATTTTGTTGTGGAGTTCTTACTGCTGAAAAGTTCTGTGAAATCCTTCTTTCTTCACAAAAGTCCTTAAGAGTACTGTTTCCGAATTCAGTACCATGGTCAGTTCTTAGCTGCTTGACTTGAGCAGAGTTCAACATTTCTATCTTCTTGATAAAACCAATGATTTCTCTAGGAGCCTCTTATTTGCTCTTCAGAAAGATCACCCATGTAAACCTGGAGAACTCATCAACCGTTACTAGAGTGTACCTTCTTCCTCCTAGACTTGGGACACTGACTGGTCCAAACAAGTCCATGTGGATTAAGAAGAGAGGAGTATCAATAGAGAAATTGTGCTTAGATTTAAAAGAAGATTTTCTCTGCTTGCCTTTCTCACAAGCTATGCCGAGTTTATCCTGAACAAAGGTTATAGAAGGCAAACCTGTTACCAACTCTTTCTTACAGAGTTTTTTGATATTCTTGAAGTTTAGGTGTGATAGCCTTTTGTACCATAACCAGTTAAGGTCTGCATTGCTTCTTGAGATATAGCAGGTTTTAGTTGTGGGATCAACAGATTTCATGTCCGCAACATACACCTTTCTTTCGTTGTGCACACAACACAACTTTGCCTTGGGGATCCAATATGTAACCCAGGTGCTCATCAAAGTTAACGTTGTAGCCAGCATCACACAGTTGACTTATGCTTACAAGATTATGTTTCAGCCCAACCACATAGGCTACCCTTTTGAATACTGCAACACCAGCTTGAAGAGTTCCATACACTTCTGTGGATCCCAGTACATTGTCACCAAATGTGACTTTTGGCCCTTTTTCAGACCTGAGATCACTCAGCAAGTCCTTGCAACCTGTGATATGTCATGAGCAGCCACTGTCCAAGTACCAAACCTGGGATGGTTGTTTGCTCTGCAGAGTGTCATGAGAAAATATTAGTTATTTTTAGGGGAACTCATCATAGGGATGAGTTCTCCTACTTCATCAACCTTTGTTGATGGACCAGTGATATCCACACTAATATTTCCTATATGGATGGTATCAGCTTGGATACCATCCTCATTGACTATGTTACTTCCAACACTTCTCGTTTTTGCAATGATGGAACTAGCAGAGTCAACGGGCCTCATGTCCTCAGTTTCAGAACAGTCTTTGGGCATATGTGTCTTCTTCCCACACTTATAGCATTTTCTCTTTTTAGCCTTTTTGGAAGAAGAAACTCTAGAAACATATTTCGAATTATTTTTGTTGATTCTGTCAGCAGGTTTAGCAAATTTATTACTATTTTTAGATAAATCAACAGTTTGGGTGGAAGGCACAATAACAACAGCTTTGCCTGTTTCTTCTTTCCTCTTTTTGGGACGACAGATATCAAACACAGGAAGCTTGATTGGCTTTTGACCTTCCACAGGTTTGAGAAACTTATTCCCAAAATTCTCAGGTTGAGCAATGGCTTTTCCTTTTCCCTTACTGAGATGTGATTCATGTTGCCTATCAACATGATCACTGCTTTTGGTTCTGAAAGAATTACCTTCATTTATAACCAATTTTCCACTACGATCTAAAAACTTATTAAAACCACAGCAGATTTGCTTTCAACATGAGACTTACCCTTGTTGAAAGCAGGCTGCTTACCTCTTGAAAACTTTTTCTCAAAAAGATTAGCATCAAAAGGATTGACAGGTCTCTTACCATCAGCTTTGGACCCAGAGACTATTTTGTCACCAGGTTTAGAGTCCACAGCTGCAACTTGAGCTTGTTTTCCTTTCTTTTGCTTGTGTGACTTAGCAGAGCACTTAGCAAGCTGATTTGATGGAGAACATATTCCACCATCAGCTTTTGGAGCTTTTTCACACAAGTTGTCAGTTTTTTGAGGACTGACAAACCTGTTTGTTGAGTGTAAGGTCACCTACCTACGGATCCTATCTTGACGCGACGCCGTCCAACGAGTGCGGAATCCTCGTTAGCGGTTTGACGGAAAGACCACGCACACGAAACACAGAGACACACACGATGATAGACGAACACTAGAACGCCCCGACACGTCATTATCTCCACTAACAAACACAAAATCGCCTTGCAAGTTCGAGATTATCTCTGCCTTAATCTCTGTTCAAGTTTTGCAAAAGTTCTGTTCACGAGGATGCTCTGTTTGCTCTCAAGTTCGTCAGAACCTCTGAGCCGTCAAAGATGCTTAATTTCACAATGAAAAGTTCAATATATAGACGACAAGTTCGTGTAGACGCTCCTCACGAACTTATTCTCACTAAGTTCAAACTCTACCCTTTGAACTTATTCTTGAACTTATCTTTGAACTTGTTCTTGAACTTATCTTTGAACTTGTTCTTGAACTTTTCTTTGAACATGTTCTTGAACTTATCTTTGAACTTGTTCTGAACATATCTTTGAACTTATTCTAGAACTTAATATGATATTCTAGAACTTACCATGCAAATGTAAACATCATACACAATCATGATATCAATAACAAAACTAGACTGCTGTCGTCACACTGGATGTACCAACAGACTCCCCCTTGGCGATAGCTTCTAGTTGTTGTTCATTGATCGTAATAGACTATTAGATTCAGAGACTATGAATACCAAAACTAGACAGCTATTGTCACATTCGGTGGATCAACAGACTCCCCATTGACGATAGCTTCTAGTAGATATTCATTACTATATGAATACCGAAGTCACCTTTTCTTCTTTGTTATGCATGACTGCCTCTCCAGTTTCGTTGTCCTCACCGATTTGTAGACTAACTTCGTCCATGTCCTACCAGTCAGAGGATTTATTCTTATTTGAACCACAACTCTTCTACAAACTCTTAGATTAACCTCTCAAATCTTGTAGAACGAACTTCCTTTCTGATAGTTTTTGCAAACACCTTAGCAAAGAATCATCTTCCTAGATTTAAAAGGTCCTTCCATGCTAAATCAATCACTTTACACTTCAGAATCTGATTCATCATTTAGTGCAGAATTCACCATTTCTAGATCTATCACATTCTGATCTTCATTCATAACACCTTCATCGAGTGACTTCCAATTAGGTACATCTTTAGGAGTAAAACGCTCATTCCTCACGATCCTCCTGTTCTATGTCATCTTCGAAGTCGAACCTCATTTCTTCCTCATCCAACCCTGACAATGCTCCGATCAGACCTTATCTTCATTTACTTCTGTCGACTCTGAATCCTTGTCTTTTCCCTTGTCAGCGGCTATGAATACCGACTCCCCCTAAGGATCAGCAAGCTGAGCAAATTGTTGTCTTGAAGATCTGCCAGCTCACTATTCTGGCCATCTTCTTTGACTTCTCTACAATTTATCCCCCTGAGATGGACGATCTTTCAACAACTCCTCCAGTATAGCGTCCAGATTTGCAATCTGCTGTTGCTGATCATTCTCTGCTTGATCCAACTAGGCAATAAGATGTTGAAGTTCACGAATCGCCTTTGTCAGTTGAAGAATCTGTAATTCTATAAAAACTCCAATTCTAACACTGTATAGACTTAATCAACACATGAAACAAGTCATAATATGTTAGTAGGACATTAAAATCCAGTATTCAACGATAAAAATGCAATGAAACTCTCCTTACTTACACTCTATGATGGTTTAGAACGTAAACCAAACACTAGAATTAAGTTCGAGAGAAACAGTCGTTACCTTCGTTAAACAGTCACAACATCGTAAGTTTTGAAAAACTTTGAACAATTTTCAACTTTTCAACTTATCACGGAACCCTTCACTTTTAGCAACTGATTATCACACAAATTTTGTTTTTCCAACTAGAATGCATCCTAGTAACTTTGACCTTTATCCTACTTAAAATAAAATAAAATAAAATAAAATAAACCAAAATTAAAAATACTCAAAAGTACTTTAAAAATTACGACCTATACTAACAGAATATTTTTGCAAGAAAGTCAAAGTAGGTTCAATCAGATAGCGATGTCAAACGCACTTTCAGTATTACACTTTCACACTTAGGAATTTTTTATTTCTTTGGTTCTTTGTCGTGGTATACATTTCATGTCGATTGTCGGTATGATTTTGCCATTAAACATTTTACATTTTGAAATATCCTTTGGCCTTTTTATTTATCAAGAAACTACCTTACGTGTCCCATACATAGACATACTTCAATGATCAAGGCAGACACACAATGATTATAACTTTTTGGTATTGCAAATTTTCTTTAAAAGGCAAACGTCGGACACAATTCTGTATTTACATACAACAGAGTGTATTAGTTTGTCTTAAAATTTATTTAAACCTAGCAAGACAGTGGCGACAGGTCTGTACTTACGTACAACAAAGAAACTTATCTTGCTAACTCGAGTCAAAACAGAGGTGACACGTATGTACTTACGTACAACAAAGTCACTTGTTTTGACTCTCTCCTTTCTATCAAAATTTTTCTTTTCTTTTCTTTTCTTTAAGATGTATTTGATGTGGCTATACATCCCCCAGAAAATTTGCATACCTCATTTAGAATCATTGTTTGTATGTCTCTAACATAGAAATTAAGACCATTTGGTCATACATCTAAGTTAGTTACACATATGACTTTTTCTTGAATATTTTATTAGCTTTTGAGATTCCCTTTGTGTATTATGCCTACCAACACATCAAACTAGAAAGTGTATATAACCTAGAATTTTAAGGTGCATTATGTGTGAAACCTTAACACTTAGAGTTTGTTTAGCCTGTGCTAATTTTTGTCACTTTGAACCTATGATTCTAAGACTTAACTCATATTTCGATATTCTCTTTTTTTTTTAATTTTTTAATGATTTTCTCTCTTTTTTTTTCTTTCATTTTTCATTTTTAAGACAAGCTAATAAACTAACTTACTAACTTACTATATAAGGAAGGAAAGTCTACTAAACTACTAACTTACTATAAACGGAAAGAAAACTACTAAGGTCAAGTTACTCTGGATTACGCATGTCATTTAGTTGAACTAACAACTCAAAGCGTGACTTGTCAAATGCTTTAGTGAAAAGATTCGTGTAGTTGTTATTACCAACATTGTTACATCAATTACCACACTTTACCCTTTTCCCGTAAGACTTCTCCACTTCGTCCAAGGACGCAATCAGCAAGCCTGCTGTTTCACGGGGAACCCAAGCCATGACTAAACAAGACTTATCCACTTATGGCTCTGATACCACTTTTAAGGTCACCTACCTACGGAACCTATCTTGTCGCGATGCCGTCCAACGAGGGCGGAATCCTCGTTAGCGGTTTGACGGAAAGACCACACACATGAAACACGGAGACAAACACGATGATAGACGAACCCTCGAACGCCCCGACACATGATTCTCTCCAAGAACAAACACAAAATCGCCTTGCAAGTTCGAGAGCGCCTCTACCTTAATCTCTGCTCAAGTTTTACAAAAGTTCTGTTCACCCGGATCCTCTGTTTGCTCTCAACTTCGTCAGAACCTCTGAATCGTCAAAGATGCTTAATTTCACAATGAAAAGTTCAATATATAGACCACAAGTTTGTGTAGACGCTCCTCACAAACTTATTCTCACAAAGGATGTACCAACATTGAGACTAGCTTACCATTTACTTTCTGAATGAAAGTGCTAGGAAGCTCACCAAGAGTGGATAAGTCATCTTTCAGATTATTTATCTCAACAATAGAAGCTGCTTTGTCAGGATCACCTCCAAGATAGGCTTGGATTTGTGCATGGATCTGTTGACTAATGCAATGGCTGCCTTTTTGTAAAGATTGGCACCAAGAGTCAACTATATTTTGATGCTTTGCATGTTTTATGTCTGTCTCTATCGTTTCTTCTAGTAAAATGGAGTTGATGTGTTTTAATACATCAAGCTCAGTTTCCAACTTATGAAAACTGTTCAGTTTGCTAGATTTTATGTCAACATCAGTTTAAGCTTAGAGATTTCAGACAGTAAAACATTGTGCTTCTCAAGAGCAGCTTTTAAATCAACAAGCATGTATTCAAACATTTTTACTTTTTCATCAGAACTGTAAGCCATAAAGTTTTGTACCTTGTACATCATTGTGGGATTCCAGTTCTCTAAGCTGCTTGTCACACCCTGCTACCCCGGTTGGCAGCGAGGCGTGACGAGTGCGGAAGCGTAACCATAATCATAATGAACGACCACTACATGGACGTTTTCAAAAATACATCGATATAACTTTAAAAGGTAGAAATGTTTTACATAACCCGTAAATAATAAAGAGTAGTTCGCAAGGTAAAGAGATTTAAATACATAATTAAATTATCCAAAATAATGCAAATAAATCTCCGACGGTTTGAAAAGAATGCGACTCCTTAAGTGCGGAAGCTTGAAAGTGGTTACTTCTGAAGGCATACTTGCCTTAATTACCTGAAAATACATGCTAAAATACGTCAACAAAAATTGTTGGTGAGCTCATAGGTTTACGCGAAAAGACCAGTTGTATGGACATTATCAGATGAGTTGAATTTAAAAAATCATAAATTCCGTGTATGTATTACATAAACCATCATGCAACCGAAGCTTAATTAGAATGAGTTTGCCCTGTGCAGTATTCCCATACGTAATACCGTGTGTTGAATATATATGCACTCGCTGTTAGCCGAACCGAGCTAACCCGAATGGGGGACATGACTCTCGATAGATCTATCCACAATATACTCGCGCTTACAAATAAATGCAATTAACGGTTCATGATATAAGGGCTGATGGAATCCGAACATGTAATAGATATAAGAAATAAACAGTTTTGATGTCCATATGAAAAACAGTGCATGTATTTCCACCCCAATAGATAGTGAAAATAGGGGCTATGAAGACTCACCGAACTTGTGATGGAGAAATATGCGCAAAATGCAAGTTTGCGTAGTTTGATGGGTGATGAAACCGGAGATGGTTAACCGAGTCCTAAATGATAATAAGGACTTAATGTTACTAATATATGATAATATGTATATTTATAGATTTTTATGTCTTAAATCACCCAACATTACAAGTTTAAAAATAAGATTTGCTTAAAACGTCAAGTTTATATATATATAATTTTCCAGCTTTTTCGGAGGTTTTTCGGCCTACTTTGAGGCTGTCTTTGACCAAGCTCCAAAATGTTTTAGACTTTGGTTTTCTAGGACATTAAACTACTATATACAAAGGATTTTTAGAATCAAGAACGGCCATTTTTCGAGTTGTTTAGGTTGGTGAAAAATCTCGTTAAAAACGCTATGTTGGCCATTTTTGAGCTGTCAAACTTTCGGTTTCTCAAATAATTTCTGGAGGTCTTAAACTTCAAAATAAATTATGAAAAATTGCAGATCTATAGTTAAGACATAGATCTAACTTTTGAGACAAGAATCAACTCATTTCGTTGAGTTATGAATTAGTTATGATTTTTCAAAGTCGATACAAATATTCTGCCGAAATTCCGTAGTTTATAAACTTGAAACAACTTATGATTCTTGTTGTTTATTCAAAGACTACTTGTATAAAAGTCATAATAGTTATAAAAACACATATATATCACATGTTTTCATAATATTAACACTTTTATAATGTGTTCATATATTCATAAACACATTTAAAGAAACAACTTAAAAATAAAACTAGAAACTTATAAACTTGAGTTTTTATGAAACTTGTTGTTGTTGGTGATTATATATATTATGCAAGACTTATATAAACATAAATATATGATGAAATAAGTTAGTATTTACTTACTTTGATGTATTTGGAGTATGAAATTGAGAAGAAGTTGGAACTCTTGCAAGATTTGAACCAAGAACACTTGAAGTTCACCAAGAACACTTGAATTTCACCAAGAACACTTGAATGAAAATGTTTGTAGTGTGTGTGTGTGTGGGATCCGGTTTTGAGAGGAGAGAAAGAGATATTTTGGTGTGAAAATAATGAAAAGGAAGCCCTCTATTTATAGGCAAAGTCTTGGTCTTTCAAATGGAGGTGGAGTGTAAGATCATGTTGAAATGAAAGGAGAATGGGGTGTGAAAGATTTGATTATGAAAGGTTATGGAGTTGGGAAATAAAAAATTGAAATCAAATCTTGGGTAGTACTACCCTATGACCAGATTTTTATGGATTATTTTCATGTATTTATATATATATTTTTTTTTGTATAAAAGTATTTAGAATGTATTCTTGTATTTCCCTTTTCTTGTAAATTCAAAAATACTTTTGAATGCATTGTTTTAATGAATTGTTTTAGTCTTGCATAATTAATGTTAAGTAATTGTATTAGTGTATGATTAGTGTCACTAATCATAATTTAATTATGTACTTAGTTGAATTAATCCCTCATATCGTAAATCGATCGGATTAATTGATTTTCCGATTCATCGCACTGATGAATTTGATTCTAATTGAGTTGAATTTTCTAATAAACCTTGTTAATCGCTTGATTAATTTCTAATGACCACTGATTAGACTATAATTGACTATTAAATGTGGATTAGGGTTTTGTTGCTAACCTGGTACAGTGCCGGATGTTACACTGCTGAAGGCTTCAGCTTTTGCCAGGTCTTCTTTGAAGTTGCTTGTTGATGGGACATCAGTGTTGGCCATCGGACAGTTGTTATCTCCTTCATCAGATGATGAATCAGATTCCTCCCAATCACATGTCTCAGCCATGAATCCCTTTTGCTTGTTGGAAGCCACTAAGTTTTCCAACTTTTTCAGCTTAGCCATGGCCATAAGGTACTTAACCCTATAGCCATCGTCCCTGTTTGTCTTGAATGGTTTGGATGACTGGCCAACAGCTTTAGACACACAGTCATCAGCTTTGTGACAGTTTTGCCACATTTAAAGCACTCAACCTTAGTCTTATCAAATGCCTTCTTTTTGACAACATTTCAGTTTCTCTGCAGCATTCTTCCACCAAACCTATTCTTGTAGAACTTTTTGACAAGCATTGCAATCATTTGCTCATGATCAAGTTCAGCTAGATCTTCACAGTCTTCCTCTTCAGACATCTCTTCCCTTTCATCATCAGCCTGTTGATCAGGTTGTGTGAACACATCACATACCTGCCCAACAGGTTGTCTCACGCTGGCCACCAAGGCAGCACCTCTTTTAGACATTTCCAAGGCATTTCTTTTCTGTTGCCTTGACTGCTCATCATTCAGTAGGGATCCATACATGTTTACAAGATCCATACCTTTGATGGTACCTGAATCTCTCAAGATAGTAGAAAAATAGTTCCATACTTCAGGCAGGATGTCTAAGAATTTGTTCACCAGAGTTCAGATGTCCTTTGTGATCCCATCAACTTTGAGATCATTGATAAGAGCAGTGAACCTAGTGTAGGTTTCTATGAGTGACTCCTTTGGTTTTGCAAAGAAGAGTTCATACTGTCTAACAAGATTGTTGATCCTGTTATCCAGTGTGATTGTGGGACCATCATAGATGGTACACAAAGTATCTCACATCTCCTTTGCAGTCTTCATCTTCTCAACCTGTTTGAACACATCATCAGGAAGAGAAATGACAAGGTTATTCCTGGCTTTTGCATCAAGAGCAACCAGCCTTTTGTCTTCATCAGACCATTAAGCTTTGGCCATCTCAAAGGTTCGGATCACAGGGGTAGCTCCTTCAACAGCAGGAGTGATAGATGTAACAGAAGTTGGCACATAGGGACCTTCCATTAATATCCCTGGCAGTTTTACGTCCAGATACTCTACGTAGAGCATAATTCTGCACTTCAAAGCAGAGAAGTTTTGATGATTGAACTTGGGGGGTTTGGCCATTGAACCATTGTCATAGAAAGAGGAGGAACTAGCAGCACTGTTGTCCATGGGAAAGTAGGGAAAATGAGAGATCTAGAGTTGACACACACTCTATCTGTTCTGGTACCAGTTATTGGTCCCAAAAGATTTCCCTAGAGTATTGTTCTAAGCTAAAGAGGGGGGCGGGGGTGAATACAGCAAATTAAAATTCAACACTCTTTTCTCAATGTTTGTGTATACTATTAACAAATGTTAATTGCAAACAATCTTGACTGCGGAAAGGTTCAAGCTGAGATGACAGATACAACAGATGTTTCAACTAATCTAAGACACACTCAGACTAGATACAATGAATACACTCACTGATTTTACAAGACACAGATGGACAGCTTGAGTATGAACAGCTTAGACACAGATACTATTATATTCAAGCATATTTGCATGCATGAAAAACACACTTTAATGCACGATCTGATTTCTCACTCTTGGAGGTCTCACAATCCTTAGAAGCTTCCTTTTATACTCTCACTGAGAATCTTAGTGAGGCTTCTTCATTGGACAATGAGATAGTGGGATGTCTTTCCAAAAAGACAAAGCAAACTTTTCTGCACATTCTGATAAAGCAGACTTGTCTTCATGTGGCAGAATCTTTGTCATTTTCTTTTTGTCACTATTGCATAAGGCTTTAACCAAAATAGGAATGTCAACTTTGCATCTTTCTTCTTATGTTAAGGCCATTTTAATATAAGAAAAAGTCTGTCACCCTTTTCAGATATTCATTTGTCTTCATGAAACATAACAGCATAGGCAGGCTTTTGCTGTTTCTGTTTTCTACTTTGTCTTCGACTTGTAAACTGATCTTGTAGCCAAAAACAATACATGAGGACTTGGAAACATATTCCATAAAGAGTTTAACCTGTTCACAAAGAACAGGTTCTGTTCACAAAGAACAGAACACTTAGAATCTGTCAAAGCTGCTCAACAGAACAGAGCAGCGTAGACAGTTTATGTCCAGCCTGTTCAGCAGACAGAACAGCTTGGACAATCTGCCTTTGTTGCAACAAATGCAATAGGGTAAACAGCTTTGGCTGATATTGCAAATCACTTTTCAAGTTTTATTAAGGCATACACAGGCCTTAAGTTATACCTTCAAGTGCATCAAACGGGTTTGATTAAAAATATCCCCCTAAGATGTAGAGCAGGTTTGACTGAGGCCTTTTTGTGCCTAACAAAAACCTCAACTCTTAGTACATGAAAGGGCAACTTATATTTCTTAGTGATACCCCTCATGGCTTCAAACTCTTTAAGAATCGCATTTGGGTTCCAAAGTTTGGAGACATTCGACAGAAGATTATTTCCGAAGTGCACTGTTTGAATTTCTCTGTACATCCTGGCAGCACCAAGATGACAATGATCTAAAAGCTGAATATTGGTGGACTAGTAAAAGAGATGTGGGCCAGCATGTCGAGAATTGTGTTACAAGTTGACTAGTCAAACCCGAGCATCAACAGCGTTATGGCAGTCTTTAACTGTTTCCTATTCCTGAATGGAAGTTCAAACACATAACGATGGACTTTCTGACCGAGCTTCCTACTACGTGAAGACAGCATGATACATCTGGGTTGTCATAGATCGTCTAACCATAGTCGCTCACTTTATTCCAATTCGCTAGAATTACTCACTGATGAAGTTGGCTAAGATATATATCGATGAAATCGTTACTCGACACGGTGTGCCAGTGTCAATCGTTTCCAATCGCAATACTAGATTCACTTCAAGGTTCTGGACTATAGTGCAACAAGGTTTGGGCACTAAAGTCAGAATGAGCACAGCGTATCACCCGCAACCGGATGGCCAGAGCGAGCGCGTGAGTCTTACTCTTGAAGACATGTTACGAGCGTGTATCCTTGAGTTTAGCGGTAACTGGGACGACTACTTGCCTCTAGCAGAGTTTTCTTACAGCCATAGCTACCACTTGTCCATTGAAGTAGCGCCTTTCGAAGCATTATACGGACGCAAGTTCCGTACGCCAACATGATGGCATGAAGCAGGTGAAACACTGATCACCGATCCCGCATTACTTTAGCAAACTAACGACAAGATCCAAATAATTCGTCGACGTCTGGAAACCGCTCAATCTCGGTAGAAGTCGTATCTTGACCGAAGTCATAAACCCTTAGAATTTCAAAATGATGAGTGGGTCGTATTGAAATATCACCGATGAAGGGTGTATTCAGATTTGGCAAACGTGCAAGTTAGAACCACGATTCGTTGGTCCTTTCAAGATCATCGAACGTGTTGGGAGTCAATCGTATACTTTGGACTTGCCGAATGAACTTTCAAACATTGACCCTGTATTTCATGTGTCACATTTGAGGAAGTGCAAGGAAACGAAAGAGAAAAATGGGCCAATCATCTGAGGTACAAGATCAATGAGAAGCTGCAATGCGATGAACCTGAGTCGATTTTAGAGACGAAAATAAAGAACTTAAGATACCAAGAAGTGGCAATGGCGTTGGTGCAGTGGAGAACTTCTCATGGAACTTCCCAGACTTGGGAATCTGAACAAGACATGAGGGTTCGCTATCCGTATCTGTTTGAGCCCTAAGTACTTCGGGGACGTAGTGCAAGCATGGTGGGCTAATATGGTAACACCCTGCTTTCTAATTATGAATTTATATGACAATTTGTCTTTGATTATGTAATTTGAAAGCTTTATGAACTTAATTGCTAAATAATGCAATTAAGTGTTGGAAATTATTTAATCAGGTTAAATATGAGGGATGTACTATGTTAGGAATTAATATAAGGTACAAATTTATATGCAAGCAACAAATGAAATTTTGTGGTTAATGTGTGAAAGATAAAACTTTTAATAATATAAATACCCAAGAGTTGATTAAATCTCATTTCACCACACAAACTCTCTGCTCACTCTTTTTTAATTACCTACGAGCACTTCATCTTCAACATCAAGATTCATCAACTTTGCTAATAAATTCAAGAATTCCAGCAACAATCAAGCGTCAAAGCCACAATCAACAAGAATAAAGGTAACTTTTTATTGAAATTTTGTTCTATTGGGTCTTATAAAGCCCATGGCTTCTGTGTTCTTTTTGAACACAAAAATGAGCTTCAATTTAAAAATTAAACAAGAATTATTGTTGAATGTTTAAAACAAAACGCATGCATGTATTAGTTATGTGTTTAGATGAATATATTAGCAATTTAAGACCTTAACTCCAACTTTGATATCAAAGATCTGAGATTTTAGTTTGTTGTTGCAGTGACTTTACTTGTTTTTGTTTTAACCGAGAAAGGGGGGAAGGACCGAGATTAATCTTGGATGTTTATTTATCACAACACCATATATGTATATTCTTGGATGTTATCTTCATAATCTCTGATACGTATGTGTGTCCATCAATAAAACCAGAAGCCCCTTCCTTTATTTATTAATCTCGGATGTGTGTGAGAACCGAGATTTATAAGATCGGATAGATGATGCAAAACTGAAACAACCATGTAACATCCGAAATTAAACCAGGTTAGCAAGTATGACCTAATCTGTATTTAATAGCAAATTATAAGCCAATCAGTGGTCATTAGAAATTAATCAAAGTGATTAACAATGTTCATGAAGAGATTCAACTTAATTAGAATTAAATTCATCGGTATGATGAATCGACAAATCAATGAATCCGATCAATTTACGATACGATGGACTAATGCCACTCAGTGCATAATTAAATTATGATTAGTGACACTAATCATACACTAATACAGGTACTTAACATTAATTATGCAAGACTAAAACAATTCATTAAAACAATGCATCCAAAAGCATTTATGAAATTACAAGAAAAGGGAAATACAAGAATACATTTCTATATAGTTTTATAAAAAAAAAAAAAGAAAAATACATAAAAATACATCCTTGTAGGCCGGCCAAAGAAGGACCAAAAAGGACCTATGAAATATTTTTTTTACCATACATTTCACCATCAAATCCTCTTTATTTCAATTCATCCAAGATTTGAACTATTCTTCATCATTTAACCATCTTTTCAAGATCCAATTTTCCCTATAAATAGAGAACATTTCCATTCATTTAAATCACACCAAAACCTCTCTTTCTCCTCTCCAAAAACCAACCACATACTATACACACAGAACACACCATTTTCTTTCAATTGTTCTTCATTTTGCAAAGTGTTCTTGGTGAAACCTTTGAAGATCCAACCTTCTACTCATTTTCATTCTTCTAAGAACATCAAAGTAAGTGAATACTAACTTATTTCATGATAAATTTATGTTTATATAAGTTTCGCATATTATATATAATCACCAACAACAAGTTTCATAAAAACTTAAGTTTATAAATCACTAGTTTTGTTTTTAAGTTGTTTTCTTCAAATGTGTTTATAAATATATAAACACATTATGTTATTATAAATATTATGAAAACAAATGATATATATGTGTTTTATAACTTTTATACAAGTAGTCTTTGAATAAACAACAAGAATCACTAGTTATTTCAAGTTTATGAACTACGGAATTTCGGCAGAAAAGTTGCATCAACTTTGATAAATCATAACTAATTCATAACTTATCAAAATGAGTTGATTCTTGTCTCAAAGGTTAGATATATGTCTAAACTAAAAATCTGGATGTTTTCGTAATTTATTATGGGGTTTAGAACCCCCAGATTTTTTTTTGGGAACCCGAAAGTTTGGCAGCTCAAAAATGGCCAAGATAGGGTTTCAACATGCTATATCCCTAACCTAAACATCTCAAAAATGGTCATTCTTGACTTTAACAATTCTTTGTATTGTTGGTACATCTTGTGTAACGATAGCAGTCTAAGTGATCCTACATTGTGATTTTAGAAAGTGTTTGTTATATATGTTTATATATGGTTGATATTTATTAGTGTTTGTATGTTTGAACTTGATGTAACGTATTACAAGAAGTTCAAATATAAGGTACAAAGATAAATTCAATCATAAGTTAATAACATAAGTTTCAACACTTAGGTGTTTATGTGAAATGCTAGATTCGAATTATATGAGGCTTGGCATTCGAATTGGCAAATGTGCAAGTTAGAACCACGATTCGTTGGTCCTTTCAAGATTATTGAACATGTTGGGAGTCAATCGTATATTTTGGACTTGCCGAATGAACTTTCAAACATTGACCTTGTATTTCATGTGTCACATTTGAGGAAGTGCAAGGAAACGAAAGAGAAAAATGGGCCAATCATCTGAGGTACAAGATCAATGAGAAGCTGCAATGCGATGGACCTGAGTCGATTTTAGAGACGAAAATAAAGAACTTAAGAAACCAAGAAGTGGCAATGGCGTTGGTGCAGTGGAGAACTTCTCATGGAACTTCCCAGACTTGGGAATCTGAACAAGACATGAGGGTTCGCTATCCGTATAGCCCTAAGTACTTCGGGGACGTAGTGCAAGCATGGTGGGCTAATATGGTAACACCCTGCTTTCTAATTATGCATTTATATGACAATTTGTCTTTGATTATGTAATTTGAAAGCTTTATGAAATTAATTGCTAAATAATGCAATTAAGGGTTGGAAATTATTTAATCAGGTTAAATATGAGGGATGTACTATGTTAGGAATTAATATAAGGTACAAATTTATATGAAAGCAACAAATGAAATTTTGTGGTTAAAATGTGAAAGATAAAACTTTTAATAATATAAATACCCAAAAGTTGATTAAATCTGATTTCACCACACAAACTCTCTGCTCACTCTTTTTTAATTACCTACGAGCACTTCATCTTCAACATCAAGATTCATCAACTTTGCTAATAAATTCAAGAATTCCAGCAACAATCAAGCATCAAAGCCACAATCAACAAGAATAAAGGTAACTTTTTATTGAAATTTTGTTCTATTGGGTCTTATAAAGCCCATGGCTTCTGTGTTCTTTTTGAACACAAAAATGAGCTTCAATTTAAAAATTAAACAAGAATTAGTGTTGAAAGTTTAAAACAAAACGCATGCATGTATTAGTTATGTGTTTAGATGAATATATTAGCAATTTAAGACCTTAACTCCAACTTTGATATAAAAGATCTGAGATTTAAGTTTGTTGTTGAAGTGACTTTACTTGTTTTTGTTTTAACCGAGAAAGGGGGGAAGGACCGAGATTAATCTTGGATGTTTATTTATCACAACACCATATATGTATATTCTTGGATGTTATCTTCATAATCTCTGATACGTATGTGTGTCCATCAATAAAACCAGAAGCCCCTTACTTTATTTATTAATCTCGGATGTGTGTGAGAACCGAGATTCATAAGATCGGATAGATGATGCAAAACTGAAACAACCATGTAACATCCGAAATTAAACCAGGTTAGCAAGTATGACCTAATCTGTATTTAATAGCAAATTATAAGCCAATCAGTGGTCATTAGAAATTAATCAAAGTGATTAACAATGCTCATGAAGAGATTCAACTTAATTAGAATTAAATTCATCGGTACGATGAATCGACAAATCAATGAATCCGATCAATTTACGATACGATGGACTAATGCCACTCAGTACATAATTAAATTATGATTAGTGACACTAATCATACACTTATACAGGTACTTAACATTAATTATGCAAGACTAAATCAATTCATTAAAACAATGCATCCAAAAGTATTTTTGAAATTACAAGAAAAGGGAAATACAAGAATACATTTCTAAATAGTTTTATACAAAAAAAAAAAAGAAAAATACATAAAAATACATCCTTGTAGGCCGGCCAAAGAAGGACCAAAAAGGACCTATGAAATATTTTTTCTACCAAACATTTCACCATCAAATCCTCTTTATTTCAATTCATCCAAGATTTGAACTATTCTTCATCATTTCACCATCCTTTCAAGATCCAATTTTCCCTATAAATAGAGAACATTTCCATTCATTTAAATCACACCAAAACCTCTCTTTCTCCTCTCCAAAAACCAACCACATACTATACACACAGAATACACCATTTTCTTTCAAGTGTTCTTCATTTTGCAAAGTGTTCTTGGTGAAACCTTTGAAGATCGAACCTTCTACTCATTTTCATTGTTCTAAGAACATCAAAGTAAGTGAATACTAACTTATTTCATGATAAATTTATGTTTATATAAGTTTCGCATATTATATATAATCACCAACAACAAGTTTCATAAAAACTTAAGTTTATAAATCACTAGTTTTGTTTTTAAGTTGTTTTCTTCAAATGTGTTTATAAATATATAAACACATTATGTTATTGTAAATATTATGAAAACAAATGATATATATGTGTTTTATAACTTTTATACAAGTAGTCTTTGAATAAACAACAAGAATCACTAGTTATTTCAAGTTTATGAACTACGGAATTTCGGCAGAAAAGTTGCATCAACTTTGATAAATCATAACTAATTCATAACTTAACAAAATGAGTTGATTCTTGTCTCAAAGGTTAGATATATGTCTAAACTAAAAATCTGGATGTTTTCGTAATTTATTATGGGGTTTAGAACCCCCAGATTTTTTTTTGGGAACCCGAAAGTTTGACAGCTCAAAAATGGCCAACATAGGGTTTTCAACATGCTATTTCCCTAACCTAAACATCTCAAAAATGGTCATTCTTGACTTTAACAATTCTTTGTATTGTTGGTACATCCTGTGTGACGATAGCAGTCTAAGTGATCCTACATTGTGATTTTAGCAAGTGTTTGTTATATATGTTTATATATGGTTGATATTTATTAGTGTTTGTATGTTTGAACTTGATGTAACGTATTACAAGAAGTTCAAACATAAAGTACAAAGATAAATTCAATCATAAGTTAATAACATAAGTTTCAACACTTAGGTGTTTATGTGAAATGCTAGATTCGAATTATATGAGGCTTGGCATTCGAATCTGTGATAGATTCGAATGTAGCCTTAGATTCGAATGAGCCCAGATTCGAGAGTGTCTTTATGGATAAACTCGAATGGGCCTTGGGCCAGATTCGAGTTCGGCCCACAACAGACTCGAATCAGGGTCTATAATTAGGGATAGACTCGAGATATTATCAGACTTTTTGCAGAATTCGTGAGGGATTAAGCAATAAGCGATCTCGAGTTTATCATCAGCTTTAGTGCCGTTTCGGAGAGAATCAGTTCGTAGGATCGTTCGTGTGTCGTTCGTTCAGCCTCTGATAGTCTCCGTGTTTCGTAGTTGAGAGTTGTTTCCGTCTACCCGTTAACGAGGATTCCGCACTCGTTGACGGCTCCGCGTCTAGATAGATCTCGTAGTGGTAGACCTTACAAGTGGTATCAGAGCCTACGGAGTGTTCTTGGTGTTCTTCGTGTTCATCTAGATACATTCTAGGTTTCTTGACGCTAGTTGGACGGTTTATCTCTCAAAATCGTGTTTTTGAGCTTAGCAAATAGTAATCCGGGAAACACTTTGTGGTTTTTCACGTTTTTGATCGAAATCATTATTTTTCCTTGGAAAAATACTGGTTTAATCTGAAAAACGTTAAAAAATCAAAGTGTTAGCCGTTTTTCGAGTTTGCGGCGCTCGAATCTAATAGGGGTAATTAGGGTTACATTTAGTCTCGAGTCTAACCAAAATCCGCTCCTTTCGAGTCTGATACAGAGGGTTTCGAATCTAATTCGAGTTTGTGCTACATTCGAATAGGATCTGGATGCTAGTTAGTTTCGAGTTTAATTCGAGTCTAGTTTAGTTTCGAATAGGGGTTTCGAATCTGCTGTATTTCGAGTTTGTCTTCGAATCTAAGGAGTTTTTCAAATCTGACATAATTTCGAGTTTAATTGAATTATAACACTTAATCGAATTTAATCCCAAATAAATTGGAATCTGATTACATTCGAATCTACCTAGATTCGAAAGAATTAATTCACATTAGTTTCGAATTAAATTAATTAAGGTCAATTCAATTACTTTTGAAAAGATGTCAAATCTTCAGAAATTTCTAGAAATGGACCACGAGGTCGGGAAGGCAAACGCTCCGCCTAAGCTGATGAAAGTCGAGGATTATTACTGGTGGAAAGATTGGTTTTCCGATTTCGTGCGTTTTAATGACATGCGCATGTGGGTGTGTATCGACGAAGGGTATATTCCACCAGTCTCCGAAGTTGAAGGCCGTCATAAAGTCTTGTCATACCAAATGATGAAGGAGGATGACAAGAAATTGTATGAAGCCGAAAACAAAGCTTTCTCGCTAATCCAAATGGGCTATGTATGTGGCAATGATTAAGCTGAACGAGGACAAGTACTATACTCAATCTCTGGATGACATAGTGGGAACGTTGCGGGCATATCACTTCGAGCTACTGAAGGCCGAAACTGATTACGAACAAGTCCAGAATCCAGCAATGTATTTTGGAAAGACAACAAAACCTTCAGCGACAGCCGAACCGAAGACTGCTACAGCGTTTTTCACGGGAGAAACGTCGTCACCAGCAGAGTTTGATGACACATTGAATCGCGCGTTCTTAGGATTAGGAAGATCGGAAGAACCGCAACCTCAAGTACAACAGGCATCGACATCTCAGAGTTATTCAAAGATGCCCATGAGCGCAAAATCAGCGGAGGAACATTTGAATCTGCTTGCTTCTTTTGTGGCCGCATACGGGAATTGTGTTCAGGGGAAGATTAACGATCCTGCTCTCTGGGATGAGGACTATGATCAGGTCGACCCTGATGATCTTGAGGAAATGGATCTTAAATGGCAACTGGCCATGGTAACCTAGAGGGTTAAGAGATTCATTAAAAGAACTGGGAGGAATTTGTCGATGAACAACAAGGGGATAGGATTTGATAAGTCCAAGGTGAAATGCTACAACTGTCAAGGACTGGGACACTTCGCCAGGGAGTGCCAGAGACCGAAGGTGGAAACATACAAAGGGCAGAGTCAGCATCAGGAACAGTTCCAAAATCACTCCCAACAACGATACCTTCCAAGTTCATCATCTGGTCAAGCCAATCTAGCGGGTCTACTATCCAATGTCACTTCAGACAGGCAGCTAGATGGTACCTATGACTGGAGTTCACATCCTGAGTCGAATGCTAGAGCCTTCATGGCTGAAGTCATAGAAACTGGTTGTGATGGGGACGAGCAGACCACAAGGGACAGCAGTCCAATGTGGGTAGAGAAGGCGAATGATCAGACAGTGCTGGAGTTTGTTGCTCAGATGGCCAACGTGGAATCTGATAACTCAAAGGTTAGTCTGCCTTATTCTCTTTTTCGTGAATTATGTGCATTGTGTGTTAATTCTAACGATAGGTTAAATCTAGTCTTAGATTCACATAAAACCATAACTGCTCAAAATGAGAATTTAAAAATTAAGAACGCTAGCCTAAACGATATCAAGCAAGATCTTAAAGAAAAACTTAAGGCTGATGCTCAAGACGTAACAGTTCTAAAAGACAAACTCAGTGAGCAGTGTGTTAGGATAGAGCTTATGTATGAGCACGTAGAGGCCTTGACCAAAAGTCTTAAGGACAAGGACATAGAGCTAGCTGAAACAAAGGTAAAGGTAGCAGAGGCAAATAGCAAGTTGGAGAAGTTTAGGAATTCGAGCCTAAACCTAGGGAAAGTTTTAGATGCTCAAAGACAGTCTAAAAAGCCCGTAGGTCTAGGATTTCACGAAATTCCTCCACCTTTCAATGCAAACTATGTGCCTCAGCCTCAGGAGAACACTGACAAATCAGTAAACTTAGAGGACCTACCTACACCGACACCAGAGCCTATAGTAGAAAATACACCTAAGGTGACTGACTCAACCGTCAAGGTTAAGAAAGTCAAATTTGTGTCTTCCTCCAGTGAAACACCTGCAGGAAAACAGAAATTTGCTTGGGCTGATCAGGTCGATGAACCAGTCGCCATAGATGTACCAAAAGAAATAGACCCTAGTGAGACACCTAGATCTAAGGGAACACACAAAAAGTTCATAGATAAGATGTCTTGCTTCAGATGTCACGAGAAGGGGCATGTTGCTTCTCACTGTCCACTTAGGAAAGCCGATGTTACACCTAAGACAGTGAACCCAACACCCATTAAGCCCTCAACTAGTGTGGCGAGCAACAGTAGTTCTCAAAGTACCGAGAAAACTGTGCAGGCCGCACCCAAACAACTTGTGAAAAACACACCGGTAAAGGTTGGACCAAATGAGGTGATTAGGACAAATTCACCGAATCGTGTCATTAATCAATCTAGGTCAGCACCACAACAAGTCTATAGGAGCACCACACCTAGCAGGTCACACACTCCAGTTAGGTATCATACTCCAGTTAGACAATACGCACCGGTAAGAGCTCAGGGATCACAGTCCGAAATGCCATATAATAAGAATTATTCTAGAGCTCCACAACAAATGCCTACTCCAAGGCAAAGAGTGAACTTAAATCACTCGGCACCACAACAGAACCCAGTTCAAAGGCCCAAGTCACCTGAAAGGCGAGATGGGTATTTGAAAGAGTTCAAGTATGTGGACGAGAATGGTATAACCAAGTCAGTTATGGCTTGGGTTCCCCGTCGTAACTAACCTATTTTCTTTCATGTGCAGGAGATTACCACAGGTCCAAACAACAAGTGGTTCGTTGACAGTGGATGCTCCAGGCACATGACAGGGGAACGAGGTCTACTTACAGACTTCAAGGGGGGAAATCGGGGATTCGTATCATTCGCGGGTAACAAGGGTGGAAATATCACGGGTACCGGAGTGGTCACTAATGGGACGATAAAGTTGGACCAAGTTTATCACGTTGATAAACTGGTTCACAATCTCATTAGTGTATCTCAAATCTGTGATAAGAAGAACTCGGTGTTATTTACTGACACTGAGGCGTTAGTGCTAAAGCTAGGATTCAAAATTCCTGAAGAATGGGTATTGATGCGGGCGCCAAGGAAGAACGACTTGTACATGCTGTATATGAACAAGCCGGAGACATCGATGGGGCCAATTTGTCTATTATCCAAAGCTTCGGAGACGGAGTCAGTACTGTGGCACAGACGCATGGCTCACCTGCACCTAAGAAAGATGAACTACATAACGAAGAATGGACTGGTGCAGGGTGTGCCTATGAAGAGCTTTCAATTTGAGGACAAGTGTCTACCGTGCATGAAGGGCAAGCAACATAAGAAGACACACAAGTCCAAGACGCAGAATTCCATAACTTCAACATTCGATTTGTTGCACATGGACCTTTTCGGCCAAATCAACAAAAGGAGTATCGGAGGTAGTTGTTACTGCTTGGTTATCACTAACGATTACTGACGGTTTTCTTGGGTTTTCATTTTAGGTACGAAGGACGAGACGACTTCCAAGCTCATCGGGTTCTTAGACCAAGTGGAGAATTCCTACGGAACAAGGGTTAAACGAATTCGTAGTGATAATGGGACTGAATTCAAAAACACTGTAATTGGTGTATATTGCCTATCAAAGGGCATAGTGCATCAATTCAGTGCACCATATGAACCTCAACAAAATGGGGTGGCCGAACGTAAAAATAGAACATTGATTGAGGCTGCAAGGACTATGCTTTCGGATTCAAAGCTTCCTACCATGTTTTGGGGGGAGGCAGTGAATACCGCGTGCCATATTTTAAACCGAGTCCTTACAGTCAAATCTTTGAACAAAACATGCTATGAAATTTTGAATAAACGGCCACCTAACTTAACTGGATTCGAATCGTTTGGAGTACCATGCACTCTTTTACGAACAAAACATCAACCGAAGTTTGGTGAAAAGGCTGATGAAGGATACTTCCTAGGTTATGTGCCGAACTCACCAAACAAATGGGTGTTTAACAAAACAAGTGCTTTCCTGTATGGGAAAGTGAAGGAGTTGGTGTATGTAGAACAACCGCCCGGATTTACAGATCCAAAATATCCTGATAGAGTATATCGGTTAGATAAGGCTCTATACGGATTGCATCAGGCACCAAGGGCGTGGTATGAGACTCTATCCAACCATCTGTTAGAGAACGGTTTTGAAAGGGGTAGGATAGATAGTACTCTGTTTGTTAAGAGGAAGGGAGATCACTTTATCTTGGTACAAGTGTACGTCGATGATATCATCTTTGGATCATCAGACGAACAGATGTGCAAAGATTTCGAGAAGGTGATGAAGTCTAAGTTCGAGATGAGTGCTATGGGGGAGTTAAATTTCTTTTTGGGGTTACAAGTTGACCAGAAGAAGGAAGGGATGTTTATCCATCAGACTAAGTATGTCTATGACATATTGGAGCGTTTCGGGATGGAAGGAACAAAGTTGACTGCCCACTTCAGCACGCCGATTCAAGTGAATCATAATCTCGGACCGGGTAGTGAAAGTGATACCGATGTGGATCCGACTTTATATCGGGCCATGATTGGATCACTTATGTATTTAAATGCTTCAAGACCTGACATTATGTTTTCTGTGTGTATTTGTGCTAGGTTTCAAGCGAATCCGAAGGAGATGCATATGAAAGCTGTGAAGCGGATTCTACGATACCTCAAGTCGAAACCGAAGCTGGGCCTTTGGTATCACGCGGAGGGAGATCTAGAGTTGGAGGCATTCACGGATTCTGACTACGGAGGATGCAGCTTGACGCGCAAATCAACAACTGGAGGTTGTCAGTTCCTAGGAGGGAGATTGGTATCCTGGCAATGCAAGAAACAAACATCGGTAGCCGTGTCAACGTGCGAGGCCGAGTATGTTGCTGCTGGTAGTTGCTGCTCACAGGTTCTGTGGATACAACAACAATTGCGGGATTACGGTTTGGCTTACACTCAAACTCCAATTAGGATAGATAATCAGTCTACTATCGCAATAACTAATAATCCAGTTAAACACAGTAAAACAAAGCACATAGACATAAGGCATCATTTTATTCGTGATTGTGCTGAAAACAATCTAATTAAGTTGGTAAAAGTGGCAACAGAAGATAATAATGCAGACTTATTTACCAAAGCATTTGATAAGTCACGGTTTGAGTATTTAATTCAACTGAATGGAATGCGCAACCCAGAATAATTTGGCCTTAGTAGTAGTAGTTTATTTTCTTTTAGAGTCGTAGTATTTCTTTCTTTACAGTAGTCTGCTAATTTAGGGAAGTCTATTTTTAGTAAGTTTCTATTTTTAATAAGTTAGTAGGTTATCTTATTTTATTGCTTTTTATTATGAAAAACAAAAGAAAAAAGAGAGAAAATCATAAAAATACAAAAAAAGAGAATATCGGAAAAAGAGTTAAGTCTTAGATACATAGGTTCAAAGTGACGAAAATTAGCACAGTCGTTACAAACTCTAAGTGTTTAGGCTTTCACACATAATGCAACTAAATTCTAAGTGTTATACTTTATTTAGTTTGATGTGTTGGTAGGCATAATACATATAGGGAATCTCAAGGCTAATAAAATATTCTAGAAAAATTCGAGCGTGTCACTAACTTAGATGTATGACCAATCGGTCTTAATTTTTATGTACAAGACATACAAACTTTGAGTCTAAATGAGGTATGCAAACTTTCTGGGGATGTATGGCAACATCAAATACATCTTAAAATGGAAAGAATAGAAATATCATATATAACTGAGAGTCGAAAACATGCAACTCTGTTGTACGTAAGTACAGACCTGTTGTCTCTGTTTAGATTCGGGTTAGTAGATATGTCGCTTTGTTGTACGTCAGTACAGACCTGTCACCGCTGTCTTGCTAACCTTAAGAATAAACCTTAAGTCAAACTAAGACACTTTGTTGTATGAAAATACAGACCTGTGTCCGATGTTTGTCTATTAAAGAAAGTTTGCAAATACCAACAAGTTAGAATCTTAGTCTGTATGCCTTGATCATAAAAGTATGTCTATGTCTGAGTCACGTAAGATAATTTCATGATAAATGAAAATGCCAAGAGATATTCCGAAATGTAGAGTGTTTAAAGGGGTAAAATACCAACAATCAGCTAAATAGGTATGTCACGACAAATAATCAAAGGAATCAAAAATTCCTAAGTGTGAAAGTTTAAGTACTGAAAGTGAGTATCAGACATCGCTATCTGATTGAACCTTTCTTAGACTATACTCATCAAAAATTTTTGTTTAGTATTTAGCTTAGGTTGTAATATTTTATAAGTATAGCTTAAGTCTAGATAAAATTTTTGGTCAAAATGTTATTTTTATTTTATTTTATTTTATTTTACCTTAGTTTATTTTATTTTATTTTATTTTATTTTATTTTAGTTTAATTTTTACTTAGGTAAAAAGGTCAAAAAGAACTGAGGGTGCATTCAAAGTTGGATAAAATAAACATTGCGTGAAATATCTTGTGCTTAGGGTAAAAGATTTGGCATAGTTTATCTGGTTACACAATACCGTAGAAAAAGGTTGAAAAAGTTGAAGTTATTTCAAAGATTTTCGAAATTTTTCTAAGTGTTTGGTGTTTTCGAGTTTAGGACAGACTCGATTTGGGACAGCTTCGAATCTGTCAGTAGATTCGAGTCTGGCCTTAGATTCGAAGGTTGTTAGTATATATAGGTCAACAGTGAAGTCATTTAATACTTACTGTTTACGAATCTACTTTCTCGAATCTATATCGGCGATCTCGAATCTATTTCTCGAGTCTACCGTTTCTCATATATACGACAATCCATCGAGTTTATAGCTAAAGTGTTCGATTCTACTACTGTATCTAGGTATAATCAACTTGATTGTACAAGATTTATGTAGTTTTATACACTAATTTAGGCTAAATCATCGTTTTTTGAAGGTTTAAGGGTCGAAATAGGGTTTTTACAAAATTACCAAGTTTGGACCGATAAATAGTCAAATTAAAGGCATATATCTGTGATTAGTAACTAGTAGGACTAATGAATGTAATTTTCTAAGTCCAAAAAGGTTAAAATCAAGAGATTTGGTCTTTGAATAAAATCGGCGGTTCGAATCTGTTCATGGGATTTCTCGAATCTGTCATTAGACTCGAGAAGACCATGACCTTCGAATCTGTCAACAAACTCGAATTGGAGACTTATTCGAATCTGTTACATTCGAATCTGTCTTCTATTTGCATTATTTAATTTAAATTTTATTAAACTTGTAGAAATTTAATTGTGTTGGATTTTGTACTTAAACAAGTTCAAAATAAAACAGATTTGAATTTAAACAAGTTTATTGATTTTTAATGAATCTAATAGTTTTGTTTATTGTGCAGAAATGGCTGTATGAGCGTTTGTGCCTAAGCACAATATGGTGCTTCATCCTGATCATAATCTCCCTGAGGCGCAGGGATTCCGACAAATGCTTGATTTCCTAGTAGAATCTAGGATTGGTTTTGCGTTGTCTCATAATGGGCAGCTAGTTTTACCTTACATTCGTCAATTTTACGATCATCTGCAGGTAGACTGTTCGGTCACACCGACAGTGCTACGAACTCGTATTGCTGGACAACCGCTGGTATTCTCGGCAGATATGTTGCGTCAAGTGTTGCAGCTGGGCACACAAGAAGAAGAATCTGGTCCGATAGAGTTTCCTCTGAATATAAGGCAAGCGGCCTTTCAGAGAATGGGATATAGTCTCGATGTGACTAAAGTTTCATATATGAAAAGCGGGTTAATTGGACAGTGGAGGTTTTTAGCTCATGTTTTTATGGTATGCTTTGCTCCAAAGAAAGCAGGGTTTGACTATATAGTTGCGAAAATTCAGTCTGGGATAGTCGCGATGGTTTATAATCGACCATACAGCTTTTCGGAGATGTTTTTCTCTGAATTTGTTCACCAAATAACCGCTCCAGAAAATCAACAGTTCTTGTTATATCTGCGGTTCATCATGATGCTTATAAGGCACTTCTTGCCAAATCTGCCGCTATGGAATGACATTCAAAGCGTTGCTGTTATGGATAAAAGGATCTTCGCTGATTGTTCCTCACACAGAGGAAGATTAGCTGTTCCAGTTGAGCGTCCATTATTTGGAGCAATCTTGGATAGAAATTTTGAAGCCCCAGATGTTGCCAACTGGGCAGGGGAAGTTGAGTTTCAACAAAGACAACCACAGCCACAACAACAACAACAGCCACAACAACCGCGTGCTCAAAGGCGTAGACAAAGATCAGCTGCGAGTCAAACTCAGGCTACCAGGCCTTCTACCAGTTAGCAGCCGGAAGTACAGGAAGCTGGGCCTTCTAGTGCCATTCCAGAGTCTGAACAAATAGCCCAAACATTGGAGGAAATATGGGCGTCTGGACCCCATGCTAATGAAGATGTAGCTGCCGCCTTAGTGGGTGAACTGCTTGAGCCTCCAGAAGGAGAGGAAGATGTGTTAAGAGATGTTGAAGAGTATGTGCCAGAGCAGGCTGCTAATGTTGTGTCATCATCTGCAACAGATTCGGAGGAAATGGAGGAGTTAGAGGTTGAGGCTCCTGAGTCAATATCAACTGAACCAACTGTTCAAATTGGAACGTATGGATCCAGGTTGATAGTTAATGAAGAAGCTTCGAGGAGGAGAGTTATAAGGGAATCTGATGAATCAGATTTTGAAGAAGAAGAGATTGCTCCCTTAGTGACTCGGCAACGGGCCAAACGTCATAGGTTCATGCAAGGGTCTTCTTCAGCATCAGCAGGCCAACCAGAAATTCCCCAATCTCAGCCTCAAGAACCTCAGACCACCACTCCACCACAACCACCACCTCAACCTGAACCATATGTTCCATCACCAATCCACCCAACTCCTATACAGTCCATTCCATCAACATCATCATCATATACCAACAATCAACGATTTTTGCAGCTTAAAGCTCTCGTTGACTTCCAGCATGTCCAAATCTTAGGCCTAACAAAGGCGATCGGAGAAATTCAGTCTCATAATGCCAATCTGGATAGAGAGAATGTCGATTTAAAGAAGATAGTGGAGCAAGTCCAGGAAGAGAACGTTGAATTGAAAACCTTTATTGCAGATCAATCAGCAGAGATCCGATCGATGAAAAATCAGCATATATTCCATCACCAATCCCTCCTTGAGCAGCTAATGAAAAATCTAAAAGCTCAGGGGGAGACAAGTTGTAGGGATCCTCAGGAGCAGCATAGGGATGAAGATGACGAAGGCAATGATCCCGATGCACCAAATGCGAATGAGCCAGTAGATTTTCCTGCTGCTCGGGCTACACAAGTTCAGGGGGAGCCCAGTCAAGTTGAAACAGAAGGAAGTGATGTTAGTCCTTCAAAGATCACAGAATCAGAGATCCATGATATGATTGAGGCACTAATGGACATTAATGAAGAACCATTAGAGTTAAATTTTGATTTTGAAGATGATGTGGAGGACTTGGAGGAAGGGGATTTCGTGCCTGAAGATATTGTGGACAGGAGATCTGATGATGAGGTATTGGCTGATGAGGATGATGAAGCTGATGAGATCGTCGTTCAGCAGAATCCTATCACAGATACATATACTACAGCTGAAGAAAATTCGATAGACATTCAGGCTTTTAAAGATGTTTTTAATATTGAATCTGAGAGAGAAGATCCGGAAAGGGAACTTTCGAATGATGAGAAAAGACAGCTATGGTTTAGAAAGGAAGAGGAAAGATCTGAACTAGCCGTGAAAATGAAGATAAGAGTGCCAAGGTCAGGAAACTACTCCGGAGGCATTCTTAGCTGGTTTTTTGACAGAGAGTTACAACTCTTCGTGCTAAAAAGACGAGATGGGCTGCAATATCTAAAAAGAAAATTGAAAGTGTTTAATTCTCTGCCCAAATGCGAGGTCAAAGAACTGGCATGGAAGAATCTGATAAACCTAGGAGATGACCAGTATGCTAAAGTGATAGCTCGAATCATTAGGAAAGAAGGTCGATCTGAAAGGTTTGAGAGAATTAAACCAAGGGAAGGAAAGAGAGTCATGGATGAATCGAGGATAGATCCATTGACTGGTAAGCCTTGGATGAAGATGGTCTACAAGCCGGTTCGCTGTCTGAAGAAAGTTCCGTTGAAAACAATGCCACAAGATGTACTTGCAAACTTGAAATGGTGGTACGTTGACAACGAATCAGCAGAGGCAGTCATGGAAGGTCATGAAGACAGGGTAATTTTGAAAGTCTATGATCCTTTGCATCTTGTAAACCTATCCCAAAGTGACTTGCAGAAGCTTAAGGAACAACCTATCTATTACCATGAAGGTTGGAAGTCAAAAGCTAGGAAATATGAAAAGGTAGTCAAGGTGTGTATAGAAAAAGGTTTGTATGCTGGCAGCAATTTAAATAAATAATAAACAAAGTTCTTAATCAAATGTGTGAATTATTAGAAGCTATCGTCAAAGGGGAGTCTGTTGGTACATCCTGTGTGACGATAGCAGTCTAAGTGATCCTACATTGTGATTTTAGCAAGTGTTTGTTATATATGTTTATATATGCTTGATATTTATTAGTGTTTGTATGTTTGAACTTGATGTAACGTATTACAAGAAGTTCAAACATAAAGTACAAAGATAAATTCAATCATAAGTTAATAACATAAGTTTCAACACTTAGGTGTTTATGTGAAATGCTAGATTCGAATTATATGAGGCTTGGCATTCGAATCTGTGATAGATTCGAATGTAGCCTTAGATTCGAATGAGCCCAGATTCGAGAGTGTCTTTATGGATAAACTCGAATGGGCCTTGGGCCAGATTCGAGTTTGGCCCACAACAGACTCGAATCAGGGTCTATAATTAGGGATAGACTCGAGATATTATCAGACTATTTGCAGAATTCGTGAGGGATTAAGCAATAAGCGATCTCGAGTTTATCATCAGCTTTAGTGCCGTTTCGGAGAGAATCAGTTCGTAGGATCGTTCGTGTGTCGTTCGTTCAGCCTCTGATAGTCTCCTTGTTTCGTAGTTGAGAGTTGTTTCCGTCTACCCGTTAACGAGGATTCCACACTCGTTGACGGCTCCGCGTCTAGATAGATCTCGTAGTGGTAGACCTTACATGTATATAGTAGTTTAATGTCCAAGAAAACCAAAGCCTAAATCGTTTTGGAGCTTGGTTAAAGACAGGCTCAAGTAGGCCGAAAAACCTTCGAAAAGGTGGAAAATTATATTTATATTAACATTACGTTTTAAGTGGGTTTTATTTATAAACTTGTAATGTTAGGTGATTTAAGACATAAAACCCTATATATATACATATTATTATATATGAGAGTTATTATGTCCGTATTATCATATAGGACTTGATTAAACACATCCCGTGCATCAACCATCAATGAACGTAAACTTGCATTTTCCCGAATATTTTGCCATCACACGCTCGGTGAGTCTTCATAGCCCTAATTTTCACTATCTATTGGGGTGGAAATACATGCACGATTTTCATATGGACATCAAAATTGCTTATTTCTTATATGTATTACATGAGTGGATCCTTCAGCCCTCAAATCATGAACCGTTGATTGCATTTATTTGTAGGCGCGAATATATTGTGGATAGATCTATCGGTAGTTATGTCCCCTATTCGGGTTAGTCTTAATCGGCTAACGGCGAGATTCATATATATTCATCACACGTTATTACGTATGCGAATACTGCACAGGACAAACTCATTTAATTAAGCTTCGATTGCATGATGGTTTCTGTAATACATACATGGAATTTATGCTTTATAAATTCAACTCATCTGATAATGTCCATACAACTGGTCTTTTCGCGTAAACCTATGAGCTCACCAACAATTTGTTGACGTATTTTAGCATGTATTTTCAGGTGAATAAGACATGCGCATTTATCGAAAGCATTCCAAGGCTTCCGTTCATTTCGAAGTCGCATCATTTTCAAACTCGGAGATTTATTCGCATCTTTCTTGATAAACTAAATCGTGTATTTAAACCTTGGTATTTTAAGAACTACTTACGTTGTATTTGTTTATGTAAAACTATATGTATTTTTGAAGTTAAATCAATGTATTTTTGAAAACATCCATATTGTGGTCATTCGTTACGATTATGGTTACGCTTTCGCGACGTCACGCTTCGTTGCCAACCGGGGGAACAGGGTGTGACAGATTGGTGTCAGAGCCATAGTTATAGTGAACTAGGTTGCATTAGTACCTAGACTATAACTTTTACGAAAACTAAACTTTCTTCAAGAACTGTGAACATATATATGGACCCTGATGACAATAAACATGTCGAACAATACGGTTATTATCCTCTTTGACTCAGAGGATAAATTCTCACCCATTGAACAAGGAAGCCAAGGTGACACTGGGGTGTACCGTGGATCAGGAGCCCACCCAGACCCAATCAATGACGATGTAATGGACCTGTCAAAACACAGAGCAACTGTGGCCCTGCAGCACAAATTGCTCCACCATCACCACCACATATTCCATCCTACACCATATTCAGAAACCATCCCAATGGACCATTGAAGAAATTTACCCCTAAGGAAAGGGTATGACTAGCACAACGGGAGTCTATCCCAATACCGGCCCATCAGCCAAGCCCACAACAGTAGCGACGGGCAACCATAAGACAGTGGGGATGGATGCCTCACACTCTCCAAGAGTGGAGAAACGAGGAAGGGATCCAAAGCCGGTTTGATGTCGGAACACCATCTTCCTCTCATGTTCCGACACTTACCCAGAAACCTATGTAGCAAACGACGCCTCTATTGGAGGCAAGGGCCGCCAGACACGACCTCAATTTCGACAAAATCCACCAAGAGGTCGGTGAGATCTTTGCAAGGATTAAGCAGGAGGCAATACAAACCACCAATAAACCATGGGCCAACCAGAATACCCAGGCGATCTAATAAGACGGATCGAAGAATTGTGACAGCACCTAGCAGAGCACAAAGCCCGCAGTGCTGAACTAACCCAATGACTTAACGCTCTGGAGTACGAGGAAACCCCGGAGGCATCTCATACTTGGTATCCTTTCTACCATTTCGTAGTATTTCTTTAGGCTTTACTATCTAATATATCTTAGGGTGTGTAAGGCTTAAGAATTCATCGGAAAATTCCGACCATATCATGTACAAAGATTAGGTATCAAGCATTTTAATGAAGAACTAAGTTTTATCTATAACTGGGTGCATGAGGATATGTAGTACGACAATCTGCCTAAGAAATTTCAAACCCATAGACTTATCCTCTTACCCCATTAGATACCACTTGTGCATTTTACTATTTGATACTGGTGCTGATAGGAGCTTTATATCCACTAAGTTCAGTAAGCAGATAAATTAAGTGCCACTTATGCTATTGAGGTTGATGACAGTAAGATGCTTAAGACGAATAATATAAGTCGAGGATGCCCCTTAGAATTAGTAGGCCAACTCTTTGAAATAGACTTGATGCCCATCAAACTGAGAAGTTTTGACGTGGCCATAGGCATGGATTGACTATCGAAAAATCGTGCGGAAATAGTGTGCAACAAGAATATGGTTCGTATACCTTTTGCCAATAAGAAGGTCCTTACTGTCCTAGGCAAATCAAGAAATACCAAAGTAAGCATCATCTCTAGCATTAGGACCCTTAATTGTTGACAAAGAGGGAGTCAAAGGAAAAGCGGCTCGAAAATGTTCTTATTATTTATGGTTATTCCAAAGTCATTCCAGAACACTTACCTGAACTCCCAACATCGAGGCAAGTCAAATTCAAAAATCGGCCTAGTATCAGGTGCTGCACCAGTGGCTCGAGCACCAAGCCGATTAGCCCCATCAATAGTGTGAGAATCGTCCAACCAACTGTAGGATCTCTTAGATAAAAGGTTTATCAAACCGATTTCCTCGCTTTCGAGGAGCTCCAGTTTTGTTCATAAAGAATAAGGATGGAACCTTCAAAATGTGCATCAATTACCAAGAGCTAAATTAACTAAAAGAATCGATACCCGCTCACAAGGATCAATGAATTGTTTGACCAAACTCAAAGAATTAAGCATGTATTCGAAGATCGGCCTAAGGTCTGGGTAACATCAGGATAGAGTTCGTAAGAAAGATATTCCAAAGACAGCCTTCAGATTCTGTTACTGTCATTGTAAATTCCTATTAATGTCGTTTGGATTAACCAGTGCCCCAACGGTTTTCATGGACCTCATAAATCGGGTGTGCAAACCTTATTCGTGATTGTATTCATGAATGACATCTTAATCTACTTGTGAAACAAGGAGAAGCACGAGCAAACATTTAAGACTGATTCTAGAGTTGTTGAAGAAAGAACAACTATGTGCCAAGCTTTCTAAGTTTGACTTTTGGCTAAGATAGGTAAGATTTCTCGGTCACGTGATCAATAGTAAAGGAATCCAAGTCGGCGCCGCAAAGATCGAGGCTATTAGGAATTGGTTAACTCTTAGAACCCCCATATAGATACGACAGTCCTTATGACTTGCCACTTATTATAAGCAATTATAAAAAATTTCTTAAAGATCACCAGAGCTCTAACAAAACTAACCAGAAAAGACATTAAGTATAATTGGGGCGAGGATCAGGAGAAATCGTTTCAGTTATTAAAGCACAAACTGTGCAGCGCGCTTATTTTGTCCCTACCCGAGTGAAGCAAGAAATTTGTAGATTATTGTGACCTTTCACACAGTGGGTTGATATAGAAAGATAGGATCATAGCTTATACTTTGTGAAACTTTAAGGTTCACTAGGTGAATTACACAACGCATGATCTAGATCATGGAGCAGTAGTCTTTATCCTTAAGACTTGAAGACATTAGTTGTACGGTAAGAAGTGTACTACACTCACAGACCATAAGAGCCTCCAACACATCTTGAACGAGAAAGAATCAAATATGAGGTAACATCGTTGATAAAGCTAATAAGTTATTGCAACTGTGAAATTCGTTATCACCTGAGGAAAACTAATGTCGTTGCAGACGCTGAGAGCCGAAAGGAACAAGTTAAGCCGTTAGGAGTACCAGCCCTAGTTATAACAATTCAACCAAACCTTCCGTCCTTAGTTCATGGTGCACTAGGAGAAGCTGTTAAGGAGGAAAATATGAAAAATGAAGCCTTGCACGGAATGGATAAATATAAGGGTTAATGAAAATCGATACTTCATGAATAGAGTCTGGTTACCCTGTTTTTGATAGAGTAAGAAAGCTGGTTACAGATGACGAACACAAATCAAGATATGACGTTCACCCCGGATCCGATAAAATGTATAATGACCTTAAGGAGCTATACGGGTGACCTATCATGAAGGATGACATTGCCACATATGTCAACAAATTCTTATCATGCTCCAAAGTTAAGACCAATATCAGAAATCACTTGAGTAATAGTCGACCGCCTAACAAAATCCATGCATTCTTACCAATCAAGAAGAACAACAGATAGAATAACCTAGTCCAAACGTACCTCAAGGAAGTCCTCTCCGGACACGGAGTGCCTATTTCAATCATTTCGGATACGGATAGCAGATTCACATCTAGATTTTTGGCAAACGTTATAACAGCCTTTGGGTACAAACTTGGACATGAGTTCCACATATCACCCTCAGACGATGGTCAGAATAATAGATCGATTCAAACCCTAGAACATGCATTAAGAGCTTGTGTGATGGATACTCAATTACCTTAGTGGAATTATCGTACTACAACAGCTATCACTCGAGTATTAAGACTGCTCCATTCGAGGCACTTTATGGGCGAAAGTGTCAGTCACCACTTTGTTGGGCTGAGGTCGGAGATAGTCAAATCACTGGACCCGAGATCATCCATGAGACTACAGAAAAGATAGTCCAAATTCGGAACCGAATAAAGATCGCACGGGATCGACAGAATAGCTATGACGATGTTCGACGGAAGTATTTGGAATTTCAGGAGGGAGATCAAGTAATGCTAAAAGACTCGCCTTGGAAAGGCGTAATCCATTTTGGGAAACGAGGAAAACTCAATCCTCGTTATATCGGACCCTTTAAGATCACCAAAAGAATTGGCTCGGTAGCCTACCGACTTGATCTACCCTCAGAGCTTAGTAATGTTCAAAATACCTTCCACGTATCCAACCTTAAGAAATGCCTGGCCGATGAAACACTCGTCATACCCATGGACGAGCTGGAGTTAGACGATAAGTTGAACTTCGTTGAAAAACCCGTGGAAATATTGGACCGAGAAGTCAAAAAACTAAAGCACAGTCGGATCCCGATAATAAAAGTCAGATGGAAATCTAAGCAAGGTCGTGAGTTTACCTGGGAACAAGAAGATCAATTCCGGGAAAAATACCTTCATCTGTTCTCAAATACTCAAGCAGTGGAGAACACGAGCTAATTTCGAGACGAAATTCCCTTAACAGGGGGAGACTCTAACATCTGGCATCAAACCAGGTTAGCAACTACGACATAATCCGTATTTAATATCCAATTATAACCAAATCAGTGGTCATTAGAAATTAATCAAAGTGATTAACAATGTTCATGAAGAAATTCAACTCAATTAGAATCAAATTCATTGGTGCGATGAATCGGCGAATCAATTAATCCGGTCAATTTACAATATGATGGATTAATGCAACTAAGCACATAATTAAATTATGATTAGTGACACTAATCATACACTAATACAAGTTTTTCACATTAATTAGGCAAGACTAAAACAATTAATTAAAACAATGCATCCAAACTCGAATCCGGCCCATGGCCCATTCGAGTTTGTCCTCACTGACATTCTCGAATCTGCCTACATTCAAATCTAGGATCACATTCGAATCTGACACAGATTCGAATGTCAATCCTTATGAAATTCGAATCTGACTAACATGTATATGAAACTTATGTTTTTAACTTGTGTTTGATTTTATCTTTGATCTTTATGTTTGAACTTCTTGTAATATGTTACATCAAGTTCAAACATACAATCAATAACTGTCAAACATATATAAACATATATATCAAAACACTCGTTAATTCTCAATACTTTGAATATTACTTAAACCAAAATGTTAGATCGCTTAGACTGCTATCGTCACACAGGGTGTACCAACAGACTCCCCCTTGACGATAGCTTCTAACTAACTGTTTACATTTTAATTAACTACTAGAACTATATATATCACTACCTGCATATTGTCCTGCATCTATACAAACCTTTACAACTTTCTGAAACTTCCTACCTTCAGATCTCCAGCCTTCATTAAAGAAAATTGGCTGATCATGAAGCTTTTGCAGGTCATCCTCGGATAGGTTGATAAGGTGCAATGGATCGTATATCTTCAAAATGACCTTTTCGTCTGCATCCTCCATTACGGCTTCGGCTGTTTCATTATCGACGTAGCACCATTTCATATTCTTCAAAACATTCTGTGGCATCGATTTCATAGGCACTCTTTTTAGGCATTTGACGGGCTTATAAACCATTCTGGCCAAAGGCCTTCCCGTATGTGGATCAATCCTTGATTCATCTTCCACTCTCTTTCCCGACCTTGGCTTGAGTCTTTCAAATTTTCCGGATCGGCCCTCCTTTCTGATAATCTTGGCTATAACCTCAGCATAAGGATCCTCACCAATATTGATTAACTCTTTCCTCGCCAACTCCTTTACTTCTACCTTCGGCAATGTATTAAATACTTTGAGCGTCCGCCTAAGGTATTGAAGTCCATCTCTCCATTTTAGTATGAATAAATGCAGTTCTTTATCGAAGAACCAACTTATAATTCCTCCTGAGAGACTTTCTGCCCCATGAACTTTCATCTTCTTCTTCATCTTCGGCTTTTCTTTCTTCTCTTCCTTCTTGAACCACAGATTCATTAAATCAGCCCTGGAAGGCTCCTTTTCTGCTTCTTCAAGTTCGGAGTCTTCGACCGAGGCAATCTTGATCTCATCTATATCAATCACATTGTAATTATCTTGCACATATAACTCCGTGATAGGCTGTGAATTGATAATTACTTCGTTGACATTATCGTCCTCGTCTTCTATCACATCATCGTCAGATCTCCAATCCACAATTTCCTCTGGTACGAATTCCCCTTCCTCTAACTCTTCCATTTCATCCTCAAAATCAAATTCCATCAACTCTTCCTCAATGTCTTTTAGCGCATCTATCATATCGCTTCCCAAAGCCCTTGAGGAACCAGCCTCTCCTCCTTCACCTTCCAACTGACTCGGCTCCCCCTGAGACTGAGCATCCTGAGCAGCAGAAAAATCTACTGGCTTAATCTGTCTTTGTGTGCTGGGATCATTGCCATTTCCATCTTCATTATCATCATCATTATCATCCATGCGCACTTCTTGTTCACGGCACGATGTCTCCCCCTGAGCTTTTATATTTTTTATTAATTGCTCAATTAGGGAGCGCATCGACCTTATTTCAGCTGCTTGATCAGCGACAAAAGTTTTCAGCTCCAAGTTCTCTTCCTGTGCTTTGTCCACTATCTTTTTCAGATCGACATTCTCGTTATCCAGATTTGCATTGTGCTTCTGAATCTCACCGATTGCCGTCGTTAGGCCTAAGATCTGGATCTGTTGAGAGTCAACTCTATCTTTTAGCTGCAAAAACCTTTTATTTTCTGTGTATGTGGATGAGGTGGATGGGATGGATTGAATTGGAGTTGGAATGATCGGTGATGGTATATACGGTTCAGCATGTGGTGGTGATGGTGGTATGGTGGATTGAGTAGGTGGAGGTTGGACTGTTTCAGGATGTGCTACTGAAGCGGAAGTAGCTCCTTGCATAAAGCGATGACACTTAGCCCTTTGCCTCGTCACTAATGGAGCAACCTCTTCTTCTTCGAAATCACAGTCATCAGACTCTCTTGATGCTCTTCGCCTTGAAACTTCTTCATTTACTACCAATCTCGACCCATAAGTTCCTATCTGAACTGTTCGTGCTGCTGTGTTGGACTCTGGAAGTTCAACCTCGATCTCCTCCATATCTTCAGACTCGGTAGCTGACGATGACATGTCATTACCGGTTTGAGGAGGTTGATATTCATCTACTTCCCGAAGCACATCATCTTCTCCTTCCGGAGGCTGTAACAATTGATCAATAAGTTCAGCAGTTATTTCTTCATTTGCATTAGGACCCGCTTCCCATATCTCATGCAGTGTTTGACAAAACTGATCGGATGTTGGAATAGGTTCTGCTGGTGTACTTGAAAGCCCTGCCTCTTGAACCTCTTGCTGATGACTTGTAGAAGGCCTAGTTGCCTGAGTTTGACTCGCGGATGTTCTTTGGCGTCTCCTTTGTTGCTGAGCACGCGGTTGTTGTTGTCGTTGTTGTGGCTGTCGAAGCGGAACTTCTACTTCACCTGCCCAGTTGGCATTATCTGGTGCCACAAAGTTCCTGTCGATAACTGATCCAAACAAAGGTCTCTCGACCGGAACCGCCAACCTTCCTCTGTGCGCAGAACAGTCAGCAAATATCCTTTTATCCATGACCGCCACACTTTGAATCTCATTTAACTGCGGCAAATTTGGCAAAAAGTGCCGGATGAGCATCATAATAAAACGAGGATATAGAAGAAATCTTTGCTGCTCTGGAGCCGTTATTTGATGAACGAACTCCGAGAAGAACATCTCCGAAAAGCTGAATTTCTAATTATAAACCAATGCAATTATCCCAGATTGGATCTTTGATACGATATAATCAAATCCTGCTTTCTTGGCCGCGAATCACACCATGAATACGTGCGCCAAAAATCTCCACTGTCCAATAAGCCCACTCTTCATGTAAGATGTCTTCGTAACATCTAAACTATATCCCATTCTCAGAAAAGCAGCTTGCCTAATACTTAAGGGAAAGTCAATAGGCCAATTTTCTTCTTCTTGAGAACCCAGCTGCAAAACCTGACGCAGCATATCAGCAGAAAAGACTAGCGGCTGTCCAGCTATTCTAGTCCTTAGAACTGTCGGGGTGACAGTGCAATCAACTTGCAAATGCTCGTAAAACTGCCGTACATATGGAATAACAATCTGAATGTTATGAGACAAAGCAAATGCAATCCTAGACTCTACTAGGAAATCCAGCATCTGACGAAAACCCTGCGCCTCAGGGATATAATGGTCAGGGGAATGACCATATTATGCTTCGGCACAAAAACTCTATCAGCCATATCTGCACAACAGATAAAATATTAGAATTATTAAAAATCAATAAACTTGCTTAAATTCAAATTTGTTTTACTTTGAACTTGTTTAAGTACAAAATCCAACACAAATGAATTTCTTCAAGTTTAATTAAATTTAAATTGAATAATTCAAATAAAATGACAGATTCGAGTAAACAGATTCAAAGACACTCTATTTCGAGTTTGATGACAGATTCGAATGTAATGTTCTTCTCGAGTTTACTAACAAACTCGAGGGTGTTCATGAACAGATTCGAAATGTCGGCCCAACTCATCACCAAATTCCATGATTTTAACCATTTTGGACTCAGAAAATCACATTCATTAGCCCTACTTGGTTCTAATCTCAGACATTTGCATTTAATTTGACTCTTTATCTGTCCAAACTTTGTAATTTTGGAAAACACGATTTCGACCCATAAACCTTCAAAAATCGGTGATTTTGGCTTAAATGGTGAGTAAGACTACTTAAATCTTGTACAATCCAGTTGTTTATACCTAGATCTAGCAGTAGAATCGAACCACCAAGCAAGAGACTCGACAAATTGTCGTTTTTGTGGAAATCGGTAGACTCGAGCAGATATATTCGGAATCGCCTAAATAGATTCGAGAGTATAGATTCGAAAACAGATGACTTAATGACGTTACTGTTAACCTAATTATACCACCTACCTTCGAGTCTATGGCTACTTTCGAATCTACTGAGAGATTCGAGGATACCCCAATTCGAGTTTAACCTAAACTCGAATTTCCCAAAACACTTAGAAAATTTCGAAAATTTTGAAATAAATTCAACTTTTTCAACCTTATTGTGTAACGGAATAAACTATGCCAAATCTTTTACCCTAAGCACAAGATTTTTCACGCAGTGTTTATTTTATCCAACTATGAATGCACCCTCAGTAATTTTTTGACCCTTTTCCTAAGTAGAAAAATAAATAAAAATAAACTAAAATAAAATAAAAATAAGTAAAAGTAAAAATAAAATTTTAAAATGTTGACCAAAAATTTAACTTACACTTAAACTGCTTTTATTCCAACTTACAGCCTATGCTAAACTCTAAACAAAATATTTTTGATGAGTATAGTCAAAGAAAGGTTCAATCAGATAGCGATGTCTGATACTCACTTTCAGTACTTAAACTTTCATACTTAGGAATTTTTTATTCCTTTGATTGTTTGTCGTGAAATACCCATATAGCCGATTGTTGGTATTTACCCCTTTAAACATGCTACATTTCGGAATGTCCCTTGACATTTTTAGTTTTCATGAAATTATCTTATGTGACTCAGACATAGACATACTTTTATGATCAAGGCATACAGACTAAGATTCTAACTTGTTGGTATTTACTAACTTTCTTTAAAAGACAAACATCGGACACAGGTCTGTATTTGCATACAACAAAGTGTCTTAGTTTGACTTAAGGTTTATTCTTAAAGCTAGCAAGACAGCGGTGACAGGTCTGTACCGACGTACAACAAAGCGACTTAACTTGCTAACCCGAATCTAAACAGAGGCAACAGGTCTGTACTTACGTACAACAGAGTTACATGTTTTCGACTCTCAATTTTGTATGATTTTTCTATTCTTTACATTTTAAGATGTATTTGATGATGCTATACATCCCCAGAAAGTTTGCATACCTCATTTAGACTCAATGTTTGTATGTCTTGTACATAAAAATTAAGACCGATTGGTCATACATCTAAGTTAGCGACACGTTTGACTTTTTCTTGAATATTTTATTAGCCTTGAGATTCCCTATATGTATAATGCCTACCAACACATCAAACTAAAATAAAGTATAACACTTAGAATTTAGGTGCATTATGTGTGAAAGCCTAAACACTTAGAGTTTGTAAAGACTGTGCTAATTTTCGTCACTTCGAACCTATGCATCTAAGACTTAACTCCTTTTCTGATATTCTCTTTTTTTGTATCTTTATGATTTTCTCTCTTTTTTCTTTTGTTTTTCATAAAAAATAGCAATAAAAGAAGATAACCTACTAACTTACTAAAAATAGAAAATATCCTAAATTAGCAGACTTACTATAAAAAGAAAGAAATGCTACCTCTATAAAAAGAAATAAACTACCACTAAGGTCAAATTACTCTGGGTTGCACATTCCATTTAGTTGAGGTAAATATTCAAACCGTGACTTATCAAATGCTTTGGTAAACAAATCAGCATTATTATCGTCCGTTGCCAGTTTTACCAATTTGATTAAGTTATTTTCAGCACAATCACGAATAAAACGATGCCTTATGTCTATGTGCTTTGTTTTACTGTGTTTTACTGGATTGTTAGTTATAGCAATTGTAGATTGATTGTCTATCCTAATGGGAGTTTGAGTATAAGCCAAACCGTAATCCCGCAATTGTTGTTGTATCCACAGAACCTGTGAGCAGCAACTACCAGCAGCAACATACTCGGCCTCGCACGTTGACACGGCTACCGACGTCTGTTTCTTGCATTGCCAGGATACCAATCTCCCTCCTAGGAAGTGACAACCTCCAGTTGTTGATTTGCGCGTCAAGCTGCATCCTCCGTAGTCAGAATCCGTGAATGCCTCCAACTCTAGATCTCCCTCCGCGTGATACCAAAGTCCCAGCTTCGGTTTCGATTTGAGGTATCGTAGAATCCGCTTCACAGCTTTCATATTCATCTCCTTTGGATTAGCTTGAAACCTAGCACAAATACACACAGCAAACATGATGTCAGGTCTTGAAGCAGTTAAATACATAAGCGATCCAATCATGGCCCGATATAACGTCGGATCCACATCGGCATCACTTTCAGTACCCGGTCCGAGATTGTGATTCACTTGAATCGGCGTGCTGAAATGGGCAGTCAGTTTCGTTCCTTCCATCCCGAAACGTTCCAATATGTCATAGACATACTTCGTTTGATGGATAAACATCCCTTCCTTCTTCTGGTCAACTTGTAACCCCAAAAATAAAGTTAACTCTCCCATTGCACTCATCTCGAATTTCGACTTCATCACCTTCTCGAAATCTTTGCACATCTGTTCGTCTGATGATCCAAAAATGATATCATCAACGTACACTTGTACCAAGATGAAGTGTTCTCTAATAAATGGTTGGATAGAGTCTCATACCACGCCCTTGGTGCTTGATGCAATCCATATAGAGCCTTATCTAAATGATATACTCTATCTGGATATTTTGGATCTGTAAATCCCGGCGGCTGTTCTACATACACCAGCTCCTTCACTTTCCCATATAGGAAAGCACTCTTTACATCTAGTTGATATACCTTAAAGCCCTTGAAGGAGGCAAAAGCTCGAAACAACCTAATGGCTTCAAGCCTTGCTACTGGTGCAAACACCTCATTGTAATCGATTCCCTCCTCTTGGTTGAAACCCTTTACAACTAGCCTAGCCTTGTTGCGAGTGACTATACCCCGATCGTCTCTTTTGCACTTAAAAACCCATTTGGTTCCTATGGCAACTTCCCCTCGAGTTAATGGAACTAACTCCCACACTTCTAGTTTCCTAAACTGCGAGAGTTCTTCCTGCATCGCTTTAACCCAGGAGTTATCCTTAAGTGCCAGTTGCACATTTTTAGGCTCTACTTGCGATATGAAACACGAATAGAGACAGGTATGATATGCCTCGGAGTCGTTTATCATCGACAACAACACTGTGTTGTTATTTAAACTACTCCTAGTCCTCACACCCTCATTTGGATTTCCTATGATGCTTTCTATAGGATGATTCTTATTGATCCTAGAGGTCTCTATTTCGTCAACTCTTAGATTATCTCCTAAGTTAGATCCTATTTCACCTAGTGGGGGAACTTCCTCAGATTCTACATTTTCCTCCTCGTGGACATTTTCCTCAGAGTTGGAATTTGTTTCCTGAGTCTGGTTCTCAGTTGAAGGTGCTTCTGGAACATTGACTTCTGGAGATCCATCTACAGTCGAAGTAGACTTGGATGTGGATTCAAACGTAGTCCTCGAAAAGGTATGACCATCGTCATTCAGATGCAACGTCGCCATGTCCTTTTCGATTGTACCTGCATTTTCATCCAAAGGAATGTTAAATGACTCAAATAATTTATCATAGTCAAATATCCATTCCGGACCTGTTTGGGGTTCATGTGTATAACTTGTGACTTCAATGTTATACACAATTTCCACTGTACCATTTGTTTTGTTAAAAACCCGTTTGTTTGGTGAGTTTGGCACATAACCTAGGAAGTATCCGTCGTCAGCCTTTTCACCAAACTTCGGTTGATGTTTTGTACGCAAAAAAGTGCATGGTACCCCAAACGGTTCGAAGCCAGTTAAATTAGGTGGCCGTTTATTCAAAATTTCATAACAGGTTTTGTTCAGAGATTTGACAGTTAGGACTGGGTTTAAGATATGACATGCGGTATTCACTGCCTCCCCCCAAAACATGGTAGGAAGCTTTGAATCCGACAACATAGTCCTAGCTGCCTCAATCAATGTCCTGTTTTTACGTTCGGCCACCCCATATTGTTGAGGCTCATATGGTGCACTAAATTGATGCACTATGCCCTTTGAGAAGCAATATACACCAATTACAGTGTTTTTGAACTCAGTTCCATTATCACTACGAAGCCTTTTAACCCGTGTTCCGTAGGAATTCTCCACTTAGTCTAAGAACCTGATGAGCTTGGAAGCCGTCTCGTCCTTTGTACCTAGAAAGAAAACCCAAGAAAATCGTGAGTAATCGTCAGTGATAACTAAACAATACCAACTACCTCATATACTCCTTTTGTGGATTGGTCCGAAAAGATCCATATGCAACAAATCGAATGTTGAGGTTATGGAGTTCTGCGTCTTGGACTTGTGTGTCTTCTTATGTTGTTTGCCCTTCTTGCATGGTAGACGCTTGTCCTCGAACTGAAAACTTTTCATAGGCACACCTTGCACCAATCCATTTTTCGTTATGTAGTTCATTTTTCTTAGGTGCGCCTTAGCCATGCGTCTATGCCACAACACTGATTCCGTCTCCGAAGCTTTGGATAACAAACAGATTGGCCCCATCGAAGTCTCCGGCTTGTTCATATCAAGCATGTACAAGTCATTCTTCCTTGGTGCCCGCATCAATACCCATTCTTCCGGAATCTTGAATCCCGTTTTTAGCACTAACGCTTCAGTGTCAGTGAACAACACTGAATTCTTCTTGTCACAGATTTGAGATACACTAATGAGATTGTGAACCAGTTTATCAACGTGATAAACTTGGTCCAACTTGATCGTCCCATTAGTGACCACTCCGGTACCCGTGATGTTTCTTCCCTTGTTTCCCGCGAATTATACAAATCCCCGATTCCCACCCTTGAAGTCTGTAAGGAGACTTCTTTCCCCTGTCATGTGCCTGGAGCATCCACTGTCGACGAACCATTTGTTGTTTGGACCTGTGGTAATCTCCTGCACATGAAAGAAAATAGGTTAGTTATCACGGGGAACCCAAGCCATAACTGACTTGGTTATACCATTCTCGTCCACATACTTAAACTCTTTCAAATACCCATCTCTCCTTTAAGGTGACTTGCGTCGTTGAACAGGAGTTTGTTGTGGTGCCGAGTGATGTAAATTCACTCTCTGCCTTTGAGTAGGCATTTGTTGTGGAGCTCTTGAATAATTCCTATTATATTGCATTTCGGATTGTGATCCCTGAGCTCTAACCGGTGTGTGATGTCTAATTGGAGTGTGTGACCTAACCGGAGTGTATGCTCTGCTAGGTGTTGTGCTCCTATACTGTTGTTGAGGTCCAGACCTAGATTGATTTACGACTTTATTTGGTGAACTAGTCCTAACCACTTCCTTTGGTCCAACCTTTACCGGTACTTGTTTCACAACATGTTTTGGTGCGGCCTGCACTGTTTTCTCGGTACTTTGAGAACTACTAGTGCTTGCCACACTTGTTGAGGGCTTAACTGGAGTTGGCTTCCCTGTCTTAGGTGTAACTTCAGTTTTCCTAAGCGGACAGTTAGAAGCAACATGCCCCTTTTCATGACATCTAAAGCAGGACATCTTATCTATGGACTTCTTGTGTGTGCCCTTAGACTTAGGTGTCTCGCTAGTGTCTTGGTCCTTTTGAACATCTATTGCGACTGGTTCATCGTCCTGATCAATAAAATCAATTTTATGTTTTCCTACAGGTGTTTCACTGGAGGAAGACACAAATTTGACTTTCTTAACCTTGACGGTTGTATCAGTCACCTTAGATGTATTTTCTATTACAGGCTCAGATATAGGTGCAGGTATGTCCTCTGAGTCTACTGATTATTCAGATTTCTCCTGAGGTTGAGGCACGTAGTTTGCATTAAAAGGAGGAGGAATTTCATGAAATCCTAGACCTACAGGCTTTTTAGATTGGCGTTGAGCGTCTAAAACTTTCCCTAGGTTCAGGCTTGAATTCCTAAACTTCTCTAGCTTACTATTCGCCTCGACTACCTTTACCTTTGTTTCAGCTAGCTGTACTTCTTTTGTCTTAAGATCTTTAGTCAAAGCCTCTACATGCTCATACATAAGTTCTAATCTTACGCACTGTTCACTCAGCTTGTCCTTTAGAACTATGACATCTTGGGCATCAGCTTTAAGTTTGTCTTTAAGATCTTGCTTAATGTCGTTTAGGCTAGCGTTATCAGCTTTTAAAGACTCATTTTGAGCAGTTATGGTTTTATGTGATTATAAGACTAGATTTAACCTATCGTTAGAAGTAACACATAACACACATAATTCATGAAAAAGAAAGTAATTCAGACTAACCTTTGTGTTATCAGATTCCATATTGGCCATTTGAGCGGCAAACTCCAGAAGTGTCTGATCATTCGTCTTCTCCACCCACATCGGACTGCTTTCCCTTGTGGTCTGCTGTTCCCCATCACACCCATTCTCCGTTACTTCAGCCATAAAAGCCCGAGCATTTGATTCTGGATGTGAGCTCCAGTCGTAAGTACCATCTAGTTGTCTGTCTGATGTGACATTTGATAATAGACCAGCTAGATTGGCTTGACCGGTAGATGAACTCGGAAGGTATCGCTGTTGGGACTGATTCTGAAACTGTCCATGATGCTGATTCTGCCCCTGGTATGTATCTACCTTCGGTCTCTGACATTCTCTGGCGAAGTGTCCCAGACCTTGACAATTATAGCACTTGACCTTGGACTTATCAAATCCAATTCCCTTATTGTTCATCGTCAGATTCCCTCCAGTCCGTTTGATGAATCTTTTAACCCGTTGGGGTTACCATGGCCAGTTGCCATTTTAGATCCATTTCCTCAAGATCGTCAGGGTCGACCTGATCATAGTCTTCATCCCAGAGAGCAGGATCGTTTATTTTCCCCTGAACGCAGTTCCCGTATGCAGCCACAAATGAAGCAAGCAAGTTCAAATGTTCTTCCACTGATTTAGCGCTCATGGGCATCTTAGAGTAGCCCTGATATGTTGATACCTGAGTTGCTTGAGGTAGCGGTTCTTCCGATCTTCCCAATCCTAAGAACGCTCTGTTAAGTGTGTCATCAGTCTCTGCTGGTGACGACGTTTCTCCGGTGAAAAACGCTGTAGCAGTCTTCAGATCAGCTGCTGCTGAAGGTTTTGTTGATTTTCCAAAATACATCGCTGGATTCTGGACTTGTTCGTAATCCGTTTCGGCCTTCAGTAGTTCGAAATGATTTGCCCGCAACGTTCCCGCGATATCCTCCAATGATTGGGTATAATACTTGTCCTCATTAAGCTTTATCATTGCCACATCCATAGCCCATTTGGCTGGTATGGCATCAAGAAGCTTATTGTTCTTCTCAGTGTCATTATACTCAATCCCATGACTTTCAAGCTCCGTCAATAGATGATAGAAGCGGGTGATGGTATCATCCAACTGTTCATCCTTCAACGCCTTGAAAATAGCAAACTGTTGTTTCAACAGCTCCATACGCTTTCTTCGAACCCTAGGATTACCCTCACACCTCTTTTCTAGCGACTCCCAAAGTTCCTTAGATGTCTTTTGAGTCCGAAATGTGTGTAGTATATCCTGAGGCAACGCCATTTGAATTATCGAGAAAGCTCTGTTCTCGGCTTCATACAGTTTCTTATCATCTTCCTTCATCATCTGATATGATAAGACTCTCTGACGGCCTTCAACTTCAGAAATAGGTGGAATGTATCCTTCGTCAATACATACCCACATGCGCATGTCATTGAAACGCACAAAATCGGCAAACCGATCTTTCCACCAATAGTAATCCTCGAGTTTCATCAGCTTAGGTGGAGTTTTAGCCTTTCCGACCTCGTGATCCACTTCCAGAAACTTTTGAAGATTTGACATTGTTTCAAAAGTAATTGAATTGAGCTTAATTAATTTAATTCGAAACTAATTTGAGTTAATTCTTTCGAATCTACGTAGATTCGAATATAATTAAATTTAAATTTATTTGGGATTAAATTCGATTAAGTTTAGTAAATCAATTAAATTCGAAACTAATGACAGATTCGAAGGTCAAGGTAAACTCGAAAATTCAGTAGATTCGAAGCCCTATTCGACTATAGCCCAAATTCGAATCAAACTCGAATGTCAGCAGACTCGAGAACCTATTCGAAACTAGCACAAACTCGAATTAAACTCGAAACACACTTTATCAAACTCGAGAGGAGTGGATTTTGGTTAGACTCGAGACTAAGTATAACCCTAATTACTCTTAATAGATTCGAGCGCCGCAAACTCGAAAAACGGCTAATACTTCGATTTCTTAACGGTTTTCAGATTAAATCAATATTTTTCCAACGAAAAATAATGATTTCGATCAAAAACGTGAAAAAGACGAAGTATTTCCCGGATGACAATTTGCTAAGCTCGAAGAACACTAAAAACACGAAGATGAGAGAGAAACCGTCCAAAAGCGTCAAGAAACCTAGGATATATCTAGATGAACACGAAGAACACCAAGAACACCCCTTAGGCTCTGATACCACTTGTAAGGTCTACCTAACACAGATCTATCTGGACGCGGAACCGTCAACGAGTGCGGAATCCTCGTTAACGCGTAGACGGTAACAACACTCACCAGGAACACGGAGACTATCAACGAGCTGTACGAACTACACAAGAACGCACCTACCAGAAGATTCTCTCCGAAAGAACACTAACACTGATGATAAACTTGAAATCGCCTTTTGCCTAATCACTCTCGAACTCTGCAAAAAGTCTAATAATATTTCGAGTCTATCCCTAATTATAGAGGCTAATTCGAGTCTGACATGGGCCAAACTCGAATTTGGCCCAAGGCCCATTCGAGTTTGTCCTCACTAACATTCTCGAATCTGCCTACATTCGAATCTAGGATCACATTCGAATCTGACACAGATTCGAATGTCAATCCTTATAGAATTCGAATCTGACTAACATGTATATGAAACTTATGTTTTTAACTTATGTTTGATTTTATCCTTGATCTTTATGTTTGAACTTCTTGTAATATGTTACATCAAGTTCAAACATACAATCAATAACTGTCAAACATATATAAACATATATATCAAAACACTCGTTAATTCTCAATACTTTGAATATTACTTAAACCAAAATGTTAGATCGCTTAGGCTGCTATCGTCACACAGGGTGTACCAACAAAACCTCTCTTTCTCCTGTACAAAAACCGGCCACATATTACACACACAAAACACACCATTTTCTTTCAAGTGTTCTTCATTTTGCAAAGTGTTCTTGGTGAAACCTTTGAAGATCCAACCTTCTACTCATTTTCATTCTTCTAAGAACATCAAAGTAAGTAGATACTAACTTATTTCATCATACAATTATGTTTATATAAGTTTTGCATAATATATATAATCACCAACAACAACAAGATTCATAAAAACTCAAGTTTATAAATCACTAGTTTTGTTTTTAAGTTGTTTTCTTCAAATGTGTTTATAAATATATAAACACATTATGTTAGTGTAAATATTATGAATAAAGTGATATATATGTGTTTTATAACTTTTATACAAGTAGTCTTCGAATAAACAACAAGAATCAATAGTTATTTCAAGTTTATGAACAACGGAATTTCGGCAGAAAAGTTGCATCGAATTTGAAAAATCATAACTAATTTATAACTTAATAAAATGAGTTGATTCTTGTCTCAAAAGTTAGATCTATAATATGTAAGTTTTCATAATTTATTATGGGGTTCAGAACCCCCAGACTTTATTTGGGAACCCGAAAGTTTGACAGCTCAAAAATGGCCAACGTAGGGTTTTCAACAAGCTCTTTCCCTAACCAAAGCGTGTCGAAAAATGGTCGTTCTTGACTTTAAAAAGTCTTTGTATATAGTAGTTTAATGTCCAAGAAAACGAAAGCCTAAATCTTTTTGGAGCATGGTCAAAAACAGCCTTAAAGTAGGCCGAAAAACCTTCGAAAAGCTGGAAAATTATATATATATATATATATATATATATATATATATATATATATATATATATATGTGTGTGTGTGTGTGTGTGTGTGTATATATATATATATATATCTAATACTACCTAATAAAGCATGTATTACGGTTTCATTTCAGTACAAAGCCAATCGGATCATTCTACAACTTCCACGCCGGTTACACTCTCCATCTTCTTCTTCTCCTCACCGGTTACCACCCATCGTCATTACAACTGCGGCTCAAGTATGATGCTATGAATCAGATACCTCACACTCAAAAAACCGATTCCAATTTCACACCTTAATCGATACCGTATGCTCCTTCTCCTCCTCCTTCTCCTTCTCCAGCGATTTCAGCTTTGTCTCCATCGCTTCAATTTCATCAAGTTTAGGTGAATTTCCGCAACCCCTTTTTGTCCACACTACAAGAAAAGTGTCATTTAGTGACACACACTTTTAGTGACACAAAAAAAAGTGTCATTATATCATACTTTTAGTGACACTTATAAAAAAGTGTAGGTATAGAGCAATCTTTTACCCACACTTTTTCTAAATTAGTGACACAAACACATACATTTTTAGTCACTATATATCTATACCCACTCCACTTTTACCCACACTTTTTGTTGTGTAGGTAAAAGATTTAGATACCTATAGTGACTTTTTTTTTACAACAAAAAGAGTGGGTAAAAGTGGAGTGGGTATAGATATATAGTGACTAAAAATGTATGTGTTTGTGTCACTAATTTAGAAAAAGTGTGGGTAAAAGATTGCTCTATACCTACACTTTTTAATAAGTGTCACTAAAATTTTGATATAGTGACACTTTTTTTGTGTCACTAAAAGCGTGTGTCACTAAAGGACACTTTTCTTGTAGTGCCATCAATATCAATTTGAACCATTCTCTACCGATTTCAATTTAATTTCAGCCTGGTTCCATATCCATTTCAACTTAAATTTGATCGATTGTTATCCGATTCTGAAACACACTTCAATTTTCTCTTCTTCTAACCTTCTTATCGATGAATTCATCCAAATGGTTACATTTTTCCCGTATTAGTAGTGCCCTAATTTCTATGTCTTTTGTTTTCTGCACTAATTTCTATCTCTTTTGTTTTCTTTTCAGGATTGCACGATGAAGGGGGACAATTCAACTAGCAGGCATGCATTTTATTTTATTTTACGTGATAACACATGTCTATTCTTTTTTGGTGGTTTTTCTTTCTTTTATACAACTTGGAACCAGGGGACACTTATTTGGTAGCTTTGACCAGAACTATTCTCTTCTGCTTTTGAAATTGTATTAGCAATGTCTTAATTTTCAGTTTATAGTTTTTATTACACTTGCTCATGTGCTTTCAATTCCTTTATATTCATATGTTTTGCCTTTTCTAATTTTCGTGTTGGTTATGTGTTGCAAGCTGTAATTGGTGTCTATGTTGAAGTCAAACATTTTGACGACCCTGGTGGCCAGTTACGTATTACACTTTTTCATTAAGTGGCCATGCTTCCTCACAACTCTCGTCATTACACTATATCCTCATAAGTTTAAGATGTTTTTTATACAACATACCAAAGTCACTATCTAATCTTCTCATATTGCATTGATGTTGTTTGGTGAATTGAAATACCATGTAACATTAGTGATTAGCACGCCAATGACCACCATTTTTGCCACATAGTTATCACTTTTTGATCTTGAACCATTATAAAACATGAAAAATATTTTTTTTAATTTTTTATGGATGAAATTATTGTGCACAATATACATGTTTGAGGAAAAGCTTCAACCAAATTCTATGTTACTAAGTTGCTAATTTTTCTAAAATCCTTGGATTTGACATTTTTCTAATATATTTGTGATTCACTTATGGATGAAGAATGTTGTTGTGGGTTTAAAGAGCTCTTGAAGTATGTGTGTCAGTTCATTCCACTCATATGCTTCCCACATGGGCACATTAAGTTTAAGTAGCCACTGGGCTAGAATTTCTGTGCCCATTCTTCTACTTACTGCAAGGACAACCTGATTTTAATATACACATTCCTCTCATTTATAGCACTTTTAGTTTGCCATCTATTAACTTACATGTTTATTGTAGTACTCTTCTTGAAAATAATTCCATCAACCACAAAACATGTGTATTTTTTGTTTGATTTTCAATTGCAGATTAGACATTGGGAAAGACAAAAAAAGAAAAGAAAAAAGGGGCACGCATTGTTGTTCAACGAATGATCTCTTAGGTTAATGGACACATCCCCCTTTCACTCATCATTTTTTTGTTTTGTTATTTTTGTTCTACTTAACCCTTGATTTATGATGGTTTTTTATGTGATATAACTTAACATAAAATAAAATTATTAAAAAATACTGAAGTTTGCATGAATCGACCATTGTTCTGTTATTTGTTCATCACATTTGACTATTTGACGTTTTCTTGCACTCGTTGAGATTTTGATGTTTTGGGATGTGGGAAAATGCATACTTTACCTAATATCTGGTTAAATCTTTACTGTTAAATTTAAAAAAAAAAAAACCCATCAAAGGTCTTTGTTGAATCAACTGACCACTCCATTTTATAGAGATACACACATTCCTCTCATTTATAGCACTTTTAGTTTGCCATCTATTAACTTACATGTTTATTGTAGTACTCTTCTTGAAAATAATTCCATCAACCACAAAACATGTTTATTTTTTGTTTGATTTTGAATTGCAGATTAGACATTGGGGAAAGACAAAAAGAAAAGAAAAAAAAGGCACATATTGTTGTTCAACGAATGACCTCTTAGGTTAATGGACACATCCCCCTTTCACTCATCATTTTTTTGTTTTGTTATTTTTGTTCTACTTAACCCTTGATTCATGATGGTTTTTTTATGTGATATAACTTAACATTAAATAAAATTATTAAAAAATTTTGAAGTTTGCATGAATGGACGACCATTGTTCTGTTATTTGTTCAGCACATTTGAGGTTTTCTTGCACTGGTTGAGATTTTGATGTTTTTGGATGTGGAAAAATGCATACTTTACCTAATATCTGGTTAAATTTTTACTGACAGATTTTTTTAAAAAAAAGCATCAAAGGTCTTTGTTGAATCAACTGACCACTCCATTTTATAGAGATATACACATTCCTCACATTTATAGCACTCTTGATTGTATGATATGTTTTGTTTGCCATGCCTGTGCTTGATAGATTTTTTGAGCAACCAACATTCGCTTGTAATTGTTTCATCAGGCGAAATACTCATGTGTGCAAGGTGCTTTGAGGCATAAGTTCAGTAATCCACCTTAAATTAGGTATTGCATATTAACATATGGGTGCATGTTATCCAGAAGTACAGATCAGGGTCCACATGCCATGTTATACACACACCACATATGCTTGTTAATGTATGCACATTGGTATTGTTGTTTTTTTTTAATATTTACTCCAGGTTTGTGGATATGTATTAGATATATATTCATGTTTTTCAATGCCATTGTAGTTCATATGTATGAACCTGTGTGACTTGGTGAACCTAGCGCTTGATTTGACTTCTGTTTCCTCTTTCCACTATTTCGCTATGATGTCACTTGGATAATACATGTCATCTATCAAATTCATCTATTTGGATCCCTTGTAATGCAAATGTATGTGTTATTAGGTATAAGTTATGCTAATGAGATGAAGGAGTAGAGGATCAGTAATCTAACATCAAATTTACAACGATTGGGTGTTACAAACACTGTAGTATGCAGGTATGATGGGAGAGGTTTGTTTTTCTGACTTATACATGTGAATTAGATGATTCTTAATGAGGCTTTGGTGTTAAAATCTTGAATTTTATTCTTGGAAGTCTGTTTTTTTAACCTTATAGAAATGTCGCCACCTTGAGCTATCTTGCGCTTAAATTGGAGTGGGTAAACATGAAACTGATATTAAATTGGAGTGGGTAAACATGCAACTGTTAAGAAGAAAAGAAAAAGTACCAGCACTCCGTAGCAATATTATTCTTTTTCTGTTTCGATTTTCTATTTTAGTTCATATAAAAGCAGCGGTCTTTTCTATTTGCAGAAACATTGTCTTCGTTTGCAATTCTTAATGTCAAATTCATAAATAATCTCAATACATTATTATAGTTTCTTGATTTTTTTTTTCAAATTTGCCTTTTTATTCTTTCTATTAACTACATCTCCCCAAAGTTTTAGGACACAACATTTCTGATAGGATTTTGTTGGATGCCCCTTGCAGTGGTACTGGGGTAAGTGTTGAGTTTTATAGATTCATACATGTGGATGGTTCTTTTCAGTTGAATAATGTTCTTTAAAACTTGTAACAGGTTATATGTAAAGACGAATCTGTGAAATCTTCTAAAAATGCCATCGACATATAAAATTGTTCACGTCTATAGAAGGTATCCAGAGCGTTTCTATGAATTAGGCTTTTAGTTTTAGGCTTTTAGCATTTGCTTATATTTTCTTGGTGCATCCTTTAAAGTTCAATTTATGGTTCCAACCTCATCTTATATCAATTTTTCCTTAATAATGTCTTCTTTTTTTTTCTTTTACATTTCAGGATTTACAATTGTATTGGTGCATCCTTTAAAGTTCAATTTATAAGCTCAAATGTAGTAAGCAACATGCATGCTTCTTTAAACTCTCGGGTCATAATTTGCAGAAATTTGGTTTGCTATTTAGAATAGTGCTCGAAGAGTTCAATCTTTTTTTTTTGTATTGCAGCTTTCGTATCTTAGGTCTTACATACATATAGTTTATTTATGTCATTACAAACCGTTAAATCCTATTTATGGAGATTCCATAAATATTTCATTCCAAAAATGGAAACAATTAGGATTTTTATAGAAATTGGATGCAGTTACTAAATCATGATCTGGCATGTTATGAATTTTATAACAAATTTATGTTGGTCTCACGATGCATTTTGTTTTTGCTAAATCTGTATATTAACTTGATTCTAATTAACATCATAGAGGATGCATGTTCTAATCATCTTTCAGTGATGCACATCACTTGAGATTAATCAATGGTTTCAAAGTCTTTGCAAGCTTACTCCATCAAAGACTATTTTTTTATTTTACTTGTTGCCTTAATTTCAAAAGATTTTGACATGGTAATCCGGTCAAATAATTCTTGGGATAATGCTCTGGTAGACAATTGATATGACAATTTTTATTGGTAATTTATGGTTACCCAAATTCTTTTGCATGATTCATTTAAAAGGCCTTAATGTGATGTTTGGGTCGACGTCAACAATTTTTTGGTTTCTATGATATCATGGTTACGGTGTGGTTGTTTTTTTATGACTGAATTGTAGCTACTTTGGTAATAAAGTTTTTTTATATTATTTGCTTTGATAGGTTTTTCAGCCAGATTGCTACAGAACATTAATTGTGATATCTCTCTAACATTTATGTTTCCTTTCTTGTAGTATATTCCATATTACATGTTCATATATTCTTTTTCTATTCTATTATCCTTTTGAAAATTTTGTAGTTCTTTGAGTTATTTGATTGTTTATGCAATTGAGACTAATGCCACTACACCACCTTGGTTTGATCGTTTGATTTTTTTGTCTTGTCATGTCTTAATGCACTACGTACTTGTGGCCATCACATAACACTCCTTGTCTCAATGTGACTTGAATGATGTTTCTCTTATGGGTTATCGGGCTCAATAGCTTTACTTAAAACTGAATTGTAACACAAGTCATGCTTCAGCCTGTATACAATTAAAGACCATGCTTCCTTGCCATTATTTGCATAAATCTGATGGTAATTTTTTTTATAGGATGGTGTTGTTTTTTTTACTGATTTAGTTTTTACTTACATATGATTTCAGCATTATTGTGAGAAGAAAATGTTCGTACAGAATCATTTCTTAGCATTTGAGGATGGTGAGTTTCATATGCAAGTGGCTCAATAGATGAATAAAGAAAGGTGAGTTTCGTTAATATATTTCCATAGTTATCACGTCTTTGATATACTAATACATCTTTTAGAAATTGATATTTCACTTTTAATGAAAAAATTCAAGAGTGGTTGCATATTTCATCTTAAAAAATTAGTCGTTTTGTATATGTGTAGATAGTGAAGTGGGGATGACATTTACTACTTCGATTATTTGATTGTTTTTTTGTTTTTGAGCTTACAATCTCAATTGAGGTACCCTTCGCATTTAACATTATGGTTCTTTTGGCATTATGTGAAATTGAAATTAACCTATGCTCATTTATCAACTGTGGTTGAACAAGACCATTGTTTTATGCTTATTTATGGTGCTTTAGCTATTTCTTTTTACAAAGGTGGTGCATCTTGACTGGTTATGTGGCTTTGTATTTACTTAGACGTCATGGTGTTTGCAAGATATGTACATAACATGGTATTGGAAAATCAACTCCATGTATTACATGTTTGTATATATAAATCAAAGTTGTAGTTGTTGAATCAGGTTGATAATGACTGATTTTTCATCGCTATGTCAAAAAAGGTTCATTCCTCGCAACACTTGTATAGATAGTTCTATAGAGAAACTATATGATCATCGACTAAAACATGTCTATGGTTAACTAATTACCAAAATCCTGAATATTCGAAGCCATAACCAATCACAAAAAGATGTTGTCTACGCGTGTTCTACGTAATTGTGATAAAACCTAACCTGTTAACCCTTTTGCCATTCTCTTCATGAGTTTAGGTAATCGTCTTTCGATATGGTCATCATGAAATCACCAATTTGCTACACCCTTTGTGTCTGCAAAAGACACCGGTTACCATTTTGCAACACTTCAGTTTTTTTTTTAAATTACAATTAAATGCACTTTAAATCATTAAAAGTTTATTTCATTTATATGTATTATTAGATGTTATGTATTTATTAAAATATAATTTCAATTTATATGAATTATTAGATGTTAGAGGAATTTTCATTCCCATGCTTTGCCTGCCTTCTATAGTGCTACCTTAATGATGAGGTGTTTTCAATGACGAGGCCGAGAAACTTATTGGTTGTCAAGGAGCTTGATGACATGAGATCGAAGGTAAATATCCGAAGCCTATCTTTGTTGTACCACCTTAATGATGAGATGTTTTCAATATTCTGTTTGTTCATATGAAGTCTTGTTTTGGCATACTATTATGTACACATTTTTTGGAAAGATGGCACTGAAGAGCATGGGTGCACACTTCTTGGTAGTCAGCCTTCATCCAAATGAGTTAAACAAAGAGGAAAGGGAAAAGATTGTTATTCAAGATGTCGCACCGGTTAAATTTGGAAGCTGAATCTAGCCATTGTTGGAAGACATATGTTTACAGACAAAGTGATATCATGTACTACCACATATATGGTTCGACAGAGTGATTTTCATTTTGTTCAAACATAACTTTTGAATAAACTTCACAAATGATTCAAGACTCATTTTTTCTTATATTATAATTTGTTACAGGTTATTCAAAAATAAATTTTAATTTCTATAATAATACGTTATATGTACAAGATCACCTTCCCGCCGCAACGCGCGGGTACTACAACTAGTACATATATACATATAAATAAATATATATATATATATATATATATATATATATATATATATATATATATATATATATATATATATATATATAAATATATATATATATATATATATATATATATATATATATATATATATATATATATATGTATATATATATATATATATAAACTTGACGTTCTGAGTGAGTTTTATTTATAAACATGTAATGTTGGGTGATTTAAGACATAAAAACCTATGTATATACATATTATTATATATGAGAGTTATTAAGTCCGTATTATCATTTAGGACTTGATTAAACACATCCGGTGCATCAACCATCAAAGAACGTAAACTTGCATTTTCCCAAATATTTTGCCATCACATGTTCGGTGAGTCTTCATAACCCCTATTTTCAATATCTATTGAGGTGGAAATAAATGCATGATTTTCATATGGACATCAAAATTGTTTATTTCCTATATGTATTACATTTGTGGATCCATCAGTAGTCATGTCCCCTATTCGGGTTAGTCTTAATCGGCTAACGGCGAGATGCATATATGTTCATCACACGGTATTACGTATGGGAATACTGCACAGGACAAACTCATTTAATTAAGCTTCGGTTGAATGACGGATTGTGTAATACATACATGGAATTTATGCTTTATAAATTCAACTCATCTGATAATGACCATACAACTGGTCTTTTCGCGTAAACCTATGAGCTCACCAACAATTTGTTGACGTATTTTTGCATGTATTTTCAGGTGATTAAGACATGCGCATTTATCGAAAGCATTCCAAGGCTTCCGTTCATTTCGGAGTCGCATCATTTTCAGACTCGGAGATTTATTTGCATCTTTCTTGATAAACTAAATCGTATATTTAAATCTTTGTATTTTAAGAAACTACTGACGCTGTATTTTGGTTTTGTAAAACTATATATATATATATATATATATATATATATATATATATATATATATACATATATATATATATATATATACATATATATATATATATATATATATATATATTTGAAGTTAAATCAATGTATTTTTGAAAACGTCCATATAGTGGTCGTTCGTTGTGATTATGGTTACGGTTCCGCGACATCACGCTTCGTTGCCAACCGGTGGAACGGGGTGTGACAAACAATCTCGGATGTATCTGCAAAACAAAAACAACATCAGTACATATATATAATCTTCGATAGAATAAAAAACAAACCAGCACCCCTTTTCCTCTATTTCATAATCTCAGATGTTTTTTTAATACAAAACACAACAGTCCTCTTTTATTTCTTTGCAATCTCGGATGTGATGTTTGTGAGATCCGAGATTCATAAGTGAATCTCGGATGTATGTTTCCAGCAGTAGCAACCCACACAAACTTACTTAATCTCAGATGTATGTATTCCCAAGCAAGCAGCTACAACATTATATAAAACACAAGTCATTCATTATCTGTTAATGCAAAGGTTCCAAAGTTTTTACAAAAGTTTAGCTCTTATTTTAACCATTCAAAACCAACACTAATTCTTATAAATAACTAGCTTAAAAGAGATGAAATAAGAGCAGTGACTTTGGACAACAACATTACCTTATATCTCAAATTCATACAAGTCTCATTAATCAACCCTTTTTCATATAATTGACACATATGTTTAATATATTTGGAAAATTACTATATGTGTGTTCTTGAATGATTATATACATAAATATTTCCTAAAATACATATAAGTGGCCATTGGCCAAACTTAATTATCATTAAAAGTTACAAAACACTTAGCAATATTATATATTCAAGGTCTTTTGATTTATAAGCTAGTTTTAATGATTTTCTATACACTCTGTAATGTAAATTACAGACACTTCATTGCATACCAGACATTAAATTAAAATGTATAGCTCGGTTTTGAGTCAAAGGTAAGTGCCAGAGTTTATTAAAGCTTATTTAAAGTGTCAAAGCCTTCAGATATAATGTAAAGCTAATTGTGAGTCACAGAAAGCCTCAAAGCCATGATAGCTGATGTCAAAGTCGATTATTGAAAGCCAGAGCCTTAAAATTATATCAAAGCTTAGATAAGCCGGTGCAAGCATAACTGTACTGTGAGTAACAGTTGTTCATGTTTACATGTATTATATGTAATTGAGACAAACTTTTCTTTAATTTGCTTTCTTTGACCTTCAATAGAGCTTATGTGAGTGAAGCTGAACACTGAGCCACAAGTGGTGCCCAGCCTTGCCAGATCTCACATTTATTCTATTAATAATCATTATTTACTGCTAATTGCCTATCTTTCAGCATATCATTCAATAAGCCTTTTTTAAGCTTTCGTTGTCCATTTCATGAACGTTTTACATTATTGCAAGCAAATCTGATGCTTACCACTATCCCAAGCATTTATGCGGGTAGCTAGCCCCGTTTCACACACTGATCATCTGTAAGCGGTAACCCTAGTGGTAGCATTGCCTTTTCAGCATGCATTGTCTCAATTTGTGCAAGCATTACTCTGGTATAACCAATTACTCTAATGCAAGTATTACTTTATTGCAACCTTTATAGGCATATTTATTTTAGCCACATATCATACATGCATCATGATTATCTGTTATCTCACTAAGCAATTAGCTTACAGTTGCAACTCAAAATTTTACAGGCAAAGGTAAAGAACAAGCTGGACAATCTGCTTAGGTCTACTTTCTGATCGGCCCAGAGGACTTTAGCTCACTATTCAGCTGGTGGTATAGTCTTTTGATTCCTTGGGTTTTGTGTAGCTGCTTTTATTACTCTGGTGATGTAATAATAAGTTAGTATTGAAACCTTGCTGCATGTGTAGTGCATGACTTATTGTAATACTTTATTAGTTTTATGCAAGCTCTAGACTTAATATGATTATTATGGCAATTGTTATTTATTCTTTGGATTATGCAAGCTTTTCTTAAAGAAAGGATGTAACAACCTAATTTTTATCTAGTCGTAAATTCAGTAACATTTTGAACTGATAATGCAATAATGTTAAATTATTTGAATTATAATTTAATTAATAATGAAATATTAAATTAAATTATATAAATATTTAATCTATGAATTTATTTAATTATTAAAGAAAATAAAATAAAAGAGATATAATATACAACAATGAAAGTGAGTTAGCTAGCAAATATAACTAGACGACGTATATAAACGAGAAATTTAAACTCAGAATTCAGATTTGTCTCTCTCTCTAACTCTCTCTCTCTAAAACTCTCTCTAGTTTCTCTCTCTAACTTCTCTCTAGAATTTCTCCTAAACCGACTATCCGATTATCAAGATAAATATACCGTTAGGAAGATCTCGGCGAATACTACGCGATTATACCAAATTCCTGCGTGAGATCATACGAATTGAGGTAAGATTTTATAATTTTACGTTTTATATATATATTCGGTATTTCGAATCTATTAAACTTTATGAAATTTGAAGCTATTTTATCAGATTTAACTAAAGATAAGTATAAGATAATCGAACATAGGCTTAATATTGATTATATATGTGATTTATGCCTTAGAAATCCAAGTTTTAGAGTTGTAAATATGATCAGATTCGAGGATATTATGATCAGATTCGAAAATGCATAGAACAGACTCGAAATGGTGTTAGATTCGAAAATATTCAATTAGATTCGAATTGGGTGTATGGTTCGAATCTAATCATCTAGATTCGAGATTATGTAGGTTCGAATCTATGTGTTCGAATCTAGGAAAGTGCATCGAATCTAAGTCTTAAATTCAAATCTATATGCATGGATGGCTTGAATCTATATCACTAATTCGAATCTATCCCTTAGAATCTATTCTATAGAAGCTTCGAATCTAAGTCATCAGATTCGAATGATATGTATTCGAATCTGATCTATGTTCTCGAATCTAGTTAGTTAAACTCGAAATGTGTATGTGTTTCGAATCTGATGCCTTTAAATTCAAAATCTGATTTGTTCCAAGCTTAAGATGATATATGAACAAACAATTATCAGAATCAGATAAAATAAAGATTTTAATGACTAAAGAGATGATGATAAGGATATGATATTGATATAGTATGATATGATAATTCTGGACAGGTTCAGTGAAATTCTGAACATAAAGACAAAGATTTTAAAAGATTTAAAGCGGGTCAGAGAATTGATTCACAGATTACAGATTGACAAAGATAAAATCCTGAGATAACTCAGGTGGCAGATTCATATATCTGTTTGACCAAGACCCAACACTGTGAGTTATAGATATTCAAATTGAACATGCAAAGATCCGATTGAGATATATTGATGTTGTTACATTATTTGACGTTCATTTATCAGCTGGATTGAGACCTGTGCACACCATGGATGGGTGTTGCCCAGTGAATCATGATAGCTATTTGCTTTTCATTTCATATTGCATTTATTAGCGCTTCAGACTTTGCTTTATGATTTGTTGCTATCATGACTCCTAAGACTTATGCTTATTTCATTGATCAGACTTGATAAGATTTATTCAGCTTGACTAGCCCTTATGGTCTATTGTTCTAGACCCGGCTATTCCACCAGTTCTCATGAACTTGGTAATGACCTCCGATGTTCGGCCATGTTGACCTACTGGTAGCTAGCCCAGTATGTGGCTGATCCCCACGATATAAGCGTGAGTGTGGTTTGAACATCATCAAATCTTAAGATACTATATCTCAATCATGATGAGGGCTGTAGCGGCAGCCAAGACTTATCACGCTTAGATTTATAACTCCGCTTGACACGCATGTTAATATTGAAAATCTATAAACTCACTAAGCTTTGCTTACAGATGTTGCTTGAATATTTTACAGGAAAAAGCAAAGGAAAGTCACCTGCCGGACCTAGTTCTTAGGTCTTACACGATCAAGACAGAAGTATCATAGACCTCTACTCAACGATCTCATTTTGGTACTAATTGGATGATGATATTGTGGTGATCTGGGTAGATTTATTTTGAAAATATGATGACATGAATTAGATTAGACTTGTGCCCTTTATAAGTTTAATTTAAAATTGGTAATCTGTATTAAACTTAAACCCTAATAATTTGTACTGTAATTTAATTTTCCGCATTAAAATTACTCTATCTTAGTTTGGTTGATATCGTATTGCATGTATGTGGGACCTAGACTGGTGAGAACTGCCCCGTAAGGGGTGGTCTTCACAGGATGGTATCAGAGCACTAGTTTGAGTGAATCAAGTATTACGTAAGTATACTTGATCTCAAACTGAAGCAATACATATATATCAATCATTTAGGTGGATTGAACTGAGATAGGATGTACAGACTATTAGGATGGGAAAAGGGTACATAGATCTAAGTCTATAAACTGATAGTTAATTGATTTTAATTTTCAGCTAAGATGTCAGGATCAGGATCAGGTGACATACCAAATAACATGACCCCACAACAAATGTTTGAGATGATGCAACAATTACTAGCACAACACTCAGAACAACAGAATAAGATCATGCAAGAACAATTTCAGGCCAGAGATGAGGCTGAAACTAAAAGACGTAATGATAAGAAAAATAAGCGAAAAGATAAACAAGTTCAGAATGAAGAATCTGATTCTGATAACTCTACCCCTGAAACTCAAATTGAGCAGCCTAAAGGCTGTAAGTTTAAGGATTTCAAAGCCAGCGGAGCCCTGAACTTCGAGGGTACTGTTGATCCGATTCAGGCAATGGATTGGATCAGTCATACGGAAGAAATATTTAGAATCTCTGACTGTTTAGATTCTAAGAAAGTAAGCTACGCATCTGCGTTGTTTGTTGGAGCTGCTCGTGCATGGTGGAAGACACAGCGAAGCATATACGGTGAGGAGGTGATTCAGACGTTAGAATGGGAGCAGTTTCTTGATATGTTCAATGCGAAATACTGCCCGATTGACCAACAAGATAAAATGGAAGTACAACTGATGCAGCTGACTCAGGGAACGAAGACAGTTGATGAATATGAACACGAGTTTTCACGTCTATGTGGTTACTCTTCATACCAGGTTGCTACCGAAGAAAGGAAAATGAATAGGTTCCGAGTAGGACTCAACCCTAGATACAGACATCCGATGAGCGCGATTAAATATAAGAGTTATCTAGAAATGGTAGAAGCAGCTAGACAGATTGAACGAGGGTACTTAGAGTACGGCGATCAGCTCTACGCTCCGTCTACTAATCCGATGTACCCGTCTCCTCCAAAGAAACAGCGATTTGGCAGATTCTTTAGGCCAAATAAGTCTCCGTCACAATCTCAGCAATCATATCAGCACAGTTCACAACCGAAAGTCCAAGCCTACTCACTGACAAACGAGCCTCGATTCTGCAAGAGATGCAGAAAATCTCACATGGGACTATGTAATCCGGATGACGTTATTTGCTTCTCATGCAACATGATAGGTCATAGCAGCGAGGAATGTCCACAGCCGGGACGTGGATGTGCAAAGTGCGGGAAACGAGGGCACTTCATGTATCAGTGTAGAAGCGGGCCGCGATATCAGTCTCAATCATCTGCGGGAGGTTCTTCGGGAAAAAGTTCTGCTGCAACGCCAACTGCCCGGACACGAGCTTTCCAAATCACTGCCGAGGAAGCCAAAGAAACGCCTGATGTAGTTACGGGTATGTTTTTACTTAACTCGATTCCGGCACGTATACTCTTTGATTCTGGCGCAAGTCGTTCTTTTATATCGACTTCTTTTGCATCAAGATTACATAAGGCTCCATCAAAACTCCCTGTGATTCTAGACATTGAGACAGCCAGTAACAATTTCGTTATGGCTGATTCCGTTTACCGAAACTGCACTCTACTTGTAAATAACATTGTATTCAACCTCGACCTCATCCCGATACCGTTAAAAGAGTTCGACGTTATTATCGGCATGGATTGGCTAACGAAAAATGAGGCTACTATTGTCTGCAACCGCCGAATCATCCGAATCAAGACTACAGACGGCAGAGTGTTAGAGATCAAGGGCGAGAAGCGGAAAGGTGCACATTGCTTTATATCTGTTGAAAAGGCGCATAAATACTTGTCTAAAGGTCACGACTCTTACCTTTGTTATGCTCTATCTGAATCCAACTCTGAAAAGAAATCTCTGTCTGATATTCCGATAGTCTGCGAGTTCCCGGACGTCTTTCCTGACGATATTTCCGGAGTGCCACCGGAACGTCAAGTCGAGTTTAGTATTGACTTGGTTCCTGGTGCGGCTCCTATTGCCAAAGCTCCATACAGACTTGCACCTGCAGAAATGCAGGAAATGTCCAAGCAACTGCAAGAGCTGTTGGAGAAAGGGTTTATCCGACCAAGTTCTTCTCCGTGGGGTGCACCAGTTCTGTTTGTTAAAAAGAAAGACGGAACTTTCCGTATGTGCATCGACTACCGCGAGTTGAACAAGGTTACAATAAAGAATAAGTATCCTCTGCCCAGAATCGATGATCTGTTTGATCAGTTACAAGGAGCCAGTTACTTTTCGAAAATAGATCTCCGATCTGGGTATCATCAGTTAAAAGTCAGAGAAGAAGATGTTCCAAAGACAGCTTTCCGTACAAGATACGGCCATTACGAATTTCTCGTGATGCCGTTCGGCTTGACAAATGCACCAGCGGCATTCATGGACCTCATGAATCGTGTGTGCAGACCAATGTTGGATAAATCAGTTATCGTGTTCATAGACGATATTCTGATTTACTCCAAAACGGAGGCTGATCATTCTATTCATCTGCGGCAATTGCTAGAGTTATTAAGAAAAGAAAGACTCTACGCAAAATTCTCTAAGTGCGAATTTTGGCTCAGACAGGTATAATCTCTATTATATAAGTCTTGAGCTGTTTCCTTAACTATTCTATGATCCATTTCAGAATTTGAATTTCTATCTTGATTCTTATAGATCCAGTTCCTTGGCCATGTTGTTTCTGGCGAAGGAATTTCTGTTGATCCTTCGAAAGTCGAGGCCGTTCAGAAATGGCAAACGCCTCGCAATGCCTCTGAAATAAGAAGTTTCCTCGGATTGGCTGGTTACTACCGGCGATTCATAAAGGACTTCTCGAAGATTGCTGTACCTCTAACGACGCTAACACGAAAGAGTACTCCTTTCGTTTGGTCTGATAAACAGCAAGAGGCATTTGACATTCTGAAGCAAAAGCTTATTCAAGCGCCGATTCTATCCTTACCAGAAGGTAATGACGATTTCGTTGTTTACAGCGACGCTTCTGGTACTGGCTTAGGATGTGTTCTTATGCAAAGGGGAAAAGTAATTGCCTACGCTTCAAGGCAATTGAAAGACTACGAGAAAAGTGCACCAACTCATGATCTTGAGTTGGCTGCCGTTACCTTTGCTTTGAAAATATGGCGTCACTATCTATATGGGACTCGGTGTCAACTCTACACCGATCACAAGAGTCTCAAACATCTTTTCACTCAAAAAGATCTGAATATGAAACAGCGTCGATCCTTGGAGCTTATCAAGGATTATGATTGCGAGATCTTATATCATCCCGGCAAAGCAAATGTTGTCGCGGATGCATTGAGTAGAAAAGTGTATCCAGAAAAGTGCTGCTATGCCTTAACTCCAGTTATATTCTCTTCTGATCTTATTGAAGATATTCGAGTTGCTCAAACTGAAGCGCTGAAAGAAGAGAACATAGATTCTGAAAATCTAAAAGGGCAGTTACAATTTCTAACTCTGAACCATTTGGGACTTCACTGTCTCAAGGGAAACCGAATCTGGGTTCCTAAGTATGGTTCAATCCGCAACACTCTTCTGTCTGAAGCTCATCAGTCCAAGTTATCTATTCATCCTGGCAGCTCAAAGATGTACTTTGATCTGAAAGCTGACTACTGGTGGCCAGGAATGAAGAAAGATATCGGTAAGTGTGTTGAAAGCTGCAGAATTTGTCAGATGGTTAAGGCAGAACATCAGAAGCCCTTCGGGGATATGCAACCACTGCCAGTTCCTGAATGGAAGTGGGAGCATATAACAATGGACTTCATTACGAAGCTGCCAAAGACCAAAAGACAGCACGACTCCATCTGGGTAGTCGTTGACCGATTAACGAAATCAGCACATTTCATTCCGATGAAAGAAACATATTCTCTCGATAGATTGGCGCAACTGTATATCACTGAAATTATTTCACGACACGGTGTGCCAAAGTCTATCGTTTCTGATCGTGATAGTCGCTTCACATCCAGATTCTGGCAAGCATTACAAGAAGGGATGGGTACTCGGATTTCTATGAGTACTGCTTATCATCCAAATGCAGATGGCCAGAGTGAGCGTACTATCTTAACTCTTGAAGATATGCTTCGTGCCTGCGTTCTTGATCTAGGTGGTAACTGGGATGACCACTTGCCGTTGGTCGAATTTTCCTATAATAACAGTTATCATTCTACGATCAAGATGGCCCCTTTTGAAGCTCTATATGGAAGAAAATGCAGAACTCCTACCTGTTGGCGTGAAACAGGCGAATCGCCAATAGCAGGACCTGCCCTTCTACAGTTGACACACGAAAAGATTCAACTGGTTAGAAGGAATATTCTTGAAGCTCAAAGCAGGCAGAAGTCATATTATGATAACCGGCATAGATCAATAAGTTTTGCGGTTAACGATTGGGTGATGTTGAAAGTATCCCCAATGAAGAATGTGGTGAGATTCATTAAAAGAAGCAAGCTAGCTCCAAGATTTATCGGTCCGTTCAAGATTGTGGAAAAGATTGGAAATCAATCTTATCGTCTTGAACTACCGGCTGACTTAGCGGGAATACATCCTGTATTTCATGTCAGTCATCTGAGAAAGAGTTTAGCTGATGAAAGGGAAGTTCAGATACCACATGTTAACCTGCAGATTGATGAGAAGCTTCGCGTGGTTGAAGAGCCAGAACGTATTCTGGACTCGAAGACCAAAAAGCTTCGGAATAAAGAGATACAGATGGTGCTTGTCCAGTGGAAACACCACAAAGGTTCGCATCAGTCTTGGGAATTGAGAGATGTTATGAAAGCTACATATCCCGGTCTGTTCGAATCTAGCTAACTTCGGGGACGAAGTTTGTGCGTGGTGGAGCCCATTCTGTAACAACCTAATTTTTATCTAGTCGTAAATTCAGTAACATTTTGAACTGATAATGCAATAATGTTAAATTATTTGAATTATAATTTAATTAATAATGAAATATTAAATTAAATTATATAAATATTTAATCTATGAATTTATTTAATTATTAAAGAAAATAAAATAAAAGAGATATAATATACAACAATGAAAGTGAGTTAGCTAGCAAATATAACTAGACGACGTATATAAACGAGAAATTTAAACTCAGAATTCAGATTTGTCTCTCTCTCTAACTCTCTCTCTCTAAAACTCTCTCTAACTTCTCTCTAGAATTTCTCCTAAACCGACTATCCGATTATCAAGATAAATATACCGTTAGGAAGATCTCGGCGAATACTACGCGATTATACCAAATTCCTGCGTGAGATCATACGAATTGAGGTAAGATTTTATAATTTTACGTTTTATATATATATATTCGGTATTTCGAATCTATTAAACTTTATGAAATTTGAAGCTATTTTATCAGATTTAACTAAAGATAAGTATAAGATAATCGAACATAGGCTTAATATTGATTATATATGTGATTTATGCCTTAGAAATCCAAGTTTTAGAGTTGTAAATATGATCAGATTCGAGGATATTATGATCAGATTCGAAAATGCATAGAACAGACTCGAAATGGTGTTAGATTCGAAAATATTCAATTAGATTCGAATTGGGTGTATGGTTCGAATCTAATCATCTAGATTCGAGATTATGTAGGTTCGAATCTATGTGTTCGAATCTAGGAAAGTGCATCGAATCTAAGTCTTAAATTCAAATCTATATGCATGGATGGCTTGAATCTATATCACTAATTCGAATCTATCCCTTAGAATCTATTCTATAGAAGCTTCGAATCTAAGTCATCAGATTCGAATGATATGTATTCGAATCTGATCTATGTTCTCGAATCTAGTTAGTTAAACTCGAAATGTGTATGTGTTTCGAATCTGATGCCTTTAAATTCAAAATCTGATTTGTTCCAAGCTTAAGATGATATATGAACAAACAATTATCAGAATCAGATAAAATAAAGATTTTAATGACTAAAGAGATGATGATAAGGATATGATATTGATATAGTATGATATGATAATTCTGGACAGGTTCAGTGAAATTCTGAACATAAAGACAAAGATTTTAAAAGATTTAAAGCGGGTCAGAGAATTGATTCACAGATTACAGATTGACAAAGATAAAATCCTGAGATAACTCAGGTGGCAGATTCATATATCTGTTTGACCAAGACCCAACACTGTGAGTTATAGATATTCAAATTGAACATGCAAAGATCCGATTGAGATATATTGATGTTGTTACATTATTTGACGTTCATTTATCAGCTGGATTGAGACCTGTGCACACCATGGATGGGTGTTGCCCAGTGAATCATGATAGCTATTTGCTTTTCATTTCATATTGCATTTATTAGCGCTTCAGACTTTGCTTTATGATTTGTTGCTATCATGACTCCTAAGACTTATGCTTATTTCATTGATCAGACTTGATAAGATTTATTCAGCTTGACTAGCCCTTATGGTCTATTGTTCTAGACCCGGCTATTCCACCAGTTCTCATGAACTTGGTAATGACCTCCGATGTTCGGCCATGTTGACCTACTGGTAGCTAGCCCAGTATGTGGCTGATCCCCACGATATAAGCGTGAGTGTGGTTTGAACATCATCCGATCTTAAGATACTATATCTCAATCATGATGAGGGCTGTAGCGGCAGCCAAGACTTATCACGCTTAGATTTATAACTCCGCTTGACACGCATGTTAATATTGAAAATCTATAAACTCACTAAGCTTTGCTTACAGATGTTGCTTTAATATTTTACAGGAAAAAGCAAAGGAAAGTCACCTGCCGGACCTAGTTCTTAGGTCTTACACGATCAAGACAGAAGTATCATAGACCTCTACTCAACGATCTCATTTTGGTACTAATTGGATGATGATATTGTGGTGATCTGGGTAGATTTATTTTGAAAATATGATGACATGAATTAGATTAGACTTGTGCCCTTTATAAGTTTAATTTAAAATTGGTAATCTGTATTAAACTTAAACCCTAATAATTTGTACTGTAATTTAATTTTCCGCATTAAAATTACTCTATCTTAGTTTGGTTGATATCGTATTGCATGTATGTGGGACCTAGACTGGTGAGAACTGCCCCGTAAGGGGTGGTCTTCACAAAGGATGTGACATCGGGTGTAAAACAAGCGCACCAAACCTGTCAATTAGAGCGTTAATGTAAAATTTCATGAAGGCATAGTCATGGCTCTTGGACAAGTCAGTTCAGGACCCGATCTTAAATAGAATTTCCTTGAAGTTTTCTGGCTTAATATAATGCGAATGATCTTAATTCCTTATTTTTAAATTTTTATGACTATTATCTTGGAAAGCTAAATAATGATTCTTCTGATATACTTTCTAACAAAGGTTAATTAAGATCTTATAGTTGTCACTGATCATTCCATTTCTGAGATTTCTGGAGATTCTGTTATATTACCAATAAATTCAGAGGCTATATCTACACCGACGGCAATTCCTAATGAAAGTGATCAACAGTCAAGAGCTCCAGAAATACAAATTTCACTCCTTGAAAACCAAAATGCATCCACTTCAAAAATTCTTATTGCTCCCGTGATTCCATCTATTTCCAAATCCACCCCTGACAACCCTATCTTGATTTGCAACCTACCCGACACCAATATCAACCTTATCCTCATGTACTCAAATTGACATGGGATCATCCTCCATAGAATATAATAGGAGATCTTTTAGGCACAAAAAGAGCTCAGTCAAACCTGTTATACATCTTAGGTGAAGATTATTAATCAAACCTGTTTGATGCACTTAAGCGTATAATTTAAGGCATGTTAATGCCTTAATGAAACCTGATAAGTGATTTGCAATAATTAGTCAAAGCTGCTTACCCTGTTGCATTTGTTGTAGGTAAGGCAGATTGTCTAAGCTACTCTATTCTGTTGAATAGGTTGGACCTAAACTGTCTACGCTGCTCATATCTGTTGAACAGCTTAGACAAATTCTAAGTAATCTGTTCTTTGTGAAGAGATCCTGTTCTTTGTGAACAGGCTAAACACTTTATGGAATATGTTTCCATGTCCTCCTGCATTATCATGGCCTAGAAGATCAGTTTACAAACTCGAAGACAAGGTGGAAAAAAAAAGCTGCTAGCACTGCCCATTCTATTTTGTTACATGAAGACAAAGTGGATATTTGAAATGGGTGATAGACCATTTCTTATATCAAAATGGCTATACAAGAAGATGAAAGGTTTAAAGTTGACAGTCTTCTTTTATTTAAAGCCTTCTGCAACAGAGACAAAAAGGAAAAGACAAAGATTCTGCAATGTAGAGACAGATGGTGCTTTGTTAGTACGTGCAGAAAACTATTTTTGTCTTTTTGGAAAGACACTCCGCTATCTCTACATCCAATGAGGAAGTTTCACTGGTATTCTCTGTGAGAGTATAAAAGGAAGCTTCCAAGGAATGTGAGATAACCAAGAGTGAGATATTCAAAATGTGCAAAGATGTGTGTTTTCATGCATGCAAGGTCTGCTTAGAATAAAACAGTTGAGTGTGTCCAAGCTGTTCTTGTTCAAGTTGTTTGTCTGTCTGTCTTGTAAAAACAGTGAGTCCATCTTTGTGAGTGTAACTGGTCTGAGTGTGTTTTAGATTAGTAGTTCATCTGTTGTATCTGTCATCACAGCTTGAACCTTTCCGTAGTTCAAGCTTGTTTCTAATTAACACTTGTTGATAATATACATACAAATATTGAAAAACTGTGTTGAAATTTTAAATAGTTGTATTCAAACCCCTCTACAGCTTATAGCAACATACTAGGGAAACCTTTTGGGACCTACAACTGGTATCAGAGCAGTTTAGAGTGTGCGTTAACTCCGGATCTCTCATTACTCCTTACATCCCATCATGGACAATAGTGTTGCCAGTTCTTCCTCTTACTATGACAATGGTTCAATGGCAAAACCTCCCAAGTTCAATCATTAGAACTTCTCTGGATGGAAGTGCATAATGATGCTCTACTTTGAGAATCTGGATGTACAATTATCAGAGATTATTTTGCTATGTCTTCATCTGAGTTATCTATGCCTGTTATTGTTGAGCGTGTTGATGGTAGTACAGTGCTAGTGAGCCGTATCTATAGAGCTTGTGTATTAGAGATAGGCGGTCATCGATTTTCCATAGACTTGATGCCTATGGAGATTAGTAGTTTTGATGCCATTGTTGGCATGGATTGGCTGACAGCGCGTCAGGCGGAAATCTTTTGTTCTAAGAAGATGATTCGTATTCCCGTTTCCGAGTCAGAGTCAGCGGTTGTGTATGGTGAGAGGCACAGAGGAGAGATGAGTATAGTGTCGATGGCGCAGGCGTAGAGGTATGTGGCGAAGGGGTGTGCCACCTATTTAGCTTATGTGGTAGATGCGAAGAAAGAGAAGAGGGAGGTCAGTGATGTGCTAGTGGTTAGAGATTTCCCTGATGTATTCCCAGATGAGTTACCGGGTCTGCCGCCGGACCGGCAGGTTGAGTTCAGGATCGCCCTAGATCCCGGGGCCGTTCCTATTACGCGCACGCCCTATCGGTTAGCTCCTATCGAGATGCGCGAGATGATGACGCAGCTGCAGGATCTGTTAGATCGTGGGTTCATCCGCCCCAGTTCTTCTCCGTGGGGAGCCCCAGTGTTATTCGTGAAGAAGAAGGACGAGACGATGCGTATGGGTATAGATTATCGAGAGCTTAATAGGGTAACGGTGAAGAACCGTTATCCCTTGCCGAGGATTGATGATCTTTTTGATCAGCTTCAGGGGGCGAGTTTCTTTTCGAAGATTGATCTACGTTCCGGGTATCATCAGCTGCGAGTTAGAGATGAGGACGTGCCTAAGACTGCTTTCAGGACCATATATGGTCATTATGAGTTTTTAGTCATGCCGTTTGGGCTGACTAATGCCCCAGCAGCGTTTATGGACCTGATGAATAGGGTCTGCAGGCCGATGCTCGACCGTTTTGTGATTGTGTTCATTGATGATATTTTGATCTACTCGAGGAGTAGCGAGGAGCATAGCCAGCATCTGAGAGAGGTCGTGAATACTGTGCAGCGAGAGAGGCGATATGCCAAGTTTTCAAAGTGTGAGTTCTGGCTTCGAGAGGTGCAGTTCTTAGGGCACGGGGTGACGAGTGAGGGCGTTAAGGTGGATCCCGCAAATATTGAGGCGATTATGAGTTGGGGCCAGCCCACATCAGTATCTGAGGTTCGTAGCTTCTTGGGTTTGGCAGGGTATTATCGGCGGTTTATAGAGAATGTTTCACGGATCGCAGTGCCGTTTGTGTGGACCGAGGAGCAGGAGAGTGCCTTCTTAGAGTTGAAGAGCCGATTATGTAGGGCTCCGATTCTAGCGTTGCCAGAGGGTTCTGAAGATTTTGCTGTGTATTGCGATGCTTCATTCACCGGGTTGGGGTGTGTATTGACGCAGAGAGGCAAGGTGATTGCTTATGCCTCGAGACATCTTAAGAGTTATGAGTTGAGTCGGCCGGTGCATGATTTAGAGTTGGACGCCATAGTCTTTGCCCTGAAGATATGGCGGCATTATTTGTATGGGACGAGATTTACAGTATATACCGACCATACGAGTTAGCAGTATTTGTTCAGCCAAAAGGAGCTGAACATGAGGCAGAGGCGTAGCATGGAGCTTCTGAAGGATTATGATTGTGATATTCAGTATCATCCAGGGAAAGCTAACATGGTGGCAGACGCTTTGAGTAGGAGATCTTATGAGCAGACGGTTATATCCAGAGCTTCTCGACTAGAGGTCACGTCGACCCTGATTGATAGTCTGCGGTTAGCTCAGGAGGAGGGTTTGAGAGGCGAGAATGTGTAGAGAGAGATTAGCTGGTCAGCTGGAGTTGTTGAGCAGAGATGATAGAGGTTTGATGACCCTTCGTGGTCGAGTATGGGTCCCTCGAGTAGGGAATTTGAGACAGTTGATTCTAGACGATTCTCATAAGTCTAGATTATCGATCCATCCGGGCAGCACGAAGATGTACCGAGATCTGCGAGTTCACTATTGGTGGCCAGGGATGAAGAGAGATGTGGGGAAGTATGTGGAGGCGTGTATGACGTGCCTGAGGGTTAAGAGTGAGCATCAGAAGCCGCATGGCAGACTTCAGCCGCTAGAGATTCCAGAGTGTAAATGGTATGATATCACCATGGACTTCATAGTGAGACTCCCGCGGACTGCTCGTGGGAATGATATGATCTGGGTTATTGTCGATCGTCTTACGAAGAGCGCCCACTTCTTGGCCGTTCGTGGGACTATTACGATGGACCAGTTGGCGCGCCTCTACATTAGCGAGATTGTTGCGAGACATGCTGTTCCGAGATCTATTACGTCTGACCGAGATAGCCGATTTGTGTCGCGATTCTGGCAGAGCTTCCAGAGAGAGTTGGGCACCCGAGTTCAGCTGAGTACGGCTTATCATCCTCAGACAGGGGGTCCGACAGTGCCGATTAATCAGACTTTGGAGGATATGCTGCGGGCTTGTGTTATTGATTTCGGGGGTAGCTTGGATCTTCATTTGCCGCTAGTCGAATTTGCGTATAATAACAGCTACCACACATCTATCGGCATGCCTCCGTTTGAGGCTCTCTATGGGCTTAAGTGTTTGACTTCGGTATGTTGGGGAGAGGTTGGGGAGCGTCCTATCAGCGGGCTAGAGATTCTTCAGGAGACTAGCGACAAGGTCGCTATGATTCAGCAGCGGATTAGGACAGCTCAGAGTCGCCAGAAGAGTTATGCAGATCACCGGATGTCTGAGTTAGAGTTTCAGGTCGGAGACTCCGTGATGTAAAGTCTCACTCTGGAAGGGGATCATCCGATTTCGGAGACGAGGTAAGTTGGGACCGCGCTGTATTGGGCCGTTTGAGGTTGTCAATAGGATTGGGGATCAGGCTTATCGTCAGGATTTGCCTTCAGAGGTATCGGGTGTTCATAATGCCTTCCATGTTAGCCAACTTCGTAAGTGCTTGGACCGGGATGATCAGCGAGTGCCATTGTCAGAGATTGAGGTTGATAATAGACTGCAGTATGCCGAGCAGCCTGAGGCAGTGACAGATGGCAAGGTGAAGAGGTTGCATAATAAAGAGGTGGCGTTAGTGTTGGTGCAGTGGAAGCACCATAAGGGTACCAGCGCCACATCGGAGCCAGAGTCAGAGATGCGCAGACGCTATCCTCACCTCTTTACTTCGAGCTAGATTCTGAGGACAGAATCTTTATAAGGAGGGAGGACTTGTATCATCCCGATTTTCAGATAGGTACGTGGAATCATTTCATTGGATTAATTATTTAATTTGGGACCCGGGATTATAAAATTTGTATTTTGTGGTATCGGGATCGGATTTTTGGGTATCGGACCGGGTTAAACCGAAAACTTATATATGTGTGTGCTTCTTGGGTGCTTGCTTTCATTCTTCACTTCCAAAATCAGAGTTTAAAAAGTGTGTATGTGTGTGATTGTTATTTCTAGAGATAGCAGCAAGAATTTAGAGCTCCAGCTTGTGATTTGGGTTCCTGATCATCTCCTTCTTCTTCAATTTTGCCACCAATGCTCAAAGTGAGTATTAAGCTCCAAATTTATGGGTTAATTGTTATGGATTGCAAGTGGTTGATTGAATTGAGTTTGTATATTCTTCTGAGTAAATTCGAAGCTAATTAAGTGGGTTATGTTGGGTTAAAATCGGGTTTGGGGATTGAATCATCTGGCTGTGCAGAAACAGAGCTGAACTGCTACTGTTCGTCCGTGAGCGCGGCCGTGATCCCATGATCGCGGGCCGCGATGTTCTTGAGTGGATCGCAGGCGGTTAGCCTAAGCGCGGTCGCGACCGAGATGGTCAGCGCGACCGCGACTGCCATGGTCAGTGCGGCTGCGATGCGGCTAGGGTTTCGGGTCGGGTTTTCAGGTTCTTTGGGTCTTGTGTTTGGGTATTTGGGTCTCGTGAGTTGTTGAGAATTGTGTATAGAGTTGTTGGGTTGAGATTGTGATATTGAGATTGTGATGTTGTGATTTCAGGGTCTCGTGTTGACAGGGTAGGGAAAGGACAGGGAACCGAGACTTAGTGTAGCTAGCTGAGTAGGTGAGTTTGCATGTTTTTGTTGAGATACTTGTACGATTATTTTACTGATACTTGCATGATCTTTTACTGAGCTTTATAATCGTACACTAACCCTTGCATTCTCACCAGCTATAGCTGACCTGTATGTGTTGTTGTCTGTATCCCAGGTGACCGGACTGCTAGTAGGCCTGCTGGACCGAAGTAGTTTTACATTTTCTGTGATCGAGGAGTTAGCTGCCTTTCATAGAGGTAGTTATATTTTGGGGACTGTTTGTATACTTTGAATAGGTTGTATTTTATTCAGGGATTTCCCGTGACTATTATTGTGTAATTAATGTTTTAAAATTATCGAGTTTTCATGTATGTATTATGGGAATAGTGTAGGGATTATTATATTATATCGTTGCTGATATGGTAATTATGTGGCATTGTGGATTAGTTTGAGGGTGTTACACGTACAAACTTGATTTCAAATATATTTTAAAAATTAAATAATTTAAGTTCGTGAACAAAAAGTTATACGAGAATGTCAAGTTCGCATAAGTTCTTAGAAATGGATCACGAAGTAGGCAAATCAAATTCACGACCCAAGCTTATGAAGATTAAGGACTACTACTGGTGGAAAGATAGGTTTGCAGACTTCCCAAGATTCAATGATATGCGTATGTGGATATGCATAGATGAAGGTTATGTTCCTTTAACAAAAGAGCTCGAGGGCAGATTGAAGGTTCTGTCCTATCAACATATGAAAGATGAGGACTAGAAGATTTATGAAGATGAGAATCGGGCTTTATCGTCGATTAGAATGGCATTACCTTTGGAAATTCTGCACACGTTCAGAAATCACAGAACTTCAAAAGAGCTCTGGGAAGCTTTAGAGAAGAGGTGTGAGGGAAATCCTAGGGTTAGGAAGGGGAGAAAAGAATTGTTAAAGAAGCAATTTGCGATCTTCAAAAGGCTGAAGAATGAGACCTTGGAAGAAATAATTACAAGTTTCTATCACCTTCATACAGAACTTGATAACCACACTGCTGAGTACGAAGAATCTGATAAGATTGAAAAACTTATAGATACGTTACCAGCAAATTGGGAGATGTTCCATCAAAATGGAGAGAAAGAAGTGTGGAAATGCTAACTTGGATGTCTGCAGAACTTCTGTTCTACGCCGTTGATATGGTCCTCAGATGATTTGCAACTAGACTCAAAGGAAGACTCTGTGACTGGTATCTCAGTCTTGGAGAGTATCGCCAATTACAGATGCATCAGTCTCAATCTCCTGAAGAATTCATGAGTGTCATCTACTCAAAATTCATTGGCAATCCAGTTGAGCATACGACACACACAAGAGAAGAGTTCCTCAAAATGAGATGTTGTTCCCTCCTCAAAAAAGATCTTGAAAAGCACTAAAATAAATTGTCTGAAAGATTCTATTGTCTTCAAGGAATATTAGATGTCAACCTCAAACAGGTTTTCTTGAATTCATTCCCTGAATCACTTGGAAAAAAGGCATAAAGATTTCTTGAGTCAAGGAATGCAACACTCGCATAAACCTCTCTTGGTGAGTTGTACCAACTCATACTCAATGATCTAGCCAAACTTTGCAACAAGAAAAAAAAAATTCTTGGTAGAGTTTGAGAAAACTGGAAAACGACTAGGTAAAGCATGTGATGACAAACATATGCAGATTAAGTGCAAACATAAGTCATCGTGTGATTGTTCTCACACAAGGAAGAAATCACGCTCCAAAAGATTTTTTAAATCTTTTGATTCTCACAGGAAGAAGAATTTCAGGCAAAAGAAGAAGTGGAAATTCCTAAGAAGAAAATTCAAGCAAGGAAGAAATTCAGATAAGTGTTACGTATGTAACAAGAAAGGACGTTATGTACATTACATTATTCCTATAGCTCATTAGATGAAGACTCAACGGATTCAGCATCATCAGGTTATTCTGATACAGGATTGTTTATGGTTAGTCATGCACCACATGTCTTGCATTACAACAAAGTCAACCAGTCCCCATTGCCAAAGTTCATCTTCTGACGTCAGCATATGCAAAGCCAATACCAGTCGGAGCACTGTTCGACACTGGTTCTGCAGTCTCCATTCTAGATCCAATGATCTTACCTACGAGTTATTGGAGACCACATGAGCAAACATTCTTAGCTGCTAATGGAGAAAAGTTTGTGACAGAGAAGATAAGTATCCCTGTATACATCCGTCTTTTCCCTAAATTTGTGATCAAACACAAGCTACTGGGATCAAGCTCTCATAGCAAGGATATGCTCATCGGATTTGATTTGCTTTCAAAGCTAACAAATCTGAAGTGGACACCTCAAGGATTAAGCTACAATATTTTAATGAACCCTTGGAGTACAATTCCCAAACTTCATATGATGGTTACTCCTACTCTTGAATCCTTGAAGAAGCAGATTGTCCAAACCTCATGTACTTCTACACACACAGAATTCCTGAAAATGCATTCATCACCGCTATGGCTTAACGAGTCATTCTTTGTTTCGCTACCGTTCAAACAGAATGAGGATGTTAACCCCACAAAGGTAAGCCACCAAGGTATGAATGCAAATCATTATCAGCTTGGAATTGAAGCATGCAGTCAACTGGTTGACCAAGGAACTATTGAGCCTACGAACTCCCCATGAGCGTGTGAAGCGTTCTACGTAAACAAGTCAAGGGAAAGCTAAGACTACTCATCAACTATCAACCGCTCAATCAATTTTTGGCAGATGACAAGCTTCCTCTCCCACAGAAGAAGGAGCTGTTTCAGTCGTTGGCAAACGCTAAAGTCCTGTCTAAGTTTGATCTTAAGTCTGGATTTTGGCAGTTAGGTATTTGTCCTGAAGATAGGCCAAAGACAGCCTTCTATATCCCTGATCATCCTAACCTGTGGAAAGTTATGTCGTTTGGTTTAAAAAACGCATCGTCTACTTTTCAGAAAGCTATGATAAAGATTTTTGAGCCATTTCTATCTAATGTTCTGGTTTGTATTGATGATATTTTGTTGTTTCAAAAGACAACGATTCACATGTGGAGCTGCTTTCAAAGTTTCATGCTTTGGTAACCAAGTACGGTATTATCATTCTATCAAAAAAGAAAATGGAAATTGGTGTTTCTACGATTGATTTCCTTGGGACGAAGATATGAGATGACAAATATCAACCTCAGGCACATGTTTCGCAAGAACTTCATAAGTTCCCAGACACACTAACGAACCAAAAGCAAATTCAACAATTTCTTGGATTAGTGAATTATATGGAAGATTTTTTACCAAAATTATCTAATCATACAAAACACATATTCCCCATGTTGAATAAGAATCCATCACAGTGGTCTTCGGAACAAACCATAGCTGTCAAGGCTATAAAGCAGCTAGTTGACAAGATGCCCCCTTTAAAGATTCCCAATTCGTCAGAAAAAAGAATCCTTCACACAGACGCAAGCGACGAACATTGGGCAACTGCCTTAATCGTCCTCAACGAGAATAATGCCAGAGAAGTGTGTAGTTACAAAAGTGGCACGTTCAAAGATTCTGAGAAGCATTACCACTCTACGTTCAAAGAGATTCTCGCTGTCAAGAGAGGAATAGAAAAGTTCCAGTTCCATTTTATAGGGCACGAGTTCCAAGTAGAGATGGATATGTCATCATTTCCGCGGCTGCTCCAGTTCAAAAGAAAGATGCTTCCACATGCACAACTTTTGAGGTGGTCTAATTGGTTTTCACAGTGAAAGTTTACTGCTATGCACATCAAAGGAAAAGACAACGTCCTCGTAGACTTGCTATCCAGACCCCCAATGGAGTATAAATACAGCTTTGGACTGAACGAAATTGACAAGATATCCCAAAGTATCATACCAGTTTTCAATATCCATCCAATGGCGGAACTAAAAGATTAACCCCATGATATGCCACAAGAAGAAGGATCATCATCCATCACTGCAAAACTAGATCATCTTCAAATATCTGATCTCCCAGAGCAGATTGCCGATGTCATTGTTGAGCTCACGTTCAAGGAAACGACTACCATAAATTACCAAACTTTCTAACTGTTTTATTAAGAAACCTTCGAGTTGTTATCAAAGGATTGATGTTTCATCCAGACTACCCATTCCTTAGCATTTTCTACATCCATGACCTATACAGCCTACCCAAAGAAGCCCTCTGTTTCTTTTGGTACCTATTCGAAACATATTCCATTGGATTATCTTTTCACATGCTCAAGCTGATGGCCTACATCTTTCATTGCCAGAAAGGACAGGCTCCCGATAGTGCAAGGAATTTATTCTCTATGCTGCTATGATTCCAAACACCAGAAGAGCAGGTAGAATTACTGTCTAAATGCTCAAGAACATATGCTAGCATTGTCTTCAAAAGACCTGCTAAGTTTTCGTCACGAACTGCAGCACAGCAGGATCAAGCGCTGCTATTCCATTCACCGAAGGTTGTCATCCATGACGGTCATGATATAAATGCAGTCTACGTCGATAGTCATCTTTACATGTTCATGAGAGAATATATGGCGCAAATAAACGGAGTATGCCCAGGATCTATACCGCTGGATATAATGGTTGCAGGAAACTGTTTGTCATTAGACCATCCTGTATCGTCAAAATGGATTGAAGCATTTGAGCATTGGATAAATAAAAATGATGATCAAAGGTTAGATTCAGATTCAGACTATTGTGAGTTAAATTTCACTGTGCATTACGCTCCATGGAATCTTCAAGACGAAGATAATCCAGATGGACCCCGCTACGATCCATATGAAGACGATCCATTACATCCGGATTCTCGGTGGAGTTGACGTAAGCGATTACGTCATAAGGATGAATAGTTGCTCTGCCTACGTGGCAGATTTGTCTTTATTATGTGTAAAATATAAGATTCCATCTTATCTTATCCTTTTGAGTTGTGTGGTTTTGATTGGTTGTTTTAGATTTCCTTTATCTATTGTAATCTTATTAGATAAGCTTCCTTGGTCTATAAAAGGAAGTTGAGTCTTTCATTTGTAATCGTACCTTGTTAAGTGAGCTAAGTTATATTGTAAGGAAATCTTACTGATCACCAATCTTTGAAGAAATAAAATAAGTGTGTTGTTTGCTGAATTCCTCTTCTATTCTCCATCTCTTTCCATGAGTGTTATCGACCAACCATGTATCACCAACCACCCTGCACCTTCTTTTGTAACCGTAACGTCTTACTGGTCTTGTATAGATCAGCCATAAACCCCCTCCCCTTCTATAGTATCAGAGCCATTACCCTTCGTTCCTTACCAAAACCCGTGTTCTTATTCTTACTAATGTTCACGTTGTTATGCTCTGTGACTGCCGTTATTAACAGATCCTTCACACCTAAGAACCGTTGAACTTTTAGTCTTGAATTCTAAAACTTTCCGGTAAAGATCATAGTTTAGATCTTGAAATCCTTATTAGTTTGCGAATGGCTTGTTAGTTCGTACCAAAAGAGTTCTGTGTGGACATTGTAAGTCGGCAAGGTGACCGCAGTAGAGTCTTTTCGAACTGAGGTAGATTCTAAAAGAAATTCAGATTTCTATATAAGAAGTTCAGATCTGCTATTTTCTTGGCTAGATTTTTCTATTAAGCCAATGCTATGAGTTCAAAACTGTTTTCCTCCTCCCCATCATCATCCAATTTCTGCTCCTCATCTGCATCTAAGATTGATCAGGTATATGAAATATCTTATGTTTCAGACGAATCAAAAATACCACTAACCCAGATGCCAGACGTAGACGCTTACCGTGTATTTTCCAGACGAACAAATTCTTTCAATAGACGAGTCAAAAAATTGGTTTGATCTTCCACCAATCAATTCGTTAAAGAATATGTTCAAACTTCCAAGTTTGATTCATACCAACTCCTATCCTCTTCTGCAGAACACTTAGTTACACTATCTCTCCCATTAGATCTCCCACGTCACTGTATAGCACATGGTTACACCCATATCCACTTCAGAGCAATCTGACTTGCTCTAACGTTTCATGGAAGAAAAGGCCTTTCGGCTTTTTCAAGAATCACTTTAGTGGATACAAGATTTGTAGTGTACCAACATGCTTGTATTGGTACAATTCAAACTACCTTGAACGCTGGCACATTCTTTGTCACTTTCTACCCAAATTTCAATATGCCGTTGAATGACCCCTCATTGCTCACAGCCTTAAAAGCACAGATCCAGATCGGAGGCACCCAACAGGTGAATACGTTTCAAGCAACGTTTCACTACCAAATGGCATACAGGGTACAGAACCACTCACTAGACATTATGGTTCCCAGAAGAGACAACCCAGGAGATGCTTTGCTCCTTGAGATAGATTCAAAGGCGATGCGAACATGTACCAATGTTCCGAGCCAGTTGTCCAGAAAAGAATTTGTAAAACTTATGCCAGAAAAATGGATAACGAATTACGAATAGATCCATCAAGCACCGGTACAAACCACCATGCCTCCTGAGTTTATCAGACATGAAAACGGACAAGTGGAAGTCATGTTTTCACCTGCACAAGTATCAGAGCACCATCGGTCTTTCCTACTGTAAATATGGTCTCTCCAGCCTTACCTACATCAAATCACATATGGTATGATGTATGCAACTGTAAAGATTGCTTGGAAGAACATTACAAAGTTTCCATCGTTTAAGATATGCCAAATAAATGGAAACACTCTCAAAGGAAAATAAGGAAAAGATACGAAGAAGGACACCCTTCTGTTGGATTACTTGGTGAACCATCAGGTAAACATGACTCTTACGTCATTTATGGAGATTCGCCAACCAAACCTCCATTCACCACCAACCCATGTAATAAACCTCCGCCACCAAATCTCCCTCCATATTACCAGAAGGCTTTGTCCATTATCCACAAAGAAAAGAAGGTTCATCAACCTTTACCAATAGATGGATGCAATATGGTTTTGCCAGATCCTTTATCTTCCAGACAGGAAGAACAATACAATGCTGAATTTCCACCGTTAAGTTCTTTTGATCATCCAGAACAAAGAACGAAACATGATTGGAAGGTTAAAAACCCGACAACCATAAATTCAGTTGGTATCACGAATGCAATCAGTGCTGCAGAATAGACCTTGAATTGGCAAAGTGAAAATGCGGTTGCAGAAATCAAGGTTCTTACCCAGATCCTGTCTCAATGAACAAAGATGGAAAAAAACCAAGAAGTTTTGTCCTCCAAGATGAAAACTTTGAATGCCTTGATAAGCGAAGTAAGAATCAAGATCCAAAACCTTCATAATGAACTTCTCGAGATTGTACGAAGTTCATCACCAGCAACCTCTCTCTTAAAGAAAGAAGCAGAAATGTAGTCTCTCAAGATTCAATTACTTGACCTTGAGAAACAGCATAAACAAATGAGATTGGTAACTCTTGCTGATGATCTTTGGAGACTACCATCTACACCTTTTGTCAGTACATCATTTGACCCACAGCCAATCCCACAACTCTCATCTCAAAGATCACCATCGTTGGCATTATGGGAAAAAGAACAAACCCAGATTATAAACAATGCTAAAGTAAAAGCACAAGCTGTAGCTTTGCCAGACAGGACAAGTACTTCTTACGGGAAGTCATCTAAAGATAAAGCTATACCCTATTCAAAAGACCCACAACTTCTTGCAATTGGTAACCCAGTTACAACATTCCTCAAGAACCTCTGTGAAGATTCTCCACCAACACGCTACTTTGTCATGCCAGTTTCTCCGCAACCAAACGAGGATTTCGATCTTCTGAATCATTTGAACATTTGTTCATGGTAGGAAATGACGAAGATGAATCTATTGTCCAAAATGTTGTTAGTGACAGTGACTCAGGAGAATCAGAAACGCAAGAAACGCCACCCAAGAGACAAAACCCACCAAAGTCAGATATTAACAGAAGTTCACATTTATTGATATCCCTCCAACAAAATGGACAGAAAGAAGTGTGGAAATGCTAACTTGGATGTCTATAGAACTTCATTTCTACACCATTGATATGGTCCTCAGACGATTTGCAACTAGACTCCAATGAAGAGTTCGTGACTGGTATCTCAGTCATAGAGAGTATCGCCAATTACAGATGCATCAGTCTCAATCTCCTGAAGAATTCATGATTGTCATCTACTCATAATTCATTGGCAATCCAGTTGAGCATATGATACATGCAAGAGAAGAATTCCTCACAATGAAGTGTTGTTCCTTCCTAAAAAAGATCTTGAAAAGCACTACAATAGAATGTCTGAAAGATTATATTGTCTTCAAGGAATAGATGATGTTAACCTCAAACAGGTATTCTTGAATTCATTTCCTGAATCACTTGGAAATCAGGCATACATATTTCTTGAATCAAGGAACGCAACAGTTGCACAAACCTCTCTTGGTGAGTTGTATCAGCTCGTACTCAATGCTCTAGCCAAAGTTTGCAACCCGAAAAATTCTTGGTAGAGTTTGAGAAAACTAGTAGACGACTAGGCAAAGCATGTGATTGTTCTCACAGAAAGAAGAAATCACACTCCAAAAGATTTTTTAAATCTTTTGACTCTCACGGGAAGAAGAATTTCAGGCCAAAGAAAAAGTGGAAGTTCCTAAGAAGGAAATTCAAGCTAGGCAGAAATTCAGATAAGTGTTACGTATGTACCAAGAAGGGACATTTCACCAAAAATTGTCCAGATAAAATAGAGCCAGTTAAAATTTCTGATATTGAGTCAGTCTACTCTCTTGATGATGAACCAAATGATAAAACGTTATGTACATTATGTTATTCCTATAGTTCATCAAATTAAGACTCAACGGATTCAGAATCATCATGTTATTCTGATACAGGTTTGTTTATGGTCAGTCATACACCTCATGTCTTGCCATTACAAGAAAGTCAACCAGTCCCCATTGCCAAAGTTCATCTTCTGAAGTTAGCATACGCAAAGCCAATACCAGTTGTAGCACTGTTTGACACTCGTTCAGCAGTCTCCATTCTAGATCCAAAGATCTTACCTACGAGTTATTGGGGACCACATGAGCAAACCTTCTAAGATGCTAATGTATAAAAGTTTGTGATTGACAAGATCAGTATCCCTGTATACATCCATCTTTTCCCCAAATGTGTGATAAAACAAAAGCTGCTAGGATTCAGCTCTCATGGCAAGGATATGCTCATCGAATTTGATTTGCTTACAAAGTTATCAAATCTGAAGTGGACACCTCATGGATTAAGCTAAAAAAGTTTCATGAACCCATGGAGTACAATTCCTAAACTTCATATGACGGTTACTCCTACTCTTGAATCCTTGAAGCAGCAGATTGTCAAAACTTCATGTGCTTCTACACACTCAGAATTTCTGACAAAGCATTCATCACCGCTATCGCTTAACGAGTCATTATTTTTTTCGCTACCGTTCAATCAGAATGAGGATGTTAACCCGACAAAGGCAAGCCACCCAGGTGTTAATCCAGATCATTATTAGCTTGCAATTGAAGAATGCAGTCAACTCGTTGACCAAGGAATTATTGAGCCTACGAACTCCCCATGGGCGTGTGAATTATTCAATGTAAACAAGCGTAAAATACAAGTCAGAGAAAAGCTAAGACTAGTCATCAACTATCAACCGCAATCATTTTTTCGCAGATGACAAGTTTCCTCTCCCACAGATAAAGGCACTGTTTCAGTCGTTGGCAAGCGCTAAAATCCTGTCCAAATTTGATCTTATGTCCAGATTTTGGCAGTTAGGTATTCGTCCTAAAGATAGGCCAAAGACAGCCTTCTGTATCTGTGATCATCATTCGTCCTGAAGATAGGCCAAAGACAGCCTTCTGTAAAGATAGGCCAAAGACAGCCTTCTGTATCCCGGATTTTGGTTTAAAAAACGCATCGTCTGCTTTTCAGAATTCTATGGTAACGATTTTTTAGCCAATGCTATCTAACATTCTGGTTTATATTGATGATATTTTGTTGTTTTCAAAAGACAACAATTCACATGTGGAGCTGCTGTCAAAGTTTCATGCTTTGGTAACCAAGTATGGTATCTTGCTATCAGAAAAGAAAATGGAAATCGGTGTCACTACAATTGATTTCCTTGGGAGGAAGATATCAGATGGCAAGTATATTCCTCAACCACATGTTTTGCAAAAACTTCATAAGTTCCCAGACACACTAATGAGCCAAAAGCAAATTCAACAATTTCTTGGATTAGTGAATTATATGGCAGATTTTTTTTACCAAAATTATCTGATCATACAAAACAATTATTCCACATGTTGAAAAAGAATCCCTCACAGTGGTCTTCGAAACAAACCCTAGCTGTCAAGGCTATAAAGCAGCTAGATGACAAGATGCTCCCTATGAAGTTTCCCACTTCGTCAGAAAAAAGAACCCTTCAGATAGACGCAAGTGACGAACATTGGGCAGCTGTCTTAATCATCCTTAACGAGAACAATTCCAGAGAAGTGTGTGGTTAGAAAAGTGGCACGTTCAAAGATTTTGAGAAGCATTACCACTCTACGTTCAAAGAGATTCTCGCTGTCAAGAGAGGAATAGAGAAGTTCCAGTTCCACTTGATAGGGCACGAGTTCCAAGTAGAGAACGATATGTCATCATTTCCGTGGATGCTCCAGTTCAAAAGAAAGATGCTTTCACAGGCACAACTTTTGACGTGGTCTAATTGGTTCTCACGTGGAAGTTTACTGCTAAGCAGATTAAAGGAAAAGACAACGTCCTCGCAGACTTCCTATCCAGACCCCCGAAGGAGTGTAACTACAGCAATTCTGAACGAAATTGGCAAGATATCCCAAAGTATCATACTAGTACTCAGTATCAATCTGATGGTTCTCCTATTGAGAAATACCTTTTTTCATAATCCTGTTCAAGGAAAGAGCCAAGCATACAACACTCCACAAGCAGGATTTTCATCGACTGGCTCATCTATCACCCCACAACCAGAAATCCCCAGGTACACCCCCTTCCAAAACAGATCACAGAAGTGATAGCAGAGCTTACCTTCCCAGTGAGAGCTTCAATAAACTATAAAACATTTCTCACCATCATGTTAAAGAATCATGGTTTATTCATGCGAGGGCTTAGGTTCCACCCTAATTATCCTTTCTTGAACATCTACCATATTGAAGATGTGTTCCGTTTTCCTAATGAGGTTGTATGCTTCTTCTGGTACCTCTTCGAAGCTCACACCATCGAAAAACGCCGATGCAATATTGTCATACATCCTTCAATGTCAGTTTGACAATATGACACCATGGGCCAAAAACTTGTTCTCTATGCTCTTGTGGTTTCTTCCCCTGCATGAATGGGCAAAAAACTTGTCAGCATGCAAAAAGACTTATGTAACAGTCATTTTAAAACGACCACTTTCCTTCTTACTACCGTCATACACAAATCAGGACCAGTCAATTGCTTACCACTTCCCTTCAGCATTCTTCCATTATCAACATGACATAAACCCTGCAGATAATGCAAGCTCTGTGTATATGGATACGAAGTTCACAATGGCAAGTGCTAATGGAGTGGACCCAACATCCATTCCATATCACATTATGATCGGATTTCATAATTGGTGTATTGAATACCGAGTCTCAGCAAAGTGGATAGAAGCATACGATGATGGAAAAGAACGCATTTAATTCCGTTATTTAAAGAAAATTCTGATCACGTAGATTCTCCAGATAATCCGTTTGATGATGATCCGCTCGAATAAAGATGCACTCAAAAGGCTCAATGGATGAAGATGTAAGCGCTTAAGTCATAAGGTTCAATAATTGCTCTACCTACGTGGCAGATTTGTCTTTATTATGTGTAAAAGATAAGATTCCATCTTATCTTATCCGTTTGTATAGTGTGGTTTTGATTGGTTGTTTTAGATTTCCTTTATCCAATGTAATCATTCTAGATAAGCTTCCTTGGTCTATAAAAGGAAGAGTAGTCCTTCATTTCTGGATGTACCTTGTTGAGTGAGCTAAGCTATTGTAAGGAGATCTTACTGATCACCACTCTTTGAAGAAATAAAATTAAGTGTTATGTTTGCTGAATTCCTCTTCTATTCTCCATCTTTTTCAATGACTGTTACCGACCAACCACGTATCACCGACCACCCAACACCTTCTTGTATAACCATAATGTCCTACTGGTCTTGTATAGATCAGCCATAAACCCCCTCCACTCTTACTGAAATTGCCAAACAAAAGGCATAGTGCATCAATTTAGTGCACCTTATGAGCCACAACAAAATGGGGTGTTAGAACGTAAAAACAGGACATCTTATTGAAGCAGCAAGGACTATGCTCTTGGATTCAAAGCTTCCCACTATGTTTTGGGGGGAAGTAGTGAATACCGCTTCTCATGTGTTAAACAGAGTCCTTACTGTTAAATCTTTGAACAAAACCTGTTATGATATTCAGAATAAAAGACCACTGAATTTAACTGGCTTTGAACCATTTAGGGTGCCATGTACTTTATTAAAACGAAACATCAACCTAAGTTTTGTGAAAAGGATGACGTAGGATACTTCCATGGTTATGTCCCAAATTCACCAAACAAGATGGTTTTTAATAAAACTACTGGTACGGTTGAAATTTTGTTTAACATTGATGTAAACAGTTACACACACGAACCCCAAATTGGTCCAGAATGGTTATTTGATTATGACTCTGTGTTGGAATCATTTAACATTCTGTTTAGTGGTAATGCAGGGACTTCGGAAAATGACTTGTCATCCTTAATTCTCAACGACGAGGGTAGAGTCTTTCCAAATTCAAGCATTCCCATGACATCTGAAGCTACATCGACAGAAGATGGGTCCCCAACAATTGAAGAACCTTTGTTGCCTACGGATGAGAATCAGATAAACAATTCAGCCTCAGAAGACAGTGATCACGAGGAGGATGTTGTTCCGTCTGAAGTCACACCCCCATTAGGCGAAATATGGTCGAATATGGGCGACAATATTCAGGTCGATGAAATTTGAACATCAATGAAAATAAGGATCATCCAATTGAAGACATTATTGGAATTCAAATGCTGGTGTGAGAACAATGAGTAGTGTGAATAATAACACAGTGTTGTTATCGATGATCAATGCCTCCGAGGCATTTCACACTAGATTATACTCGTGTTGCATTTCACAAGTCGAGCCGATGAATGTATAAATGGCTCTGAAGGATAATTCTTGGGTTGAAGCTATGCAAGAGGACCTTTCACAATTCAAAAAGCTAGAAGTTTGGGAATTTGTGTCTTTGCCTCGAGGTGAAGTTGCTATATGGACCAAATGGGTCTTTAAGTGCAAATGTGATGATGGGGGCATAATTAGTCGTAACAAGGCAAAACTAGTGGTAAAAGGGTTCAACCAAGAAGAAGGGATATATTATAATGAGGTGTTTGCACCAGTAGCGAGGCTTGAGGCAATTTGATTTTTTCTAGCATTCGCGTCCTTCAAAGGCATCAAAGTATATCAGCTAGACATCAAGAGTGCCACCATGTACAAAAAAGTGAAGGAGTTGGTGTATTTCGAGCAACTACCAGGGTTTACTGATCCCAAGTATCCAGACAGAGTATATGGATTGGATAAGGCTCTGTATGGATTGCAACAGGCACCAAGTGCATGGTACGAGACACTATCTACTCATATTTTGGACAATGGATTTGAGAGAGGGAGAATAGATAGTATATTGTTCATTAAGAAGAAATATGACAATTTCATACTAGTACAAGCTTATGTGGACGACCTCATCTTCAGGCCGTCAAATGAACAAATGTGCAAAGATTTCGAGAAGGTTATGAGGTCCAACTTTGAGATGAGTGCGATGGCAGAGCTGAACTTCTTTCTGGGTCTACAAGTTGAACAAAGAAAGGAGGGGATGTTCATTCATCCTACAAAGTATGTCTATGACATTTTAGAGCGCTTCGGGGTGGAAGGAACAAAACTTACTGCATATTTCAGTACTCCTATACAAGTCAATCACAATCTCGGACTGGGTACCGACAGTGATACTGATGTGGATCCGACTTTATATCGGGCCATGATCGACCGCTCATGTATTTAACTGCTTCTCGACTTGATATAATGTTTGCTGTTTGTATTTGTACCAGGTTTCAAGCTAACCTTAAGGAGATGCACCTGAAAGCTGTGAAGCCGATTCTGAGATACCTGAAGTCGGAACAGAAGCTGGGACTTTGGTATCATGCTGATGGAGATCTGGAAATGGAAGCTTATACAGACTCAGACTATGGAGGGTGTAGCTTGAATAGAAAATAAACAACTGGTGGTTGTCCGTTCCTTGGAGGGAGACAGGTGTCCTGGGAATGCAAGAAACAAACTTCGATAGCCGTATCAACGTGCGGGGCCGAATATGTAGCTGCTGGTAGTTGTTGCTCATGGGTTCTGTGGATTCAACAACAATTGCGGGATTAGAGTTTGACTTATACGCATACTCCAATTAGGATAGACAATCAATCCACAATTGCTATAACCAATAATTCGGTAAAGCATAGTAAGACTAAGCACATAGATATAAGACATCACTTTATTCGTGACTGTGCTGAGAAAAACCTGACAAAATTGGTAAAAGTTCCAACGGAAAACAGCTTTGCAAATCTGTTCACAAAAGCATTTGATAGATCACGCTTTGCGTTGTTAGTCCAACTGAATGAAATGCGTAATCCAGAGTAACATGACCTCAGTAGATTTTTTTTCTTTTATATATTTTTAAGTTATTAGTTTGTCTTTTTAGTTACTTTACTTAAAAAAAAGAGAACAAAAAAGAGAGAAAACCATAAAAAATTCAAAAAAAAAAGTGAATATTGAAAACAAGGTGAGAAGTCTTAGAGTCTAAGGTTCAAAGTGACGAAAATTAGCATAGTCTAACAAACTTTAAGTGTTAAACTTTCACACATAATGCACAATAAAATCAAAGTGATATACATGATCATAGTCTGATATGTTGGTAGGAATAAAACATGAAGAGCTTTTGTGAAAGCCAATAAAACAATCAAGAAAATGTCATATGTCTAACTAACTTAGATGTATGACCAAAAGGTCTTAATTTCTTTGTTAGAGGCTCACATACAATAATTATGAGTGTGGTATGTAAATTAGTCTGTCGGATGTATGGCTTCATCAAAATACATCTTAAAAAAAAGGGCAAGCATGAAATGTAAAGAGAGTCAAGACATGTCGGTTTGTGGTACGTAAGTACAGACCTGTCACCACTGTTTTGACTCAATATAGCAAGATTTGTCGCTTTGTTGTATGTGAGTACAGACCTGCCACCGTTGTCTTGCTTAAATAAAAGAAATATGCTCTACCCTAAGACAAACTAAGACACTCTGTTGTATGTAAATACAGAATTGTGTCCGACGTTCGCCTTTTAAAGATGATTTGCAAATACCGAAAAGTATTAATTTATTATATGTCTGTCTTGATAATTGAAGTATCTCTAAGAGTGGGACACGTAAGGAAGTTTCTTGATAAATAAATAGGCCAAACGAAACCCTAAGTGTTGAGTGCTTAAGTGGACAAACCTACCGACAATCGACTTGGTGTGTATGTTACAACTAACAATCAAAGTAACCAAAAATTCCCAAGTGTGAATGTGAAACACCGAAAGTGAGTTGGCAATGCTAACTGATTGAACCTTCTATGACTCTCTCGCAAAAAGATTTAGTTTATGTATTTATTTTTAAATTCTAGCAATATTGTTTATTTTACTTTATTCTATTTCATTTTAGTTTTCTAGGTAGATAGATTTTAAATAAATAGGATGGAGGTCAGACTCTAATATTTGTCCCAGTTGGAAAAACAACAGATGCGTGATAATCAGTTGCTCAAATTGAAGGTTCCGCAATAAGTTGAAAGAGTTGAAAACTCTTCAAACTTTTTCAAGCTTTACTATTCTGAGACTATTCAACGAAGATAACGACTGTTTCTTTCGAATTTAATTCAAGTGTTTGGTTTACCTACTAAACCATCAAAGAAAGAAAGGAGAACTTCATTGAAATTTTTTATCGTGAAATAGGGGATTTTGATGTCCGACTAACATATTACGACTTGTTTCTTGTGCTTGATTAAGTCTAAACTCTGTTAGATTCGGAGTTTCAGCTTATAATTGCAGACTATGAATAGGCTGAACAGATTCTTCAGCTGACAGCGATGATTCTTGAACTACATCATCATAATGCCCAGTTGGATCAGACAGTGTGTCACACCCTGCTACCCCGGTTGGCAGCGAGGCGTGACGAGTGCGGAAGCGTAACCATAATTATAACGAACGACCACTATATGGACGTTTTCGAAATATTACATCAAATAAATTTAAACTGTAATAATGTTTTACAAATAAAAGGAATGAAGTTCGCGTAATACAGAGATTTTAATACATAATTAATGCGTCCAAAAATAATGCAGTCAAATCTCCGTTAGTTTCGAAATATGCATGCGACTCCATGAAATGCGGAAGCTTGAAGTTGGTGTTTTCGAAGGCGCACTTGCCTCAATTACCTGAAAATACATGCTAAAATACGTCAACAAAAATTGTTGGTGAGCTCATAGGTTTACACGAAAAGACCAGTTGTATGGACATTACCAGATGCGTTGAATTTATAAAAAAAAAATCATAAATTCCATGAGATGTATTACGTAAACCATCATGTCACCGAAGCTTAATTAGAATAAGTTTTGCCCCGGGCAGTATTCCCAAAATACCGTGTGTTGAATATATATGCACCCGCTGTTAGCTAAACCACTAACCCGAGTGGGGGACATGACTCCCAATAGATCTATTCACAATATATTCGCGCTTGCAAACAAATGCAACTAACGATTTCATGATATAAGGGCGGAGATTCTCATACGTAATACACAATAGAATCGAGAAGTTTTCGTGTCCATAAAAAAAAACGAAACATGTATTTCATCCCAAAACATAATAATGTAAAAATGGGACTATGAAGACTCACCTTGTTGGTTTTTGATGATGTTTTTGGATCTGAGTTAAGCACTTGTTCGGATGGTCGAGACTTGTCCTAATATTTTTATGAGTTCGGGTCAATATCATGATAATACGTGTTTGAGTACTTCGTAATCGTTTGTATATATCTGTGATGTATGAATAATTTTGTTGGGGTTTTACACGTGAATATTGATTTATGGATATTTATTTTCTAAAAAAAATGTTTGCATGCATGCATACTTACGTATATATGTATAAATGCGTATTATATATATATATATATATATATATATATATATATATATATATATATATATATATATATATATATATATATTCACGAAAATGCATACGTATATATGTGAGCATGTGCATGAAGATAAAGTGTATATATAAAATTTTTGGCATGATGATTTTACGAGTATTATGAAAAGTATCATATTTTAGTAAATGTATTTAATTTCTCATGTTTTTATAAATTTCTAAGGTGGAAAAATAAAGTGAATAAGTAAAACTTACAAAAATTGAAGAACACTTGAAATCTTTTAAAGTTGGCCGATTTTCTTTCTTGAGAGAATATGTATGTTGGTGTGATTTTTGAGAATGGTTTTGTCTTCTATTTATAGAAGAAAAAGGTTATTTAAAAATAATGATAAAGTAATTAGATTTTTCAATGAAATGATGAAAAGAAAAAGTAATCGGTTGAGTGTTGGACAAAAAAGGTGTGGCCGATTTAATGAGTGTATGTTGCATGGTGTTTAATATTAAAATAATACCAAAGTACAAGCTAGTTGTCCTTTAAAGGACAACTTACTTTTTAGAGTGATAAGTAGTATGGCTTTTCATGTATTTTATTAATAAAGTACAAAAAGCGTGCATGACAAAGGTGGCAGCATTTATTATTACTGCATATGTATATACGTACTTAGAAAAATTTTCTGGATTGTTAAACTCGATTCAAGTGTGAATCGAGTTTGTTGCAATGTCAATCGAGATTTATATAATTATATTCGAGTTTCATGCCTTTGACATTCGAGTTTCAAGCCTTTGTTATCCGAGTTTTTCTTTGTTATCCGAGTTTTATGCCTTTGTTATCCGAGTTTTATGCCTCTTTAATCGAGTTTCTTTGTTTAATTATTCGAGTTTAATCTTTTCTTTATTCGAGTTCCACCAAAGTGCTATTCGAGTTTATACTCACATGATTCGAGTTTTATGTAATATCATTCGAGTTTACTACTATATGATTCGAGATTCATATAACTTCATTCGAGTTTTATTACTTCATCATTCGAGTTTTACATTGTTTTAACTTTCGAATTTCATACCTTGTATTTTTTTAGGCCAGTTGTTACAGTCTCCCCCCGTTGAAGGAATTTCGTCCCGAAATTAGTTCGTGTTCTCCTCTGCTTGGACTTTTGAGAACAGCTGGGGGTACTTCTCTCGGAATTGATCTTCGCGTTCCCAAGTAAACTCAGGACCTCGTTTAGAATTCCACCGGACCTTTATTATTGGAATTCGACTGTGCTTGAGCTTCTTGACTTCTCGGTCCATTATTTCCACCGGTTGCTCAATGAAATTCAATTTATCGTCTATCTCCAGCTCGTCCATGGGTATCACGAGTGATTCATCAGCCAGACATTTCTTAAGGTTGGAGACGTGGAAGGTATTATGAACGTTACTAAGCTCTGGGGGAAGATCGAGTCGGTAAGCTACCGGGCCAATTCTTTTGGTGATTTTGAATGGTCCGATATAACGAGGATTGAGTTTTCCTCGTTTTCCAAAACGGATTACGCCTTTCCAAGGCGAGACTTTCAGCATTACTTGATCTCCCTCTTGGAATTCCAAATCCTTCCGTCGGATGTCTGCATAACTCTTTTGTCGATTCCGCGCAATCTTCAATCGGTTCCGAATCTGGGCTATCTTCTCTGTAGTTTCCTGGATGATTTCAGGTCCAGTAATCTGACTATCTCCTACTTCAGCCCAACAAAGAGGTGATCGACACTTTCGTCCATAGAGTGCCTCGAATGGGGCGGTCTTAATGCTCGAGTGATAACTGTTGTTATAAGAAAACTCAACTAATGGCAGGTGTCTGTCCCAACTTTTTCCAAAGTCGATGACACATGCCCTTAGCATATCTTCTAATGTCTGAATCGTTCTTTCACTCTGACCGTCCGTTTGCGGGTGATAGGCTGTACTCATATCCAGACGCGTTCCTAGAGCTTCTTGCAATGATTGCCAAAACCGTGACGTAAATCTGCTGTCTCTGTCTGATATAATGGATACTGGCACCCCATGCCTTGAGACGACCTCCTTAAGATAGGTTAGTGTTAACTTATCCATCTTATCAGTCTCCTTGATTGGAAGGAAATGTGCGGTTTTGGTAAGCCGATCCACGATCACCCAGATGGTGTCATAACCTCCAGAAGTCTTGGGCAACTTAGTGATAAAATCCATGGTGATATTTTCCCACTTCCATTGGGGTATCTCTGGCTGGACTAGCAATCCTGATGGCTTTTGGTGCTCAGCTTTAACCTTCAAACATGTTAAGCACTTGCTGACGTAGGTAGCAATGTCAGCCTTCATGTTTGGCCACCAGTATGAACCCTTCAAATCGTGATACATCTTGTCCGACCCTGGATGAACAGCATATCTTGTTTTGTGCCCTTCATCCATGACCAGTTTCCTTATGCCTCCAAACTTTGGTAACCAAATTCTGCCCATGAAGTATCGGCATCCGTCTGACTTAATTTCAAACTGCTTATCCATGCCTCTCAATGCTTCATTCAGCAGATTATCCTCCTTGACTGCCTCTTCTTGTGCCTCTCGGACTTGAGAGTTTAGGTTTGACTGTATGGTCATTACCAAAGCTCGGACTCTCAATGGCTTAACCCGTTCCTTTCGGCTTAGGGCGTCAGCTACGACATTTGCTTTTCCTGGATGGTAGCGAATCTCGCAGTCATAATCGCTAAGAAGTTCCACCCAACGTCGTTGCCTCATATTTAATTCTTTCTGATTCAGAATATGCTGAAGGCTTTTATGGTCCGTGAACACCGTGCACTTGGTTCCATACAAATAGTGCCTCCATATTTTGAGAGCAAACACCACTGCTCCCAGTTCCAAGTCATGAGTCGTATAGTTTACCTCGTGAATCTTGAGCTGTCGGGATGCATAAGCGATGACTTTGTCCCTTTGCATGAGCACACAACCTAATCCATTGTGTGAGGCATCACAGTAGACTACAAAATTTTCAGTCCCTTCGGGTAGGGACAGAATTGGTGCACTACACAACCTCAGCTTAAGCAGCTGAAACGCCTTTTCCTGCTCTTCACCCCAGACGTATTTCACATCCTTACGGGTCAACTCCGTTAAGGAACCTGCTATCTTTGAGAAGTTCTCAATGAATCGCCTATAATAACCGGCAAGTCCTAGGAATTGGCGGACTTCTGTGGGGGTTCTAGGGATTGCCCAGTTCTTTATGGCCTCGATCTTTGATGGGTCGACCTAAATTCCCTGACTGTTGATCACATGTCCAAGGAATTTTACTTCTCGCAACCAAAATTCACATTTTGAAAATTTGGCGTATAGCTGCTCTTTCTCTAACAACTCCAAGATCAACTTGAGATGTTGTTCATGCTCTTCTTTACTTCGGGAATAGATGAGGATGTCGTCTATGAACACTATAACAAATTTATCCAGATATGGTTTACACACCCGATTCATGAGGTCCATAAATACGGCTGGTGCGTTGGTCAAACCGAATGGCATCACCTGGAATTCGTAATGTCCATAACGAGTTCTAAATGCCGTCTTGGGGATATCTTCTTCCCGAACTTTCACTTGATGGTAACCGGAGCGCAGATCAATCTTTGAGTAGAAGCTAGATCCCTGTAGCTGGTCGAACAGGTCATCAATCCTAGGGAGGGGGTAGCGGTTCTTTACCGTTAACTTGTTTAGTTCTCGGTAGTCTATGCACATTCGGAAGGATCCGTCTTTCTTTTTAACGAACAAAACAGGAGCTCCCCAAGGTGAGGAACTTGGTCGAATGAATCCTTTATCCATCAATTCTTGTAATTGACTGGATAATTCTTGCATCTCAGAAGGTGCGAGTCTATATGGGGCTCTTGCGATCGGTGCAGCTCCTGGCACTAAGTCGATTTGAAATTCTACTTGCCTAGCCGGGGGAAGCCCAGGCAAGTCTTCCGGAAATACCTTCGGGTAGTCCCGTACTACTGGAATATCCTCAAGTCGTTTTTCCTTCGACTCTTTTTCTACGATCTGGACCAACACTGCATGGCAACCCTTCCTAAGACATTTTAATGTTCTTAGGCCGGATATGACATTCAATTGTCGGTTCTTCTTTTCCCCTTGGACCGTGAGGACTTTCTTCTTACTGAGTGGTATTCGCACCACTTTCTTTCCACACAAAATCTCAGCCTGGTTATGCAACAACCAGTCCATACCAATCACCACATCGAAACTTCCGAGTTCTATAGGCATTAAGTCTATCTTAAAGGAGTGATCTGCTAGCTTTAATGTGCATTCCTTAATGATACTACTTGCCTTTATTATTTTACCATCTGCAAGTTCTATTGTATAGGAGTTGTCTAAGGGAATAGTAGAAACATTCAACTGCTGGCTAAACTTATCAGATATAAAGCTCCTATCAGCCCCAGTATCAAAGAGTACGTATGCGTAAATATCGTTTAGGAGATACGTACCAGATACCACGTGAGGGTCCTGACGAGCGTCTCCTGCTCCCAACACAAATGCTCTCCCTTGAGCTCTCCCTTCGTTCCTCAATTTTGGACACTCGTTCCTGAGGTGTCCCGTTGCACCACACTCGTAACAGCTTCTCGGGTTGCTACCACTGGCACCCGGGGCTCCGGGTCTACAGTCTTTGGCCATATGGCCCAAACGTTTGCAGTTTCCGCATTGGGTTGGACAGGGGCCAGGGTTGTGGTGGAAGGTGCATTTGGTGCAAAAAGGCTTAGTACCGGTATAGCTTCTCCTTGACTCAACTCCTGCTACATAGGCTTTAACGGTCTCGGGTTTCTTGAACTGTGAACCCGTGTTCTTCCCGGTCTTTTCTTCCCACTTTCTCTTGTGTTCCCCGGCTTTGGCTTCGTTCCTCCGGGATACTTGATCCATAAGATTGTTGGCCATTCTGATGGCGTCCTGTATGGTGGATGGGTTGGAGGCGGTAACGTTCCCTTGTATTTGGGGAGCGAGTCCCCAAATATAGCGTTCAACCTTCTTGTATTCCGGAGTTACCATCTGCGGACATAGGATACTTAGTTCATGAAATCGGTTGGTATATCCTGCAACGTCCGTTCCTTTCATTGATAGATTCCAAAATTCTGATTCCATTTTCTGGAGTTCGTTTCTTGGGCAGTATTCATCCGTCATCATCTGTTTCAGTGTGGACCACGTAAGCTGGTAGGCTTCGTCAATGCCTACAGACTGGACGTAGGAATTCCACCATGTGAGCACGCTATCTTGCAAGGTGTGAGTAGCAAATTTCACCTTGTCTCCTTCCGCGCATCCGCTGACACGATATACGGATTCTAGCTTTTCAAACCAACGGATCAAACCGACTGCTCCTTCGGTTCCATTAAAATACCGGGGTTTGCAACTTAAAAACCCTTTGATCCCGCAACCTTTCGCGTGAGTTTCGGTTCCTCCTGTGGTGCGACTGGCACCACCATCCCCATTGGTTGTGCTATTTCGGTTTGCCTCGTAGGTAGCTATGGCGGCAGCCACCCTTTGGGCAACGAGCTCTTCAATGTCAGCTGCATTCATGGCTCGTTTTGGTGGCATTATCTTGAAGTTTAAAGAAAATCATAGTGTAAGAAGTTGAATCTTAAAGATGCGGCACAATACTATATTCATCAAGCACAATCACATAAATATCTGGGAATTTTCATTAATCGTTCGAAATTTTTCTTACATGCGGGGCGGGTTATTACCCGAAAATTTTATCCTATGCTATTACATAATATTTTTCTACTAATACAAAGGGAATGGAAAAGTACTAGGTGTGGGAGTGATCAGGGGTCTCTCCCTTTTCCATCGTACTGAGGCGCTGCGTCAACTCCTCGATCCGGGCTTGGCTCTCGGCTAGTTGCTGCCGGAGCTCATTCAGTCCGTCCTGCTGTATAGCAAGGGCGTGCTGATTGGCCCAATATATGTTGGAGTTTTGCAACTCCTCCCGCTCTAAACGAGCGGTCATCTCCCCGATATCCAGGTTAAGTGACCGGATCTGGTGGTCATGCCTGGTAGACCTTGCGATCAAAAGGGGTATGGTCTGATCGGCAGGCTCTTGAGTGAGCGATGAGACAGGTGCGGAGGATGGTCCTCCGATCTCGAAGTTTGGAGGAACTCCCTCCATCTGCCTCCATTCGCGGAGGGTCTCCGGTATCCAAGTCCATCTTCGGGCGTCTACCCGTCGGTGTGGTGTCGGGAGATTGGGTTGGGGAGTTGGAACAGGAATAGACTCCCTTCTCGGTATGATTACCCGTTTCCGGGGTGTGTACAACATCTTTGGGCCGTTAGGATAAGGCCTATACGGCTTATAGGATGGTTCGGCCGGGTGATACGGGACGCGAGCAGGGGCCGCCGGTGGTGAAGGATCCTCTTCCTCCATCGATTCTTCTTCGGATTCTTCCATCGGATCTTCCGACGGGTCCTCCTCCTCCGAGGTTTCTTCTTCTGGGAAGACTTCCGTGGCCGTGGGACTTGCGGGAGTGTATTCCTCCTCTGAGTCCGACAGGATGATAATTTCTGGATGGTTCATGGTTTCTGCTAACAAGGTTCATTTGTAATCTTTTAGTTAGTTACAAAAATATTCTTAAAATCAGAAATTTTTACGTGCAGTTATAGTCTAGGATACTAATGCAACCTAGTTCACTATAACTATGGCTCTGATACCAATCTGTCACACCCTGCTACCCCGGTTGGCAGCGAGGCGTGACGAGTGCGGAAGCGTAACCATAATTATAACGAACGACCACTATATGGACGTTTTCGAAATATTACATCAAATAAATTTAAACTGTAATAATGTTTTACAAATGAAAGGAATGAAGTTCGCGTAATACAGAGATTTTAATACATAATTAATGCGTCCAAAAATAATGCAGTCAAATCTCCGTTAGTTTCGAAATATGCATGCGACTCCATGAAATGCGGAAGCTTGAAGTTGATGTTTTCGAAGGCGCACTTGCCTTAATTACCTGAAAATACATGCTAAAATACGTCAACAAAAATTGTTGGTGAGTTCATAGGTTTACACGAAAAGACCAGTTGTATGGACATTATCAGATGCGTTGAATTTATAAAAAAAAAATCATAAATTCCATGAGATGTATTACGTAAACCATCATGTCACCGAAGCTTAATTAGAATAAGTTTTGCCCCGAGCAGTATTCCCAAAATACCGTGTGTTGAATATATATGCACCCGCTGTTAGCTAAACCACTAACCCGAGTGGGGGACATGACTCCCAATAGATCTATCCACAATATATTCGCGCTTGCAAACAAATGCAACTAACGATTTCATGATATAAGGGCGGAGATTCTCATACGTAATACACAATAGAATCGAGAAGTTTTCGTGTCCATATAAAAAAAACGAAACATGTATTTCATCCCAAAACATAATAATGTAAAAATGGGACTATGAAGACTCACCTTGTTGGTTTTTGATGATGTTTTTGGATCTGAGTTAAGCACTTGTTCGGATGGTCGAGACTTGTCCTAATATTTTTATGAGTTCGGGTCAATATCATGATAATACGTGTTTGAGTACTTCGTAATCGTTTGTATATATCTGTGATGTATGAATAATTTTGTTGGGGTTTTACACGTGAATATTGATTTATGGATATTTATTTTCAAAAAAATGTTTGCATGCATGCATACTTACGTATATATGTATAAATGTGTATTATATATATATATATATATATATATTCACGAAAATGCATACGTATATATGTGAGCATGTGCATGAAGATAAAGTGTATATATAAAATTTTTGGCATGATGATTTTTCGAGTATTATGAAAAGTATCATATTTTAGTAAATGTATTTAATTTCTCATGTTTTTATAAATTTCTAAGGTGGAAAAATAAAGTGAATAAGTAAAACTTACAAAAATTGAAGAACACTTGAAATCTTTTAAAGTTGGCCGATTTTCTTTCTTGAGAGAATATGTATGTTGGTGTGATTTTTGAGAATGGTTTTGTCTTCTATTTATAGAAGAAAAAGGTTATTTAAAAATAATGATAAAGTAATTAGATTTTTCAATGAAATGATGAAAAGAAAAAGTAATCGGTTGAGTGTTGGACAAAAAGGTGTGGCCGATTTAATGAGTGTATGTTGCATGGTGTTTAATATTAAAATAATACCAAAGTACAAGCTAGTTGTCCTTTAAAGGACAACTTACTTTTTAGAGTGATAAGTAGTATGGCTTTTCATGTATTTTATTAATAAAGTACAAAAAGCGTGCATGACAAAGGTGGCAGCATTTATTATTACTGCATATGTATATACGTACTTAGAAAAATTTTCTGGATTGTTAAACTCGATTCAAGTGTGAATCGAGTTTGTTGCAATGTCAATCGAGATTTATGTAATTATATTCGAGTTTCATGCCTTTGACATTCGAGTTTTATGCCTTTGTTATCCGAGTTTTATGCCTTTGTTATCCGAGTTTTATGCCTCTTTAATCGAGTTTCTTTGTTTAATTATTCGAGTTTTATCTTTTCTTTATTCGAGTTCCACCAAAGTGCTATTCGAGTTTATACTCACATGATTCGAGTTTTATGTAATATCATTCGAGTTTACTACTATATGATTCGAGATTCATATAACTTCATTCGAGTTTTATTACTTCATCATTCGAGTTTTACATTGTTTTAACTTTCGAATTTCATACCTTGTATTTTTTTAGGCCAGTTGTTACACAGTGGCTGGTCAACAGCAGAAGATTGCAAATCTGGAGGCTATACTGGAAAAATTGTTGAAAGATCGTCCATCTCTGGGGGAGAATTGTAGTGAAAACGAAGGACTTTGACTCGAATTCACAAAAAGACAGTAAAAGATGGTGAGTTGGCAGATCTTTCTAGACAACAATCTACTCAGCTTGCTGATGCTCACAGGGAGTCTGGATAATCCGCCGCTGAACAGGAAAAGGCAAGGCTTCAGTGGCGACAAAAGTAACTGAAGATAAGTTCTGATCGGGGCTTTGTCAGGGTTGGATGAATAAGAAATAAGGTTCAATTTCAAAGATGACTTAGAACATGAGGATCTTGAGGAAAGGAGTATTGAATCCTTAAGATGTACCTGATTGGAAGTCAGACGATGAAGTAGCTATGGATGAGGATGCTGTCATTGAAGATCAGGATGTGATAGATCTAGAAATGCATAGATGTGCACTAAATGATAAATCAAATTCTAAAGTGTGAAGTGAATCGAAGGGACTTATCAACCAAGGAGACGACTCTTACACTGAAGTATTTGCAAAAATTATCAGAAGACAGGGTCGATCTGGAAGGTTTGAAAATGTTTATCCAAGAGTTGGTAGAAGAATAGTGGTCGAAACAAGAATAGATCCACTGACTGGTAGGACATAGACTAAGTTAGTCTACAAACTGGTTAGATGCTTGAAGAAGTTTTCATTAAGGACAATGCCACAGGATGTTCAGAGAAACATGAAGTGGTACTTTGTTGACAATGAAACAGCTGAAGTTATAATGGAGGATGAAGAAGAGAAGGTTATTTTGAAGGTTTTTTGACCCTTTGCATCTTGTGAACCCCTCTCAGGGTGATCAGCAGAAGCATCACAAGCAGCCGATTCTCTTTCTTGAAAATTGGAGATCGGAAGGCAGAAAACATCAAAGTATGGTTAGAGTTATGTTAAATATGGTCTATATAAAAGAAGCCATCTGAACAGGCCTGAGATCAATGAATAATCACTAGAAGCTATTGTCAAGGGGGAGCCTGTTGGTTCACCCAGTATGACAAGAGTAGTCTAGTTTCGTTATGTATAATCTATTTCGATCAATGAATAACAACTAGCACCTATCGTTAAGGGGGAGTCTGTTGGTACATCCGGTGTGACGACAACAGTCTAGTTTTGTTATTGATTGTATATTTCAATAGATAGGGCCTTGTTGTTGCATTGGCTTGGTAAGTTCATGATTGCATGATAAGTTCCATGAGGCATACAAACTTATGAAGATAAGTTTGTGGGATATGAACTTAGGGCTGCTAAGTTCCTACGAACTTATCTACATGGGCTTCAACCTGTAATTCGTGGGCTTGGGTCGTGCTCGAACTTAAGGGTTATATTATGAACTTATTAGTGCAATTTCAGAGACTTTTGGAAAATCTGGATTTCAGACTTTGTCAGAGCGCACAGACGAACTAGAGTGTTTTCCGAAAGTCTAGGAGCAATACATCGTGTGGGGTCGGTATCCTTTCGACTAGCATTTTGTTCTGCTCCGTATTTCGCGTATGATCGATCCGTTAAGCGTCTAACACGGATTCCACACTCGTTAGACGACGTCGTGCCTTGATTCGATCTGTAGACGGTGGACCTTACATCCAAGCATATCTTGGAGGAGATCTTGATACAGCAGCTTTTATTGTTGAGATTAATAATTTTGAAAAAGACTTATCCACTCTTGGTGAGCTTCCAAGTACTTTTATCCAAAGAGTAAATGGAAAGCTGGTCTCAACAAACAGGTTTGTCAAGCCTCAAAACACTGACAGTTTGTGTGAAAAAGCTTTAACGATTTCCTCCTACCTTTCATCAATTCTTTCTCACCAGTAGGACTCCGTGTCCACACTGTCAGCTATTTCCCAACAACTGTCAGCCCTTGCTAAAACCTACTCAACTATTCTACCCTCCACTCTGGCCAGCTTAAATACCTTAGTGGCATCTCTATCCAATTCTGTGTCCTCAAACATTGATGATATGCAAAAATCTCTTTAACTGACTCTTGCACAACTTCAAAGTTTGGTATTCAAAGAATCTGACAGGGCTGCTATCTCCCAGCTGTCCCCTCTTGCAACATCTCATTCTTCTTCTTTCACACCTGTGTTACCCAGTTAGTAGAGGTTAAGGAAAAGTTGTCTTTCTTAGTGCATAGCCATGTTGGCTCCAAGCCTATTCCTAGGACTGCTGCTGTCCAGCCTGTTGGATCCGTTCCTTCAGGCAGACCTGTTTTTGAAGGCTCTGTGCCATCTCCTTCAAAGGGGGAGAAAATATCAGCCTCAAAGACTAAGTCTAAGGGGGAGAAATCTTATTCTTCCTCTAAGGAGAAATCAACTTCAGTAGGGCAAGCAGCAGGATTCACCCAAACTGGTCCTATTGCAGGTTCTTCTAAAGTCTCTGAAACTGCTCAGCCTACTCTGGTTAGATCTTCAAACCATGCATCATCTAAGGGGCAGGAATCCATTCCTAAGGACAGGCCAAGCAGGAGGAGACATCTGATTTTAGAACAAAATGTGTCAAACAGATTATTGTCCTGATCAGCAATTCATTATATTCAGAATCATCTGAATCGTCAAAAGATTCAGACATAGAGGAAATGAAAAATAAAATTGCTTTGCTCACAAAGGCTTTCCAGTAGAAGTTTTACAGAAGGCCCACAAATAACAAGCATTGGTACAAAATTGGGTTAAAGAAGTACGACAAGCATGACAAATATGAAAAGTATGATAAAGCTGGAGAGAGTAGTGGTAATAAATACTATAAATACAAGAAGTACGAAATAAAGGATAAGTCTATGGCAAGAGATGAAGAGCCAAAGTGCTACAATTGTGGTAAACCGGGTCACTTTGCAAGAAAATGCAAGAAACCGGTGGTGAAAAATTCTAAATACTACTCGTGAAAAGCACTGCTTGTGAAAGAAAAGGAAGCTGGAAAAGATTTAAAGATGAAAAAGATCACTGGCTTTAACTTTCAGACAATGAAGACATACTTGACTTGGATGCACATGTCTGCTTTTGATTACAAACATTCAAGAATGTATCAGAATCTGAACAAAGTGAGGAATCCAAGTCAGTTGAAGATGAGATTTGGGTAGGGCTAACGGATCACGAGGACAATGAAGAAGACTAACAACAAGTGAAAGCCAAAGAAGACAACTCTAAGATAATAGAGAATGTTGCATTAATAGTTGTGAATGACGAAGGAAGCGACAAAGCTGAAGATGATGAGGGATCTGAGTCGGATAATTCTGAGACACCTGAGGTTGACTCTTACCCTGATTCAGATAATGAAAATTCGTTTATCCTAACTAAATTAATGCAAATTACCACCATGTTAAAACTATTTGAGAAATCATTTAAAGTTGAGGAAAAGAATGCACGTTCTCTGGAAGCTAAATTAAAATATGAGCATGAATTAGTATTAGAGTTTTCCAGAGATAAGGCAAAGCTTTGCGGACAATTTCTGTTTTGGAAGAAAAGGTAAAAAAGATTAAAACAGAAAATGATAAACTTAATAATAATATTGTTGACGTAATTGAAAAACTTAAATTAGCAGACTTAGAGAGTGCAAATAGTTCTGTGCGATATAATTCTATCTTTGAATAATGAACTGAGTTTTATGAAAGTATAAAAACTTTAGAGGATGAATTTTTGAAAAGTGGACAAACTGATAATATCAAAAATTGATTCAATATTTAAAGACATTAAACAGTGAACTCAAAGATAACCGAATGATTATGTTGAGAAAGTTCACAATACGTGAAAGTGAAGCTTTTTGACTACTACATTAAAAATTCCTTACAAATGACTCAAAATAACAAAACCATTCCCTAAAACGCAAGAACCTCTTATGACCTTGTTTATTAAAAAATTTAACGCCCTGCTAGACTTGATAGATCGGTTAAAGATTGATTCCAAAAAATGTCTGATATGGAGCTTTGAGGCCCACCTAAACTAGATAGCTCTCGATAGCTAATTGAAAGTCTTTAAAGCACATTATAATGGAGTGTCGTCTCATACTTGTGTTAAGGGCCGCCAGAGTAGTGATATAACTCAGTCTCACCATGATTTTGTTCTTCACCTTGTTATGAATTGTTTTGATGTCACCGCGGTTCACGAAATCAAAATCACTCTCATTGACTTGTTGTGATGTCCCGTCTTCTCTTTTGATATCTATTTAAGGAGTGAAGAGACAGGCCCTTTTGTATATTGATGTTGAGATGACCTTCACCACTTTAGACCTTGACCAAACCTCTGACTTAGGTCTTGTCTCCCTAGCATCACCTGGTTGTACTTTGCCTGCTCAGCTTTGGATACATCACTTAATTCCATGAGCATCCTTCTACTATACATTCCATGCTTCTTATAAATATGCCCTTGAAGTTTTTTCTAGATAGGGCTCAAGAAAATCTTCAGCTTTCATTTTCAATAAATACTCCTTGAGCCCTTGAACTGGTGAGCCTCAACCTCCACTATAAGAATTTCCGACATTTGATAGACTCGACCCTGGTGGTCGAGCGATAGATTATCTCTCTCCTCGGTCGACGGAGAGTGTACTTTAACCTTTGAGGGGCTCATCTAGGTCAATCTTTGAATCTGAATCTGAAAGTAAGATGACTTTGATTTTTTCTGTTCGAGGCTCATACACCACCATAGCCTTTGTCAAATCATCCTCTTCTTGACCTTCTATGGCAGTAGTCATTTGTTCCCCACTCACTTCTTCTCTTCCGGCTTCCCCTAAACCTTGTTCTTCCCCCTCAAGCTAAACTCTAGGGCAATTCTCCCCCTCATGATGACCAGAATCTTCCTGATCAACATGGTTCAATTCTAAGCCTCAGCCTGAGGGCGGCAGAGACTTTGTAAGTCAATAACTGCTAATTTTAGCTGATCCATTATTTTGTTCAATTCAGCTTTGACCCTCATAATTAGCCTCTACAGATTGTCAAACGAATCAGTGAATAGGGCAGCTATTGTGGCTATCTGGTCTTGTAAAATATAGATGACATTTATGGTTTGGAATGTTGGGATTCCTGGTGCCAACTCCTAAGTTGCAACACCCTTTCCCTCCAAGAAAGATAGAAGGGAGGAATGTTGTTCCTTAAAAGCGTCCTTGAGGGCTGGCAGGTCAGCCCGGGTAACGACACCGACTTCACACAGTAGAGTCATTAGTATCTCGTGATTATCCCTTGATTGCCTGACACGGACAACATTGGTGTGGCAGCGATAGGACTTCTATCCATCATTTATGCATCACCAGCTGGGGGTGCAGATCGGGAAGTTTGCGGAGACGTCACGAAGACGTCTTTATTGTGTGGAGGTGTGTTAAGGGGTGTTGCGTGAGCTGTGCGTTGTCACCGGGGGCAGCAGGTGACCTTGTTCAACATATCTTCTCTCCGAGAAAGGGGTAGATGGAATATATGCCTCATCCCCATGGAATGAAATAGGTTCCCTTTGAGGGGATCCTGAGTGGCTGTTGGGGGGGGGGGGGGGGGGGGGAATGTCGACTATTGGACTTGTAGCCTCAGCTATCATTTTTTCAGCCCTCAACGGGACAGAGGCGGTGCGTTCGGAATCACCGGCCTCTAGCCTCTCACACCTCCTCCCTCCCTATTCACACATAGCTCCCACTCACCTGACCCCAAGATATTTTTTTTCTCGTCCTTTTCTCCCTCGTCCTCATTCATTCTCTCGTCACCGTCAATAGTGGATGACTCTATCGGTTCTGATAGAGCCTCTTCTGGATATACACCCTGATACTAAACTTGAACCCTCTCTATTCTCCGATCAGCCAGTCTGAGGAGTGACTGGGGAATGTTCATTACGGGCTCCCAAGGAAGTTCTCTTGTGAGTCTAAACCGTTGTAGTGCAACGGTCTTGTATACATCGGCTTCAAGTCTTTCGTGTATGTCATCATCATTTTCCATCGCATATTGTATAAACAATTGCAGAAACATTTGGAATTGGATGAATTTTCTTTCCCGTTTATTTCCTTTGTCTTGCACCGTTCCTTTCAGTTCATCAACTATGAACTCCACATTGTGGTAATGTCTATCATAGGCGAAGGCAGTGAACATGGCGAGGACATGGATGGATGTGGATTCATGGCCGGAGTGTTTCCCGGTGAAACACTTGTTGTTGATGTCAAAGATACACGCTAGTGAGATTGCAGTTGTTTGGTTTTGAAGTCTAACCGCTTAGAGAGAACACCGTCATACCTCAAGGTTTGGACTTCTTGGAGTGTTAGGTCTGGAGTGGGTATGGGAGCGAAGGTGTATTTGGATAGAGAAAAGTATTTCGATGGTAGGCGGAAAATATGGCTGATGGCTTCGAGAGTTAGGCAGATAGGAACGGATTCCATTCTGGTAATGAAATGAGGGACTGCCTCATTCAAGAATTTTAGGTGTAACTAGAATTTTTGTAGATAGATGCTTGGGACGACAATGGTTGTGGTGAGGGAATAGAACATGGAGTGGCCTTTGACAATATCAAAAGTGATATCCTCGGTTTCAGTGCGTAAGAGTGACAGGTCAAGCTGCCAATTTTGCAGGGTGAATTCTGTGAAATCGGTGGGGTGAAGAAGGGTGTGTTCTGGTAGCTGTTTGTAATTTATAGGGATGGGAGGATGGGGAATGGTTAAGGAGATCAGGTGATCCATGAGTCCTGTTTGATGCAAACTAGTTAGATTAGCCGACTTGGATAAGATAATGTGTTGTGAAGTAGTCTGAAATATGTGTGAAATAGAACCCTTTATTATGTTTAAAGCATCGGGATTTTCATCAGTAAAAAGAAAATTCTACTGAAGGAAATCCAAAGTCGATCGTTATTAGACCAATGTTACAATAAATGTGTTCACTCAAACACTTATTTTTAACTAGAACCAATGGTGCAAATGACTGGAAATTTATTTTGATTTTAGAATATTTTGAAATGCAATGAGAAGCGCAAAAAAAATGTAAAGTGTGGAATATGGGTTTGGGACCCGAAGTTCGGATGAGCCCTGTCCGAAATGTAGGTGGGATCAAATTTCGGATGGGATGATGCATGAGAAGTGAAACTAAAAATCTAAATATGAGGATTGCCTGAAGTTCGGATGGACCCGAGTTTCGGTTTTGATCGAAGGTCATACGGGTCCTTGCCTTTTAATTAGGAAAAAATGAACAACCGGAATTCAAAGGGGTTGAATTTTAGATGGACCCGAATATCGGGTTGGCCCATGACCCACAGGTCAGTAGATCAAAACCTGGCTCTGATACCAATTGTTGTAGTAGTCCCAATCAATATTCAAGCTCTCACACACATAAACAATGATTTAATCAATAAACAAAGAGAATAAAAATTTAATCTTTGATAAACTGTCAGAGAGAATAATAAAGTGCAGTCACCACTTTTAAATAGAATAATGACAAAAGTTGGAAACCCTAGGCGTGGATTTCCTTTAAATATAAAGGGAAGTTTGAAGGGTTTACAAATCACACCCTCAACTTATAAATAAAATAAAAGAATACATAATAAGGAAATGGAATTACATTGAAATTAAATAAAAACTATCAATTACAAAATGAAACCACAGGATTTAAATTTAATATCTAACAGTATATAATCTGGGAATTACAAATGTTTATTTTTATAGATTTTTGATCATATGCATGAACATTCTAAAGTTTTTGCTGAAATCTTGTTTAAGGTCTTCATTGTTCTTCGAAGAACATCCCTGTTTGATCTTTAAAATCGAAATTTCTAAACTGTTTCTGGTTAAATCTCATTTGATACTATATTCCTTTCGGTGAACATCATATTGTTTAATCACAAATTCGTGAAAGAATGTATATTTGATCTTAAAAATCATTTGTGCTTAATTCTTGTTAAATTCTCAAAATTACGAACTGTTCAAAATTCTTACTTTTACCCGAGAGCTGCAATCTCAGATTATAATTATCCTATTTTCCATCCTTGAAAAACTTTCTAAGTAAAACATTTCATGCTTTATCCGAGAGTTACAACTCTCGGATCATACTGCTTGGCCATTGTCACTTTAATTTTGGTTAAGTACACATAGGCACATCCGAGAGTTACAACTCTCGGATCACAAAGCACACACAAACAACACTCCAAATTTTCTAAGCCTTTTAGACTTCCAGTCACATCCGAGAGTTACAACCCTCGAATACCATAGTGATCCAACCTTAAAGTATTTTCTAAGTAAATCTCAAAAGTTACAACTCTCGGTTATAGCCTTATCCGAGAGTTGCATCATTTTTCTCACTTAGAAAATTTCCTGTTTCACTTAAATGTTGTGTTGTTCTTTAAGTAATAAGCACTTACCAAGCTCAGTCGAAAAAAGCTTTCAAGATGAATTGCGATATAGTAGCTACGGGATTAGATGTTAGGCCTCCAACCTTGTACCAGGGATGCTATACTCTATGGAAATCCTGATTTTTCGACTTCATCGAATTTCATGACTTAGTTGACGACATTCTGGATTTGATCTACAACGGTCCAACAAAAATTGATCAAGATCTTCCACCCGTTGCTGACCCCGAAATGGCTGCCAAAGAGAAAGCAGTTGTCAAACTTACTCAACTAAACCGAAAGAAGGCTAGAATAGCACATTCATTCATCATCAAGGTTGTTCCGGATGAAATATATATCAGCATGGATAGTTCTAAGACTGCTCGATAGATGTGGGAAGAGATTGACCGATAGATGCAACGAAATGATCAGAATGCTAAACAACGAGAGGAAAATTCTCTCAATAGCGATGACATGTTCTCTGTCAAAGATCATGAACTTTTTGTAGACCACATATCGTCGGTACTGCACGCTGATAAACAAACTCTAAAAGAATGGAGTAAACAAGTCTCAAGTTGAGCTGAATAGGAAATTCGTAAACTCTTTAAAGCCCGAATGGAAAAATTCGTTTGGTTGATCCGAGATATTAATGACATCAACGTTTACTATCTGTTTGATAGGCTAGTTGTCTATCAATCAGAAGTCTCTCGTAAGTCTGAAACCAAAAAGGTAGATGAACCCACCGCATCTGACTCTCTAGCTTTACTCATTGACAAAATACTTAAGTCATCAAAAGCTGCTAAACTTCTTTCTGAGTCCTCTGAGTCTGATACCAATGAAGTTGACACTGATCACGATGCAACTGAACATCAGAGATAAATTGCATTGCTTACAACTGTCTTTCATAATTTCCGAAAACATCAAACAAACTTCGAAAAGAAGCTAAAAGTAAGAAGGTTGATGGTAAGAAGGAGATAGCTGAGAAACCGAAGGAAAAACAACACAAAACTGATGACAAAGAGAAGGGGTGCTTTAACTGTGGAAAGTCGGGTCACTTTGCTCCAGTGTGTCGTCTTATGAAGCAGAAGAATGAGAACTACTGCAAGACGAAGTACAATCTCGCAAAGCAAAGGACACTAGCTAGAAGACATTAATGATGAAGAGGATGATGCGAATCCCATGTGTTTCATTGACGAAGTTCAACCAGTAGGAGCTACAACTGAAGCATTTGAAGTCTCTCTGATGGCTCAGGATGCTAGTACAAGCAAGGAATCTTCATCAAATGATACAAAGGTAAGTATTCTTCCTAAAGAATTTCTTGCTAAACTAAAAGTGTTAAGAAAAGAGGCCAAAAAGTTAAGTGTCTTTTAAAATGCCCTAAGAAATGCTCAAAACAAGAAGTCTGATTTGAAATCTAACATCATTGTGTTACAAATAGAAGTGTCTAAGGCTAGTAAGAAGAAAAAGGATTTGTCTGCCAAAATGTCTGAGTTAGAATACGATCATCAATGCTTAAGGTATATAAATCTGACTGCATTAAGAAATATGAGTTTGTCCTGGCTAAGAGAAAAAAATAAGAGAAAACCTCAAAGACATGGAAGATAGATTTTATAAACGAGGCCAAACTGATCAGACCATAAACATATATAAACCTAGAGAATTAAAATCTTGTGATGGTTTAGGGTTCACTGGTCCTAGAGTCATGGAAGAAATGATCAGCAAGATGAAAAGTCAGTTATATCATGTTGGTAACATGGGTCGAGGATTTGTGATTCCCTATGACAAGACCTGGCGAGAAGTGTTTGCCGAAGAAGAATAAAAACGACCAAGATCTAATATAAAACAAATTAAATTTGTTTATGATTGGTTAAATCACGACTCTCTTCTAGGAAAATTATAAAAATCGTTTAGAGAATAGGAATTCGTTGAACCAATGGAAATTACATGTGATCCGACCTTGCCAAGACCTCGTGAATGCATACCATACTCTTATCTAGAACAACAGGCTTCTGATTTAGAACGTCTATTTGAAACCAAATCACGATCTTTTCAGCAAGTAATGATAGATTTTTTAAAGAAAATAATAGATCTTGAAGACGAAATTGCTCGAAATAACTCTTCTATAGCTAAAACCTCGCAACAAAATGATGAATTCCATGCCCTTGAGTTAGCTTTAAAAGATACCAAAGAACTGTTTGATGATGACAGAATTTATTTTTTAAGAATAGAAAATGATTTTAATAAGGCAAGAAGACTGTTTTCGGTTTGAGAATGGAAATTTAAACTCGATGTTAAGTCATTTGACAAAGAATGAGATCAGCTTCTAGCCACCATTAAGGGGCTAGAATCTCAAAATTTATCCAACCAAAGCTGTTCAAATCAACAAGTTTTTGTAATAAAAAATTCCAAGGTAACAAATCACAAGCCACTGACTTAAACTCTAAACTGTGAAACCAACATCTTTTGGAAATTAAGAAAGGCAAGGCATCGATTATTGAGTCTAAATCAGCTAACGCTAACAAAGTCGAAGAAGAATTCTTGTAAATAAAAATCGCAGAAAATGATTATTGAGTTTAAATCAGCTAACGCTAACAAAGGTGTGCATTTCATTTCAGACTACTGAGTAAAACCAAAGGGCACAACAAAAAACAACGTCTAAATTGAGGAATGCAGGAGCAGTTACTCTTATTTCTAATTCTTTTGTTTCCAATGTAAACAACAACAAAACTGTCGTTGATTCTAGTACAGATTTGAATAAGTGTGATGTTTCAAATGATATTAATATGAAGAAATATTCGTTTAAGCAGTTGTTTAATTTGTCCAAAACACCACTTGGTTTGTCTATGCCTACATTGTTAAACTATGCTCCTCTAATCAAACATAAACATCGTCACAAACCTAAACAAAAGGTTAAAAAGGAACATAACATACCTGTAATATACAAGTCTGTTTTGATTCCTAAGGTTCGTCTTCCTGCTAACAAAGACATTAAGTGTACTCCATATAATGTCTATGGTGGTTCAATTTTTAAGACCGTTACCGTAAATGCTAATCAGTCAGGACCCAAATATTATACAGTTTGGGTACCACAGGTCACTTAACTGTCTTGCAGGAATGGTTTCTAATCACCTCGGATAAGGACCCGTACTTCACTCCAATGGTTTCTGAATGATCGGTTCAGGACCCGGTCTTCAATTGCAACACACACTGATTGGATTTTTTCTTTCAGGCAAAAAGTGTGTTGATATTAGACTTTGGATGCTCCAGACACATGACTGGACGGAAAGATCTTCTCTCAAACTTCACGACATATGATTGTGGGTCTATAAAAACATGGAAACAATGGGGTTGCTTAAATTCGTGGTTTTAGAGATCTCGAATTAGATAATCTCAGAATAACTCAAGTTTCTTATGTCCAAGGTCTTGGGCACAATCTGTTCAGTATCGGCCAACTTTTTGATAAAGGACTTGAGGTATCGTTCAAAGCCACAAGATGCAGCATTCGATCTCCTACGGGTAAAGAAATTCTCGTCGGAACTCGACGCTCAAATCTGTACACCATCGACCTATCGAAAGTCAAAGTCCACAAGTCGATTTGCCTTCTTTCCAAAGCGTCATCTCAATAGTCTTGGTTTTGGCACGAGAGATTCTCTCATCTAAGTATCAAAAATATCACCAAGCTTGCTTCAAATCGTCTTGTTTGAGGCCTACCGGATCTGAAGTTCGACAAAGATCAACTATGTGCAAGCTGTGAAAAGGGTAAAACCAAGAAAGCTTCACACAAACCGAAACTAGTGCCAAACACTACACAACTTCTGGAATTAATTCACATGGATTTATGTGGTCCAATGCACATTCAGAGCATCAATGCCAAGAAGTACATATTAGTGATGGTCAACGACTACACAAGATAACCTGGGTAAAGTTTCTACGCACGAAGGACGAGACACCCAACTTGATCATTTCTTTCTTGAAATTGACTCAAATTAATCAACAACATCAAGTCCAACCCATCCGCACGGACAATGATACAGAGTTCAAAAACAAGGAGCTATCTACATTCCAGGATGCCGTCAGTATAAGCATCAATATTCCGCTGCCAGAACCCCACAACAGAACGGTGATATGGAACAACAGAACTGCACCCTTGTTGAAGCGACACAATCAATGATCACTTATTCAAGGCTGCCTCTGCACTTTTGGGCTGAAGCTGTGGACACTGCGTGTTACAGCCAAAATCGTCCATCATTAATAAACGGTTTGGTAAAACACCCTATGTGATTATTAATAAATGTGCATGTAACGCCCATAAATTTTGGTAAAATTCTAATTTCGAAATTCAAATATTCCGAAAATATAGAAGTTTTACAAAAGAAATCGAATCATGAGCATTCTCGAATATATTTTAAAAGAGAATGAAAAATCATGAATGTCAACAATAATATCAAAATATATTAACTTTGGAGCATCGTATGAAAATTCTGACAGTTTAGGAAATAACTTGAATTAAATAATAATAACAGTAATAATAATAACCCCACCTTTTGTCCCCCTCTAGTTTTTTTGACTTTTGATCTAGCCACCACCTTCTCTATCTTTTGTCCCCCTTTAATTTTTTATTATTATAATAAAAAAGCAATAATCTTCATTATTCCGTGAAAGATCATGAACATCTTTCTTTCTTTATAAATAACATCATTTATCCTCTTTCATGATACAAGAAATAAATGAAATAAAATCATATTCAAAACCATTCTTTGGAGCTTGCTAGGAGTAGTGGTGCTTGTGTATTGCAACCAAGCGAACTACCTCAAAGGAGACATATGATGTATAACATATAAATTCACTAGCCATGCTTAAGATTATGTTAGAATCCAAATGGGAGTTTGCTAGGAGTAGTGGTGCTTGTGTATACATTAATGGGAGTTTTTGTGTGAATTTGGTAGGAAGTAAAAAATAACAAAAATATGTTAAAATAATTTTGAAAACAAGTTTGTATATGGCTTTATAAATTTATTTCATAGTTGTACCCAATATTTGAGAACTAAACCAAGTTAGGTGTTGAAAATAAAAGATTGGAAATGGATGTTGAATCACATATTATATATATAAATATATATATATATATATATATATATATATATATATATATATATATATATATATATATATATATATATATATAGAGAGAGAGAGAGAGAGAGAGAGAGATTGAGATCTGTGTGTGTGTGTGTGATTTAATTACTAAGCCAAGATTTATAATTTTTATATAATAACGTTACAAGAAATGTGTCGACGTAATTATTATTACTATATAATAGATTTGTCAGAATTCGGTTAGTTAACAACTTTGGAAGTGAATAAGTAAAGTTATAGGTGGTGAAGACAAATGTTTTACCAATAAAATAGGAGAGTAACGTTTGAACAACGGATTTTGATATCAAGAATATAGTTGGCTATCGTGGTGATTGTCATAGTGAACGAGTTGGTGTTAGTTACTTTAGAACTTCTGAATTGTGCAAGCACCGTGACTAACAATGTTATGAATTCATAATTGTGTGTATCCTTATTATTTGTCATCATCAGAATCCCTTGATAATCTCATGCTCATATTATAAGTTTACAAGCAACTTTATATGATTCATATGATTCATTTTTATGTTTATTCGTAGGTGCCATGCCTTTCCACATACATGCATGTTATGATATATATACTAACTGTGATGTTACTTCGTGTGGCAAAACAGATATTATAGGGACTGTCGTCTCCTTGAAATACTGTCTAGGAGTGATGTCCTACAAAGACACATTCAAGTTGGGATGCCGCCCCCTACTTAATTCTCGTGGGAGTGTCGTCTCCCATTCTTTTATTTATATTTTCATTTTCCATACATATGCATTTCATGCTTTCACCTTATTACTCGTGAGGCCGTAAGCTTTCCTCGTTTGGGGAATTATTTTTAGGTGGAAGCAAAGGAAAGGCCTGATGGCCTATTGATTATGATTAGTTGGATGATAATCAGTAGTTGGCATGTAATGTATTAGTATATTGACTTATGTTGTATTCCGCTTGACATGACATTTGACTTTGAATGAATGTTTAATACTATCGATGAAAAGTTTTAAATTATCTCGTATTTTTTGAGGTAATATTGTAATAACTTTACGGATCCTGCGTTAGTTCTTATAAATTAGGACGAGCGTTTCAATATCGTATCAGGGCAATGATTTAAGTGAACGATTATATTATCGGGTATACGAGGAGGGTATTAGCAATACCTTACCCGTCCCCATCTAAGATTAACGGTTTTCCCCGTATCCGTTCCCGTCCCCGATTAGCCATCCCCGAACCCGCCCCGTTTCTATCGGGTTTTGATTTTTCCCATCAGTTTCGGATTTTTTTGCCATCCGTAGGTAATAACTTTCTGGATCCTGTCTTAGTTCTTATAAATTTGGACAGGTGTTTGAATATCGTATCAGGGCAATGATTTAAGTGAATTAAGCGGCCTTTAGGTGCTTTGTCTTAAACCTAGAAACTGCATGATCACTATTAGCCTAGGCAATGATATACACGGGATAAGACCATAAGTAGACTTTAGGATGGGTAACGGTAAGATAAGGTTTATACATATGTATACATGTATATGTGTTCCATAATCTCCAATACTATTTTAACTTTTTACCCTTTAATGAATCGTCATTCACATCCGTAGCATTCCAACATATATTCCTTTGATCTGCGTCTTAAACTCCTGCATCAAAGAAGAATGAGCCCCTGAGGGCTAAGGCTCGAGCAGTCCAGATATTTACTGATGAAGCACGTGAGACGTCTGATGTTTTTACCGGTATCTTTCTTTTTAACTTTTTACCTGCTCGCATATTATTTGACTCTGGCGCGAGTCATTCATTTTTATCGTATATGTTTGCTCGACTTCTAAATGTTATACCTAGTACTTTATCTATGCATGTATCTGTGGAGACCGCTAATGCTTCCATTGTTCTTGCGACCGAAGCCTATAAGAATTGTGTTTTAAATCTCGAAGAACGTGATTTTCCTATTGATATGATTCTAGTGGTCATTGGTGGATTCGATGTTATCGTAGGCATGGATTGGCTGGCAGCCAATAATGCCAATATTCTCCGTTCGAAGTGTATGATACGAATTCCTGTTGATCACGAAAATTATATATATATTTACGATGAGCGTCGAAGTTGAGACATGGGTCGAATTTCCATGATCAAGGCCCGTAGACGTATCTCTTGAGGCTGTGAGTCTTTTCTTGCTTATGCTATTGATTCTTTCGAAATAAAGAAGTTTGTTTTCAGATAACGCTACCTGATCTTTTTCCCGATGAGTTTCCAGGATTGCCACCCAATAGGCAAGTTGAGTTCCATATTGACTTGGTGTCGGGAGCAGCCCCGATCTCCCGTGCATCATACCAGTTGGCACCATCTAAGATGAAGGAGATGATGTCTCAGCTGCAGAAACTTCTTGAGCGAGGATTCATTCGACCGAGCACATCGCCATGTGGTGCTCCGGTTTTATTTGTCAAAAAGAATGATGGTACCTCTCGAATGTGCATTGATTACCGAGAGTTAATAAGGTTACCATAAAGAATAAATATATGTTACCTCGTATTGATGATCTTTTTGATCAGTTGCAACGTCCATCATACTTCTCAAAGATCCATCCGAGGTCTGGCTATCATCAGTTGAAGATTCATGAAGTTGATATCCCAAACACCGCTTTTCATACTAGGTATGGACATCATGAGTTCTTGGTTATGCCATTTGGTTTAACCAATGCTCCAACAACATTTATGGATCTAATGAATCAAGTCTGTCGTCTGATGCTTGAAAAGTCGGTAGTAGTTTTTATCGATGATATCCTTGTGTACTCGAAATCTGAATCTGACCATTCCATGCACTTGAGACAGTTGCTAGAGTTGCTGCGAAAGGAGCAACTATACGCCAAGTTTTCAGAATGAATAATTTGGCTAAATGAGGTACAGTTCCTTGGTCACACAAATAGTGGTAAGGGAATTTATGTTGATCAATCTAAAGTCGAGGCCATCCGAAATTGGAGGCATCCCCGTAATGCCTCTGAGGTCTATAGTTTTCTTTGTCTTGCTGGCTATTATCGCCGATTCATCTGTGAATTTTCAGAGATCGCAGTTCTTTTGACCGCCATGACTCGGAAAAGTGTTAAATTCACTTAGGGGGAGCCACATGAAGTGGCATTTCAGGCTTTAAAGAAACATTTTAGCAAAGCTCCTATTCTCTTAGGGGGAGCCACATGTGAATGTACATTTCATCGATATCCTTGGTTTGCAAGATGATCATGGAGTATTTTTCCCACTCTGGGTTCAGCACATTCAAAAACTGAACATTTATGCCAAAGATTGACGTAGATACTTCGTTTCTCTTGATTTAGTAACCAGATTCACAAACCGATAATAAGTATTCTCTAACAGCTCAGCGTCCCTAGCTCTGAAGTTCTCAAAAGTCATAAGATTGTTTCGTGCTCTGTTTGTTTATCATATCCTGACATTAAGTTGCACACCTCATCGCAAATGGGTTTGACATTTTTATTGTTTGTCACACTTATGTATATATCTTTAGGAATGGATAGTAGCAGAAACTTTCTTACAGTGTTATCACCCTTCTTTCTCTTTTTCTAGGAATTAGTTAAATTCGAATCTGGAACTTACTGAACTCTTTCGGTAACAGCTGGATTACCATTAGGTACAACTAGGATAGTGATGAAAAATTGAGCAGGTCCATCAGTCAGTGATTTCAGCATTTCATCAGCCATGTCATGAAAGCTTATAAACTCAAAGAAACCTTTCTCTACATTGTACGTACTCTCCTTTGTAATTATTTGGTGGTTTTGACTCAGAACCTATTGCCAAAGCATCAACAGACATCCTGAAAAATTGAACTTGGCTTTCCAACCTCTTTTATGGGAAATTTAGTGATGTAATCAAAATCTCAATCACAATTGTGCAAATCTAAACTGATATAAGCTGAAATTCAAAGCCTATGAAGTGATTGTCAAACGTCTCTTACTGAAATGCGAATGATTATACTAAATCTCAAATTTTAAGTGCAAATTTTGATTGACTAAGGCACAACTTCAAAACCTTAACTATGAATCTTGAATCACGCTGGATGAATTTTGAGTGCCTCAGAAAGAATCTCAAAGCAAATAATCTTAATTTTGAAGTCAACTACCACAATGTCGAACTACGAATACTAAATCTCTAATTCTGAAATCACAATCTCGAATGGCTCTACCTAAATATCCAAGGCAAAGCTAAGAATTACGAAGTCCTTTGCCTGGATTTCGAATAGGACTTACTGAATTTTGATTATCACACGCTGAATTTCGAATATATGAGTCTGAATTTCGAAGTTCACACAAATGAATTTCGTACTATAAAGAATGAAATTCGAGGAATGAAGGATGAAATTCGAATAACTATGAGGGGGAGATTTTTAAATCGAACTTGTTGATGCACTTGAAGGTTGAATTTAAAGCCTGTTATATGCCTTATTGATACCTTAAAGTGATTTGCAATATTAGCCTAAAGCTGTTTACCATGTTGCATTCGTTGCAACAAAGGCAATTTGTCCAAGCTGTTCTGTCTGCTGAACAGGTTGGACATAAACTGTCTACGCTGCTCTATTCTGTTGAGCAGCTTGGACAGTTTACAAGTCTTCTGTTCTTTGTGAACAGAACCTCTTCTTTGTGAACAGAACTTGTTCTTTGTGAACAGGTTAAACACTTTATGGAATATGTTTCCAAGTCCTCATGTATTGTTTTTGGCTACAAGATCAGTTTACAAGTCGAAGACAAAGTGTAAAACAGAACTGCACAGCCTGCCCACGCTGTTCTGTTACATGAAGACAAACATATATTTAAAAAGGGTGACATATCTTTTCTTATATCAAAATGGCATTAGCAAAAGAAGAAAGATGCAAAGTTGACATTCCTCTTTTGGTTAAAGCCTTATGCAACAGTGACAAAAGGGAAAAGACAAAGATTCTGCCATGTGAAGACAAAGGTACTTTATCAGAACGTGTAGAAAGGTGTTTTGTCCTTTTGGAAAGACTCTCCACTATCTCTTCTGTCCAATGAAGAAGCTTTACTGAGATTCTCCTTTTGAGTATAAAAGGAAGCTTCTAAGGATAAAGATATATCAAGAGTGTGAAATCAGAACGTGCATTGAAGTGTGTTATTCCATGCATGCAAGTCTGCTTACATAAAACAGTCGAGTGTGTCTAAGCTGTTCTTGTGTAAGCTTTCCTTTTGAGTCTTATAAAAACAGTCAGTGCTTCTAAGTGAATGTATTCATTGTACCTAGTCTGAGTGAGTCTTAGATTAGTTAACCAACTGTTGTATCTGTCATCTCAGCTTGAACCATTCCGCATTCAAGCTTGTTTGTAATTAACACTTGTTAATAATATACACAAACATTGAGAAAAAGATTGTTAAGTTTTAAATAGCTGTATTCACCCCCCCTCTACAGCTTAGAACTATACACTTGGGAAACATTTCGGGACCTACAATTCGATTCTAATTGAGTTGGATTTTCTAAAAAGCATTGTTAATCACTTGATTAATTTCTAATGACCACTGATTAGATTATAATAGGATTTTCAATACAGATTAGGTCATTGTTGCTAACTTGGTTTAGTGCCGGATGTTACAGTCTCCCCCTGTTAAGGGAATTTCATCCCGAAATTAGCTCGTGTTCTCCACTGCTTGAGTATTTGAGAACAGCTGAGGGTATTTTTCTCAGAACTGATCTTCGCGTTCCCACGTAAACTCAGGACCTCGCTTAGAGTTCCATCTGACTTTTATTATCGGGATCCGACTATGCTTTAGTTTCTTGACTTCTCGGTCCATTATTTCCACCGGTTGCTCAATGAAGGTCAACTTATCATACAGCTCTAGCTCGTCTATAGGTATAACGAGTGTTTCGTCAGCCAGACACTTCTTAAGGGTGGATACGTGGAAGGTATTATGAACGTTACTAAGCTCTGGGGGCAGATCGAGTCGGTAAGCTACCGGGCCAAACCTTTTGGTGATCTTGAATAGTCCGATATAATGAGGATTGAGTTTTCCTCGTTTCCCAAAACGAAAGTCGTAGACTTTCAACATTACTTGATCTCCCTCTTGAAATTCCAAATCCTTTCGTCGAACATCTGGATAACTTTTTTGTCGATCCCGCGCGATCTTTAATCGATTACAAATCTGGGCTATCTTTTCTGTAGTCTCTTGGATGATCTCGCGTCCAGTAATCTGACTATCCCCTACTTTGGCCCAACAAAGTGGTGATTGACACTTTCGCCCATAGAGTGCCTCGAACGGAGCGGTCTTAATACTTGAGTGATAGTTGTTGTTATAGGAAAACTCAACTAATGGCAGGTGTCTGTCCCAACTTTTGCCAAAGTCGATAACACATGCCCTTAGCATGTCTTTCAGAGTCTGAATCGTCCTTTCACTCTGACCATCTTTTTGCGGGTGATAGGCTGTGCGAATATCTAGACGTGTACCCAGTGCTTCTTGCAACGATTGCCAAAATCTTGATGTGAATCGGCTGTCCTTGTCTGATATAATTTATACTGGCACTCCCTGCCTTGAGACGACTTGTTTAAGATAGATTCGTGTTAACTTATCCATGTTTTCAGTCTCCTTGATTGGCAGGAAGTGTGCGGTCTTGGTAAGTCGATCCACAATCACCCAAATAGTGTCATAACCTCCCGAATTTTGGTAGCCAAATTATGCCCATGAAGTACCGACATCCATCTGGCTTGATTTCAAATTGCTTATCCATTCCTCTCAAGGCTTCATCCAGTAGATTACCCTCCTTGACTGCTTCTTCTTGTGCTTCGCGGACTTCAGAGTTTAGGTTTGACTGTATAGTTATGACCAAAGCTCGGACTCTCAATGGTTTAACCCGTTCCTTTCGGCTCAGGGCATCAGCTACAACATTCGCCTTCCCCGGATGATAACGAATTTCGCAGTCGTAATCGCTAAGCAGCTCAACCCAACGACGTTGCCTCATATTTAACTCTTTCTGATTCATAATATGCTAAAGGCTTTTATGGTCTGTCATACAAGACATTGTCTATTAACCTGATCAGCAATTGAACAGAACCTGTTCTTATATAGGTGCTCAGGTTGAATGAACAGTTTGAGGAATGAACAGCTTGTGATGAAAACTGCTCATCACAGGTTTGAACAACAGCTTAGTTGATGCATTTGAGTTTGAAAGACCCTTCATTAATTGATCCATTATCTTGCCCAATTCTGAAATTTCACTCTTAACCTCACGTTTCCAGGCATTATCTATGCCCATAACTTGAACTCCTATGATGTTTTCAGAACCAGCTTGAACCTTAAGGTCTTTACCGAGTTGATTTAGCAACTCCCAAGCCTCATCGTCTTCTTTCGCTAAAAATGTGCCTCCTGTGGCAGCAATAATCAGATTACGACTCTCTTGACTCACACCATCAAAAAATTTTTTAATAAGCATCGATTTGGGTACTTCGTGGTGTGGACATGCTCTCAATAGCTCATTCATACGATCAAAAGCTTCGTAGAATTGTTCATCGGGTTTTTGTTTAATACAGGTAATTTCCTGCCATGTAGAGACAAGTCTGCTCTATATGAATGCGCAGAATAGTTGTTTTGTCTATTTGGAAAGACATCACACTATCTCCTCGTTCAATGCGGAAGCTTCACTGAGATTCTAAGTAAGAGTATAAAAGAAAGCTTCTACAGAATGTGAGATAACCAAGAGTAAAAAATTCAGATCGTGCTTAGAAGTGTGTTTTCCATGCATCCAAGTCTGCTTGAATAACACAGTAACGTGTGTCCAAGTTGTTCTTATTCAATTTCTCCATCTGTGTCTTGTAAAAAGTGAGTTCATCTTAGTGAGTGTATTCATTGTATCTAGTCTGAGTGTGTCCTAGACTAGTTAAACATTTGTTGTATCTCTCATCTCAGCTTGAATCATTCCGCAGTTCAATCTTGCTTGTAATTAACACTTGTTGATAATATACACAAACGTTGAGAAAAGAGTGTTGAGGTTTAATTTGCTGTATTCAACCCCCCCCCCCCTTTCTACAGCTTAGAACACTACACTAGGGAAACCTTTTTGGACCTACATAGAGCTTTTTCTTCCGCTTCGGTCAGATCTGATGAAATTATGATAGGTAGAGTGTCATTCTGACCTAGAAAAGTGTACTTCAAATGAACTGGTAACTCCTTCAATTCTAGAACATGTGGTCGTTCTATTGAAGGTTTTGCTGACTAAGACAAATCAGTAGCTAATTTTTCAATCCTATGGGTCCACGGTGGTTGTTTCGATTCTAATGTGGATTCCATGACTACTTCTAACTTATCACAGTCATGAGAATTCAACTCAGCCAATTCATGCTCAGCAAAGAATAACTCAGTAGTATCTTTGGTGGTTATTAACGAACTTTGTTACTGCTCAAGTTCGTCTACCATATCAACCCGATAACATTCTAAATCGATTGGAGCGACATTTGAAGCATTAAACACATTCAATCTCAATTTTCGATTACCAAAGACAATATCCACTGCTCCCATCCTACAATATTTTTGAGCATTATTTATGGCTAAGAAAGGTCTGCCTATGATAATGACCGGTTGATGATCTCCTATTGAACTTTCGGTGTCCAGCACTAGAATATCAACTGGATATTAAAAGTCTTCCACTTTTACTATGACATCAGATAGAATACCTGTTGGGCACTTGGTTGACCGATTTGCTAATTGCAAGATAATATCAGTTGTCTGTAACTGGCCTAGATCATGTTTCTCAAACAAGTTTCCAGGTGATCCAGGATATTTCAGCTTAGGAGGTAGAGAACTAGAAACTACTGCACTTAACTGTTCAGTTAAATTGATCTGCTTAGGGAGCGAGACTTTAGACTTTCTCTTTTGTGTGCAGAGATCTTTTAAGAATTTCGCATAAGAGGGAACTTGCTGAATAGCCTTGATCAAAGGAATATTGATCTTAACTATTGAACAAATCACGCATATCCTCTGGTTGTGGGCCTCTTTTGCCATAAGGGGAAGATTTTGGATTTTCTAAAGTAGCATGATAAGGAGGAGGAATTGAAGTGTCCTGATTCTTAACCGTCTCCCCAACTTTTGGAATTGGGATATATGTCTTAATTGGTTCTTTGAAAGAAACCTTCTTAGGAACCTCCTTTTTTGGATCCTCTTTTTCTCATACACGACTCTGGTGACGGTATTATCTTTAGCCTCTTGCTCTCTAGGCATTTCCATCTTATTATCTACCTCTTTACCACTTCTCGACGTGGTTATCTAAGATACTTCATGTACTTCATTTATCTCATGTTTTTTATCTTTATTATGAGCATGTGAAGGATTGGGAATAGTATTGCTAGGAAGCTTTCCCTCTTAACGTCTAGTAAGCAACTCAGCTATCTGACCCATTTGGCGACTCAACATCTCCATGGTCTTAGTACTGACAGCTGATTGTTGCTTTATAAATTCAACGAATTCTGAGAATTGAGAAAAGTCATATTTTTTTCCACTTGGAATTGTGGTTGATCACGTTGATTTGACTTGTAATATCGCTCATCCTTATAGGTGCAGAAGTAGAACCATGTTGATACTCTCTTTTTAGTGGTTCATACTTAGGTTTAGATTGATGATCGGTAGGCTGATCACTCTTCCACTGGAAGTTAGGCTGATTTCTCCACCTCGGATTATAGGTATCCGAGAATGGATTATCCCTCTCCCTATGAGCTCTGAAATCATAAACTTCATTAGTGAATTCCTCAGTGTATTGCACTTGAGGACAAGCTTCTGAATGATAAGATGATCGCCACACGTGACACAATTAGTTGATGCATTAGAGTTTGAAAGACCCTTCATCAATTGATCAATTTTCTTGCCCAATTCTGAAGTTTCACTCTTAACCTCATGTTTCCAAGCATTATCTATGCCCATAACTTGAACTCCTATGTTGTTTTCAAAACCGGCTTGAACCATAAGGCCTTTACCGAGTTGATTTAGCAACTCCCAAGCCTCATCGTCTTCTTTCGCTAAAAATGTGCCTCCTGTGGCAGCAATAATCATATTACGACTCTCTTGAGTCACACCATCAAAAAATGTTTTAATAAGCATCCATTTGGGTACTTCGTGGTGTGGACATGCTCTCAATAGCTCATTCATACGATTAAAAGCTTCGTAGAATTGTTCATTGGGTTTTTCTTTCATACAGGTAATTTCCTTTCTTTTCTCAGTTGTTTTACTAATGGGATAATATTCATTATGAAATCCGCGTTTCATTAGATCCCATGTCGTAATGCTATTGGTCGGTAACGATACAAACCAAATTTTCTCTTTCTCCTTGAACGAGAAAGAAAACAATCGAAGTTTTAAAACGTTGGTGGTTATACCTCGAACACGGTTAGCTTTACAAATAGCTGTGAACTCAGCTAGATGTTCGTAGGGTTCCTCACTTGGAATCCCTCGGAAGATCGTAAGAATTTGAAATAATTGAGGACGAGCTTCAGGTTCGTTCTCATTTTCAGGATAACGAATCGGAGACGGGTCGGGCACATCACCAGGGTGGTAATATGACTCAACTGTACGTCTTGCTTGTTCACCGATCCTAGCAGCTATACGCTCAGGTTTTCGTGGCAAAATCGGAGGATCTTCTAAATTGGGAATTTCTTCCTCTTGTTCGTTTGAGTTCTTTATGATTAATTCTTGTTGTTTTAGAATCCTGACAGTCGTCCGATGAGATTTAGCTACTTTTTCGATTTCGGGTTCGAATTGTAGCGACAATCCTCTAGCTGGTCGACGTGTGTGCGTAAACTATTAAAATACTTAAATTATATACTTAAATAAACTAATTATATTTTTGATGGTAAAGTAGAGGACCACAATTACCTTTTTGAATTATTAATTTTAATGTGATTTTTAATAATAGGAAATTAAAGACTAAAAATAACCGAAAATAAAGTACTTAAACTTAAAACTTAAAACTAAGGCCAAAAACTAACTTCTAGCCCTAACTAACGTTACCACTCCCCGGCAACGGCGCCAAAATCTGACGGGCCGTCGTTGTGACCCGCAGAAATAATCCTTATATATAACTATTTAGCTCAGAGAAGTAAGAGTCGAATCCATAGGGAGTGCGTATGTAATTAGGGTTAATCGGCTAGTTTTGTGAGTTTATTGAAAGCATTTAAATTGAATCGAGTGAATTGGATGATTGTATGGAGTAATGAATTAGGGATAATTGCGTAAAAAACCTTAAAGTTGAACCATATTTGTGATTAAAACCACTAACCATTTTTTGTTGCACTAAAACCTCTAACCGGTAAAATCTTTTGAAATTAGGACTTGACCGGTTATAATATGTTGATATGCTTACATGGCACACACGTGGCATCCACATGGCAAACTAGACTTACATGGCGCCTACGTGGCACTACATGTATAATTCTTAAACTGAATTTTTGCATAAAAGACCCCAAAATTGGTGACTTTTTCGATTAAAACCCTTAACTATATTTTTCTCACCTCTAACCAACAATAATATTTACCTTTTCTCTTCTTCTCTACCTCCGGCAACTCCGATAACTCTATCCCCTTTTTATGTTCAGTTCTGTTTATTTTATGTATGTACGTTCGATTCACTTTTGCCGTTTAATCATGAATTTTAACTTCAATTGTACCGATTGAATCGATTTCATTTTGTGTTCACGAGTTGCATTTTTAGGTTCAACTTTATGTTAGATTTCATTTATTTATGTTTCATTTTTGCTTGTGAATATGATCAGCCAGAGCAGTGAGGTTCGATAGGCTAGAGGGTGGATGCTTCATTGGGAAACAAATTCTTTGTTTAATAATAAAATTTTAATAAATATCTATGTCATCAAAATGCAATCAGTGAAGACTCAATTTTAATTATCTTTATTGGTTAGAGGTTTTGTATCAAATGAATTAATTGAAAAAACTAAACAAGTTGGAGGTTTTTTACGCAAAAATCTATTTAAAAATTTTACACGTCATCAAGTTGCAACCGGATAAATCGGTTGCAACTCAGATTTTCTGAAAAAAAAACCCAAATTTACAAAGTTTTAACCGATTGGGGGTTTTTTGTGCATTGAAAAATGGTTGGGGGTTTTAATCGCCAAAATGATCCAACTTAGATGTTTTTTTTCGCAATTTCCCCAATGACTTACGACTAAATTATGACCAAAATTAACGGCAAATAACTAAAGAAGTAAATTAACAATCAAATTGAAGATAACCATTTATGGAATCACTACGGCATAAGTTATTACAGACTTGAATTTAGTGTAACAATCACATAGACATAACTATTTGCGCGGTTACATTAATCATAGATATTTTAAACAGTATATCCTGGCATAGCGCATGCAACGTTGATTACTTGTCTTAATCTATAATCTGATGGACTCGGCACAAAAAATAACACCAGTATGAACTATCTTTCTTTTTCCAATCAAAACATATAGTCATAATAATAACTGAATGCTTATCATTTGTATTACACACAATATTCAATAAATACGAAATACATCAAAACATATAAGAAATTCAAGAAAAGTACAACTTAGCTGTAGATCCTCCCCAAACGACTATGATGTTTAGCCGCTCATCGTATGCTCTTCAACAGTGTTGATTGGAGACATAGTTATAAGCTTGCGAACCACCGTCTATGTACTTGTATTATGAATCCACTCCGACAGAGCTTCGCCAAACTTTTTAACACTTTCGGGACCTCCTCATATGATCACCATCGACCTCTATTTATAGAGGAGGTGGATTTAAGGTTTCTGGGGTCAAAAACGTGTTTTTGCGCCGACCCAGCGTAGGGTAGGGCCTGCGACCCCCCTGCGCCTGGGGTAAGGCCAGGGCTACGCTTGGCTGTGCTGGAAGTGCTCTCTAACTCTCAAATCTTCTGTTTTGCAGCGTAGGGTGTCGCAGGCCTGCGCCCGCTCCGGCCGGTTCACGCTGAATTTTCTCGAGCTGCTTCCATTTGACCTCTGGACCCAGAAACATGAATTTGGAGTAATAATACGGAAGTTACGATGTACGGTGCTTAAACTGAGCATAAAGTGACTCCGAAACACATAAAATTATTGTCTTATTAGCGTACATACACTATTTATACTCAATAACAACAATTGAGTATTTACATATTTAACCCTGAACAATTACAATATATTGTTTTCAACTCTATATATAATTGTACCCAACATTGTATATAACCACTGGATGGTTTAAAAGAACCACTTGATATTCTTTCAGCTTCTCAATATTTTTGATAAATCTGTTTGGCGCAATGACATTTATTCTTCTCAACCCTCTCTCAACCCCAATCTGTAGATCTTGAATTGACATTAAAACCAACTTGCTGTGCATGAAATGGAATATAGCTTTAAGTGCAAATCGGCAAAATTCTTCTCTCTTATTCCGACACAATTCATCAAAAAGTCTTAAACAGATCTGCTTCACTAAATTTATATGTCTTTCCATCAGCTCTCGTCGCTGTAAATGTAGGATAGAAGACATTGATAAATCGATCTTTGTAAATTCTTATTAGCTCAGCAATCCTGTGTTCACTTCTGACATCTTGTACAGGTTGAGATTTATTCTGAAGGAAATGAGTTTAGTTGACAAGATTTGGCATGTTTGGCTCAATTACTCTAGACAGCTTTACAAACGAACATGGCGTATATCTCTTGCAGAATATCTTTCCCTCCAAATGATCTTCCAAAAATGAAAGCATATTTCTCTTCTTCATAAAATCTGCATTCAACTTTCCAGATAGTTTCAGCTTCTTAACCTTCTTTTTACTTACTTCTCCTTCATTCAACAAACTCAACATATCATTTATCTTTTTCTGGACAACTTCTTGAACAACATATCTTAAGTGATGTTGTCTTTCCGATTTGTCTGCCAAGATATAGCTTTGGAAGAATTTGTCCATCAAATCAACTTCATTCAATCCTTGGAGTGCTTCAGGTACAACTCTAGTCATTGGAAATGGATCAGATTCTTCTTTCACTGTTACCGTCACCGCAGGATTTTCAACCTTTGGTGTTGGTATGTCATCTATTAAGATTTCCTCAACCAGTTCTTTCTCATCCACAATCTTTTCTACTCTACTAGACATCTCAAAAAATTCAAACTGCTCAGGCACACTAATTTCTTGTTCAGCTCCTTTAATTCTCATCACCTCACTTTCTTCATCTTCCTTTTCTAAGTCATTGTACTCCTTAAAATTGTATATACCAGATTGTATACTCAAAGGAACTGGAATATCTTCTTGAAGAATCAATCCTGACTCACATTGAGTATCAACTTGTTTATCTGTTGAGCCTCCTACCTCTTCTACACCTCCTCCTTCAGTCTCTTTTTCCGCAAAAACAACCATTTGCAATTCAGTTTCAGCAAGCTTCCTCCTCTTCTCCCCCTCATGAGGACCATCATCGGAGTCGTCATGGTCCTCATGTCATCTTTTAGACCCTGAAGCTTGTGCCTTGCAAGTTTGCTCAATAATTGAAGATATTTCAGACAATGAGCCCAGAGCACTTACAACTATATTTTCTAACCCAACATCCTTTCCTTCATTTCATCAAATTTCTCTACACAATAATCTCTCAATTCAATATTTGAGATCTGCTTTTCTTCTTCTTCCACTTCTACAGTAGTCTTCCTTTTCAATAATCTTTGAATGTTGATCATCTGGATCACCATTTCGGCATACTGACTGCTTATTCTATTAGTCACTCCAGTAATGACCTCATTCAATCTCGTTTCAGTTACAAAGGGTAATATGCTAACACCTGGGTCACGCAGACTTCCAGTTGTCACAACGGTTGACCTTGTAAAAAGAACATCAGTGTGGCCTGCGCTCAGAGTTGGCATTGTCGTGGCTCTGGCAGGACATCCAACTACTTCAAGTGACATTGCAACGAACGCTTCCGACACTATAGTTGTTGTGACAGGGACACTAATCCTTCTATACTTACTTCAACATATGAATTCGACTCAAGTGTCCTATGTTGTATAGGTTCTAACACTTGTGCTTGAAGGAATGTACACTGGGCAGTTGTGTACCAATTTCAATATCCATGGGATCCGAATGATCCCAAGATAGATTTTGTGCTATATCCCCGTGCAAAATTGAAACATCACCTTGTTGAGAAGGAGATGAGTGGCTGGTGGGGTGTGAAGTTGCTAGTGAGGTACTGGCTGCTTCAATGTCAACTCTCGTAGGAGAGCTAATAGCAGACAGATTACCCGACTTTCTATGTGTAGGGCCGTCCTCATACTCACACTTACCATCTCATCAACTTATATTTTTGACAAACGTTCAGATAGAGATACAATAATGCTTGCCCCAGCTCCATCCACATCATCATTACCATCATTATTATCATCATCATCATCCTCTCCTTCATTTCCACCATCTTGGATATTCAATAACGTTCATTCAGAATCTGAATATCCCTCACCACCCCTCATTACATCCTCAGCTGCAGTCACTTCAAGGTTTCCTTGTACGTCATCCCCTTGTTGACCTACCTCCTCAGCTGTTACTCCATGGATAGGAATTCTCGTTTCTGGAGATTCCATAGGAGCATGATCTATTCTTTATAACCTCACAGACTTAGCATTTGCATCAGCATAGTTTAACAGAGACTTGGGAATCGGCATTATGTTTGCATTAGGATCATCCTGGACTCTATGTAGACTCATCATAACGTAATCAGGGCACTTCTGTGAACGTGTCCTTTTTGGTGTCTTTTCGTAGGCCCTCAATATCTCTCTGATCAATATTTGAATGAATCATTGTAGGGGCACAAACTTCTTTGCTCGATTAGTGGTCTTTGCAAGTACCATTTCTTTAAGATCCTCCCATATGCATTGAGTGAAGTCGTAATGCTTATTATAAGCAACTCCATGAAAAAGCCTTAGGCAGTGTAGACTTCCTCTATCAATCCCCGTATGTTTTGAGGTCATACATCTATTCAGAATTCCGAACAGAGTTTACCATTCACTGTTAAGACCATTGCGGTGGAACATCAAACACTTTGTCAGAGGCTTTGTATATCTAAGGCTTATTATGTCTCTAGAAAGTTGTTCATCGGATACAAAGTCCTCAAAATTGGCAAAGTCAGGGAATTTGATTGTATCTATGCGTCTTGGTAGGAACTGGTTGTGACGCAGTCTGGCCAGGGTGATCTTGGCTTTATATTGATCACTGGTGACTTTGAAATGATGATCACCGGCCTCAGGGACGAATTTGATTGTATGCCAAAACTGGTGTAGGTATATCTGTGGAATTGTTGGCTTGTATTTAGAAGGTAACCAAGAGGGTAACTTTTGAGAGTTTCAACAATCACTAGGTGGCTTACTTTAATAGTTTTCAGGTCAAACCGGTGATTATTGTCAAGAAGGTTCAGTCAATGTTTTGGCTTTAGTAACTTGGTGTCTGCAATTGGAGATGATGGTGATGGTCTAGTTGCTGAAGCGGATTTTATTGGTTTGGAAACAAGAGTGTGATTGGATGATGAATGGGAGTCTGATGAATTTGAGTTATGGATGGGAGTTTGGGAAGCCATTTGTCACCTGTAAGAATAATAACATGTTAGATACAGCAAGGAAACAAACTGAATCCTATAGATAGAGAAATATAACATTTAACAAGAAATTAGAAAAATCTGTGTTACATTGTTTAAAGCATTGGGATTCCAGACAATAATATCATTATATTATTGTTAGGAAACGAAAATCAATCGTTAAGAGACAAATGTTAATGTAAATCATATTTTAAAAATTTACTTTAAAAATGTGAAGTTTCTCTGAAAAATTAAATTACCCACACTCAGAAAATTTTTTGAAATTTTGACCTCAAACTCGGATTACACATGGTCAAACTCGAAATAAACACAAACAGTTTCGGGTGAAGAATAGACAAACTCGAATAAAGCAATAGTAAACTCGGGTGACATGTGAGTAAACTCGAATGAGTCTAATAGTTACTCGGAAAAAGCCTCAACTAACTCGAATGACACACTAACTTTGTCGGGTGAAGTTCTCTCAAACTCGAGTGAAACATAAAGTTCCTCGAATGAACTTTCAACAAACTCGGTTAAAATTAGGGTTTTCTCGAATGCTTTGTAATCAAACTCGATTTCAATTGAAAGTTTCTTGATTAACATTTTGATCGAGTTTGAATTACTTAAACTATTCTAAGACCCAATCTTGACAAACTAGAATAACCCTTCATCTTTCTCGGTAATTTCTTTGTGAAACTCGATAGAAGCTAATAGTTAACTCAGATACAACTTAATCAAACTCGATTATTACTAAACTTTTACTCGATTAAAGCTTTTATCGAGTTTGAACAATAAAAATTGTTCCAAGTCCTAACATACTCTGAAATTTCATCAATTCATTACATGGACTTATATATCTAAACATTAACAGTTTCCATCTCGAAATTGCATTTTAAAAACATTCCCTTTATTGAAGTTGTACTAAAAACAACTTTTGACCTTCAAAAATCCTATTTTCAGAAGGATTAAAACTCGAAAAGTTCTGAACTTAAAACTCAAATTAAATGTCGTATGTTGTATGATAAGACTTGAAATTTGATAATCAAGCTTATATGAACATTATGCACACATACATACTTTTAATTTCAACTTTAATACTCAAATGAATTGTAACATCCCATTTTTGAGATAATTGTGTGTAATTATTTTAGTGGATATTTAAATAATTAATATCGTGTTGGGCCAATGAGATCCCGAGTAGTGGATTGATACGTGTCGGGTTTGCGAGTTACGTGTCTCCGAGCTAATAATTAGCGGATTAATTATCTTCTTGAGTTCGTGGAGTTAAATGGGTCAATTTGATATTAATATTGAAAAAGTGATATCGGGTCCGGGTTAGTGGGTTCGGAACCGGATATGGATATGTACGTATATATGTGACCTTATCCATCCCTTATCTTTTCCTTGCCTTCATTTTCAAGAAAAACCCAGAAGTGTGTGTGTGAGGATCGTGTGAGACTCCAGCAAAGAGAGAAGCCCAAATCAAGAAATTGGTTGCTGAATTTGATCTTCTTCATCCATCATTGTGTTCTTGAGTTCTCAAAGGTATGAATTCTTGATTTTGGTAGCTAAATCTTGAGGTAATCATGTGCTATATGTGGGAATTGATTTCTGGAAGTATATGAGTGTTTATATATGAGTTTTGTGCATATTTTCCTTGCTGAAATTGAGTATGGAGGGTAAAAACCCTCTAGTTCGGCTATGGAGTTCGAAGGGTAGGGATGTTGCTGTCTGGCAAAAGCGCGGCGCGCAAATGGGAAAAGCGCGGCGCGTAAATCAGTCTGCTAGAGAATCTTGGTTTAGTTTTATAAAAGAGTTGTGGGTCGTTAATTGGTCGGAGCCCTTCGGGTTATTGTTGGATTGAATTATTTGGGATTTTGGGTCTCGATAGGGATCCCGTAAAAGAGTTTCGGGGATCGATTGTCCGTTCGGGAATATGTTTCGGGTTTAGTTTAATTGTGATAATTGTGTTGGATTTTATTTGAGATTGTTGAGTTGGGTTTGAATTAAGTTTCCGGGGTACCGTTGGGTCGTTTTGAGTTTGAGTCGGGTTTATGTTCATTATGAGTTTGCGATATGTGTTCGTGGGATTTGTATTAACAAGTGGGATCCGTGTGTAATTTCAGGGACGAGTCAGCGAATCGAGCCGAGTCAGAGATTCCGGGATTAGTGAGTCGACCAGGTGAGTACCCGAGTTCTTTTCTAAACCGCGGGACTGTTTTCCGAGTCATGATTGTGCAGTTAGCTTTGTATATGTGTATATTGTGTATTGTGAATGAGACAGGGACGTGGGCGCCAGGTATGATTTTATTTCCCACATATGTGTTATATATGTGCATGAGATGAGATCCAGTCCGGGGGTCCGTGATGAGTTCCATACGGACGGTGATTCGCGATGTGAGATCGCGCGGGTTGACTGTCCCTAACAGTCCTTGGAGCGTGTATACACGGCAGGGCCTGTAGCCGGTTCGCGCCCGTGCTACAGGGTTGTGGCTAACCACCGGTGCGCACGGTCGTTAGCTGGGGAGGAGTCCCCTTCAGTGATATTGTGTGCAGGGCCTCGGATCTCATGCTGAGTGTTCATTCCTGCTTTATACTGCTGATTGCCAGAGACAGAGATTGAGCTTGTGTTGTGTGTATGTGCTACGTGTTCGCATGCTATGTGTTTACTGTGCAGAGTCTAACCCTCGAGTACTCACGAGCTTTCGAGCTTACGTATTCGAGTCTTCCGTGTTCAGGGTTTCAGTGAAGGGTTCAGTAGCTGTGCTTGTAGATCTGGGAGCAGGGATTATCTGGAAGGCTTTGTGCTAGTTTCGTGTAGCGATCTGTACAGTTCAGCTTATGTGATTAGTGGATTATATGTTAACAGTGTTTATGTAAAAGTTTTAAATTATCAGTGAATTCTGTTTATCCTATGACATATGTACAATTGAGCTATTGAGATGTGCCACCTGTGTATTGTATTGACGTGGCATTTCCGGGATCGGGGAGGGTGTTACAGCATGGTATCAGAGCTTGTGGTTTTAGTATTAAGTATCCGTGGATGCTTGAGCTTAGACCGTGTTCAGATCCTTGGGGAGTATTCTGGTGTCAAATATAAGAGGATTTAATTAACCTAGCTTAGTGTATAACGCTGGGTGATTTATCGGTGATTCTCAATTGTTTCGGTTTGTGCAGATTATTATGGCAGATCAGGGTGAGGGATCCGGTACGGGTAAGCCAGTGGGCGACGAGTATATCCGCAGATCAGAGCTGTTTGAGGCCTTGACAGAGTTTTACAGACGACAGCGTGAGCAGGGTCGGGGCTTGGGTCCGAGTCCGGGGCCGGCTGTTCAGCCAACGGTGACAGAGTCTGAGACTGGTGCTTCATCTTCTACGTGGAGGGGTGGGTCCTTTAAGGATTTTATGACGGGAGATCCACCCCAGTTCAGAGGTGAGGGCGAGCCAGGAATGGCTATGGCATGGGAGCGAGAAGTAGAGGCAGCCTTCAGAGTTGCGCATGTGGAGCCGAGAGATATGGTCGGTTATGCGACCTATCTGTTGAGGGGAGGGGCGTCTCAGTGGTGGCAGTCTATAGAGTCAGTGATGACATCTTCTGCGGCATCTGCGATGACGTGGGATCAGTTCAGGGTTGTGTTCGAGCTGCAGTACATCCCAAGAGATGAGAGACGAGAGATGGAGCGTCGATTCTTGCAATTGCGGCAGGGAGAGATGACGGTGCAGCAGTACGTGGACCGGTTCAACGAGCACTCCCAGTTTGGGACTCATCACATCGCCACCGAGCAGCGAAAGGTTGATGCATTCGTTGATGGACTGCGAGCTGACATCAGAGAGTTCGTTGGGATGCACGAGATGCCTACATTTGCCAGAGCATTGGAGATGGCCCGCATAAGGGAGCGGGAGATAGCCAAGCAGAGGGAGGAGCCATCTTCTCAGCGTCGACGTGCGAGGACTCCTGAGCGGTCCTCGAGAGATCGGAGGCATTCTAGAGACGATTCCAGGGAGCGACGTTCGGGTCAGAGTCCAAGAGGTAGACGAGATAGAGACAGAGACAGAGACATGGAACAGAGGTTGAGTGGACCGGGGCGGAGCCAGCGATCAGATAGTCAGAGTCAGAGGCGGAGTTCGAGATATACAGAGCAGAGTCAGAGCAGCGTAGGGCAGAGGCCTCGAGATGGGGGCGATAGGGGAGACAGTTCAGCTGGAGATCGAGAGTGCTTGAGATGCAACCGTCACCATAGTGGGCCGTGCGTGCCTAGGTGTTATCGATGCGGCCAGCGTGGGCATGCTGCCGCCACGTGTACAGTTCAAGAGCCATTGTGCTTCCGTTGTGGGAGGCCGGGGCACAGGGTGCGAGACTGTCCAGAGTTGGGATCAGCGGTGCAGGGTGCGAGTTCTAGTGGGGCCGGAGCAGAGCCGTCGTCATCCGGTCGTCATGATACTGGGGCGAGGGGTCGGGTATTTCAGGCGACTACAGAGGCAGCTCGAGGTGATGCTGATATGGTTTCGGGTATGTCCTTCTGAGCTTGCTTTGAGTGTGTGTCAATTGTGGGGCAGGTCATTGGGTTATGTCTGCGATAAGTGTATGTGTTCTGTTACGTGTGACTCTTCTGTTATGTCTGTGATTATGTGGCTCAGTGATAGAGATGTGGAAGGGTTGTGTATGGGTTATATGGGATTGTTATATCTGGGTATGTGTGTGAGAGTGAGATATATTGTGGTAAGATGGGTTATCAGAGTTCTGGGATTGGGCATTGTGTCATGTTAGTGGATCAAATTATATGAATAATTATTGTGAATGTGTTTGTGATTGTGGGATTCAGTGACAGAGGGGCGGGATTGTGTGTATGGGCTGAATGGGGTCGTTATGCTTGGGGTGTATATGTGGAGTCAATGTGTTAGATAAGGGTTTATTGTGAGTTGAGCCTTTGAACAGAATTGTGCTATGTTAGTGGATTAAGTCTGTTGAGTTATGTGAATTATGTGGGTAATTATTGCGAGTATATTGCGAATGTGTCGTGATGTGCTAGTGGATTATCGTATTGATAGTGGATTTAAGCTCTTATGTGTGTGTGCTATCCATATCTATGATATTGCGTATTATGAGATGTGTTTATCGGTTGTGGTGAAAAGAGTTGAGAATTTTGTTGTGATAGTGGATTAGTATATTGAGAGTGGATTTAATCTTTTTATGAGTTTAACCATGTTTATGAGCTTGCGTTTAGTGATTCGATGGAGATGTCTTTATGTGTTGTGTTAGTGGATAATCTATACAGAGTTATGCGGGTATGTGATGAGGGAGAGTGAAAATCGATGGATTGAGATCATATGTGGATTGAGTGGCTTATGAGGTGACGCCACGAGAAGACTCTGTGAATAGAGGATTTATCAGTTGCCGATATGTGAATTAGGGGATTTAATTGAGCTATGAGTGGATTGTCTAATTGAGTTAAAGATTCGAGGGAATTGACTTGTTTTGAGAGTTGAAATAGAGACGTGTATTAGTGATGATGGTGCCAATCCGAGTTCAAATGCGAATTTATCAACGTTCTTGATGATGTCGAGAATTGTGAGCCAACATTTTCGGGGATTTGATTTAGAGGTGTGTAATTGCGAATGGGCTTGCTATAGATTCCGGGGACGGAATCTTTTTAAGAGGGGAGGATTTGTAACATCCCATTTTTGAGATAATTGTGTGTAATTATTTTAGTGGATATTTAAATAATTAATATCGTGTTGGGCCAATGAGATCCCGAGTAGTGGATTGATACGTGTCGGGTTTGCGAGTTACGTGTCTCCGAGCTAATAATTAGCGGATTAATTATCTTCTTGAGTTCGTGGAGTTAAATGGGTCAATTTGATATTAATATTGAAAAAGTGATATCGGGTCCGGGTTAGTGGGTTCGGAACCGGATATGGATATGTACGTATATATGTGACCTTATCCATCCCTTATCTTTTCCTTGCCTTCATTTTCAAGAAAAACCCAGAAGTGTGTGTGTGAGGATCGTGTGAGACTCCAGCAAAGAGAGAAGCCCAAATCAAGAAATTGGTTGATGAATTTGATCTTCTTCATCCATCTTTGTGTTCTTGAGTTCTCAAAGGTATGAATTCTTGATTTTGGTAGCTAAATCTTGAGGTAATCATGTGCTATATGTGGGAATTGATTTCTGGAAGTATATGAGTGTTTATATATGAGTTTTGTGCATATTTTCCTTGCTGAAATTGAGTATGGAGGGTAAAAACCCTCTGGTTCGGCTATGGAGTTCGAAGGGTAGGGATGTTGCTGTCTGGCAAAAGCGCGGCGCGCAAATGGGAAAAGCGCGGCGCGTAAATCAGTCTGCTAGAGAATCTTGGTTTAGTTTTATAAAAGAGTTGTGGGTCGTTAATTGGTCGGAGCCCTTCGGGTTATTGTTGGATTGAATTATTTGGGATTTTGGGTCTCGATAGGGATCCCGTAAAAGAGTTTCGGGGATCGATTGTCCGTTCGGGAATATGTTTCGGGTTTAGTTTAATTGTGATAATTGTGTTGGATTTTATTTGAGATTGTTGAGTTGGGTTTGAATTAAGTTTCCAGGGTACCGTTGGGTCGTTTTGAGTTTGAGTCGGGTTTATGTTCATTATGAGTTTGCGATATGTGTTCGTGGGATTTGTATTAACAAGTGGGATCCGTGTGTAATTTCAGGGACGAGTCAGCGAATCGAGCCGAGTCAGAGATTCCGGGATTAGTGAGTCGACCAGGTGAGTACCCGAGTTCTTTTCTAAACCGCGGGACTGTTTTCCGAGTCATGATTGTGCAGTTAGCTTTGTATATGTGTATATTGTGTATTGTGAATGAGACAGGGACGTGGGCGCCAGGTATGATTCTATTTCCCACATATGTGTTATATTTGTGCATGAGATGAGATCCAGTCCGGGGGTCCGTGATGAGTTCCATACGGACGGTGATTCGCGATGTGAGATCGCGTGGGTTGACTGTCCCTAACAGTCCTTGGAGCGTGTATACACGGCAGGGCCTGTAGCCGGTTCGCGCCCGTGCTACAGGGTTGTGGCTAACCACCGGTGCGCACGGTCGTTAGCTGGGGAGGAGTCCCCTTCAGTGATATTGTGTGCAGGGCCTCGGATCTCATGCTGAGTGTTCATACCTGCTTTATACTGCTGATTGCCAGAGACAGAGATTGAGCTTGTGTTGTGTGTATGTGCTACGTGTTCGCATGCTATGTGTTTACTGTGCAGAGTCTAACCCTCGAGTACTCACGAGCTTTCGAGCTTACGTATTCGAGTCTTCCGTGTTCAGGGTTTCAGTGAAGGGTTCAGTAGCTGTGCTTGTAGATCTGGTAGCAGGGATTATCTGGAAGGCTTTGTGCTAGTTTCGTGTAGCGATCTGTACAGTTCAGCTTATGTGATTAGTGGATTATATGTTAACAGTGTTTATGTAAAAGTTTTAAATTATCAGTGAATTCTGTTTATCCTATGACATATGTGCAATTGAGCTATAGAGATGTGCCACCTGTGTATTGTATTGACGTGGCATTTCCGGGATCGGGGAGGGTGTTACATGAATATCTTTGAATATTCACATACTAACCCAGATACGAACAAATACACACAGTAACATAGACATAAAAACTCGAAACAAAAATAAAAACAAAAAACAGTAAACAAAAGAAACATTCACTTGTAAATTTCTATTAATACTTGAATCAATCAAAAGTTGAGTGAGTGTTTGTTTGAAAATCAAAGAGAAGTTATTTAAGATGGCGGTGTATAGTGCTCGTGACATGAAAAAGTAAAATGAAAATATGAATTTCAAATTTATAGTCACTAGAAATTGGTACCTTGCCCAAATTGATTTTCTCTCTTTTTGTCATTTAAACCAAATTAACAAAGAAATTTAAAAAAAACACTGGAAACATATAAAACACATACACAAAAAATCTTTGAACAAAAAATTGAACTTAGAAAAAAAATTGAACAAAACAATAAAGTCACAAAAAAAAAAATGAACTAACAAAAACAAATTTATAACAATCAAAACATCAACGACAAAATAATATTAAAAGAAATGAACTAAAAGAATAAAAAAATAAAAAACTAAACTAAACTGAACAAGAAAAATAAAAGTTTGCTCCCCCTTGAATTTTGCATTATTTCTCCCCCTCAGATAAATATCATCTTTTAATCAAGCTCTCCCTGCAGAGTAAAAAATTGTAAACTTAAAATTATATTTTGTAACACCTGAGTGTTTAAATCTACCGATTCAGCATACCCAATTTGTAAACCAAAAAATTAAATCATTTTTCATCTAACGCTTTGGTAAATAAATCAACTAGCTGATATTCAGTCGTTACAAAATATAATTCTACATGACCATATTCTACACGGTCCTTTATAAAATGGTATCGAATGTCGATGTGTTTTATTTTGGAGTGTTGCACCGGATTAGAAGCTATAGCAATTGCACTTTGGGAATCACAATAAATTGGAATCTTCTGAGGTGTAAACCCGTAATCACGCAGTTGGCTCTTCATCCACAGTACTTGTGAACACCATGATGATACAGCAACATATTCAACTTCAGCTATTGGTAGTGACACACAGTGCTGTTTCTTGGATGACCAACATACGTGTTTTTCGCCAAGGAATTGAACTGATCCTGATGTGCTCTTTCTATCCATTTTATCTCCTGCATGGTCAACATCAGAAAAGACAATTAATGTAAATGTTGATTCCCGAGGATACCACCAACCTAAATTCGAAGTACCCTTCAGATATCTTAAAATTCTTTTGGCAGCAGCCGAATGAGATTCTTTTGCATTTGCCTGATATCTAGCAGAGACACATGTAGCAAGAATAATATTTGGTTTACTCGCAGTTAAGTACACTAATGACCTAATACTTCCTCGATAATGAGTTACATCAACAGGTTTCCCTAAAATGTCGTCATCGAGTTTCGAGTTAGAATCAGGAGCCATGGGTGGTTTCATTAGGGTACTGTTGACCATGTTAAATTTCATCAACATGTCTTGAATGTATTTTGACTGATTGATGAAAATTCCATCACTCAGTTCTTTAACATGTAGCCCCAAGAAAAAATTGATTTCACCAATCATGCTCATCTCGAATTTCTGGGACATTAAGAACACGAACTTTTAACAAAATTCAGTATTTGTTGACCCAAAAATTATATCATCTACATATATCTGTATCACTATGATATATGGATCCTGACGTTTAATGATAGGGTAGTGTCCACTACACCTTCGTTAAAGCAATATTTTAAGAGATAAAATGATAAGGCATCATAACAAGCTCGTGGTGCTTGTTTAAGGTCGTACAGTGACTTGTCTAACATATATACATGATCAGGCTTCGAAGGATCTGTAAATCCTTCGGGCTGATATGTATATACTTCATCTTTTAACTCCCCATTAAAAAACGCAGTTTTTGCATCCATTTGATAAAAAGTAAAATGCTAAAAACATCCTAATAGCTTCTATTCGTGCAACGGGGGCAAATGCCTCGTCGTAATCTATTCCCTCCTGCTTACTATATCCTTTTGCCACGAGTCTCGCTTTGTTACGAATCATGACACCATGTTCATCTTCCTTGTTCTTGAAAATGCACGCCGTGCCAATAATAGATTTGTCTTTCGGTCTTTCCACCAACTGTCAGACTCTCAACCTCTCAAATTGATTGAGCTCCTCTTGCGTCGCTACTATCCAGTCGGCATCCTGAAGAGCTTCCTTCACTGCTTTGGGTTCGATCTTACTCAAAAAATTTGAGAAGAGGCATTCATTAATAGTAGCTCTCTGGGTTTGAACAGATGCCGAGGGATCACCAATGATGTTTTCAGGTGTGTGGTCCCTTGTCCATTTTAAAAGAATGAGGATAAGGTTGGAGGTGGTCTTGATTGGGATTCAAATCCAGGTAGGGTAGACGGGGGATAGGTTCTGATGTTGTTGGAATATCAACTGAAGTAGGGGATTCAGAGTTTTGAGTATTCAAGGGAGTTTCTTGTAATTCTGGAGCTTGAGATTGTTGTACACTCTCAGACGGGATGTGTATATCAATTAACGAAATATCTTCAGTAGCTCCAGAAATAGGTGGCTATGAATGATTTGAGACCACCACAGGATCTTCATTAACCCTGTCAGGAACCAAATAGGAAGATCAGTTTTGGTCTTATTAAAGTAGTCATCATAAAAGTGTTAAAATAATGCATTTAAATCATTCATATCCTCTTTCAGCTCCAATGACTTCATAGAAATCTTCTGTTGAGACTCGGGTCTCGAACTTTCATGTCCAGGGGCCATGGGATGCCCTCATCAAATTTAACGTTGACGCTTTCGTTGACGGTCTTTGTGCATTAGTTGCAGACTAGGAACGCTACTGATTCTTTTGAGTATCCAAAAAAATTTCTTCATCAGCTTTCTAATTGAATTTTCCCAAGTTGTCTTTGTTGTTAAGAATAAAACACCTGCATCCAAAGACATGGAAAAATTTGATATTAGGGACTCGTTTATTAATCGCGTTTTACTGAATCGTTTATTTATGATCGATCTATTCTAGGTGAAACACACAGTAGCCACAGCTTCAGCCCAGAGGAACAGCGGTAGATTCGAATATGCTAGCATCGTCCTTGCATATTCAATAAGCGTTTGGTTTCGTTGTTCAACTACACCATTTTGTTGAGGGGTACGAGCAACTGAAAACTGATGTGATATTCCAAAAGAACAAAGAAACGCCTCTAAGGACTTATTCTTAAATATGTACTATTATCATATTGACTTGTATTTTGCGTATGAAGTCAAATATAATCTCAGTAGCTTTAGACTTAGATCTCAGGACGAACAACCATGTATATCTTGAGTAATCACCAATGATCACCAAAACATATATCGTCTTATTAATGCTTTGTACTCTCATTGGCCCGCATAAATCCATATGAAGTAGCTCTAACGGCCTAGTTGAAGAATGTTCAACTTTTTGATTTGTGTGAAGCCCTCACAATTTTCCCTTTCTCATAGGCCGCACACAACTGCTCCTTTTGAAATCAGAGAGTCAGAAGACCTTTTTCTAAACCTCCTTCTTGCAAGGTTAGTCAGCTCTTTGAAGTTCAGATGGGAAAGATGGAGATGCCACAACTAGGATTCCTTTGAAGATGCCTTGGACAGTAGATAGACATCCTTTTTCAGATTTATGTTTGTTAAGTCTATGGGGTACAAATTAGTCTTCATAGTTCCAGCTAGGATTTCCTTCCCTTCCCCAAATCTGATGCTACATCTATTTGACTTAAAGTTGATTTCCAACCCTTTGTCGCACAGTGGGCAAATACTAATTAAATTGTGGCCAAGACCATCTACATAAAACACCTTCTGAATGGTAAAATATCGTATTCCAGACTTCCATAGCCTCTGATCGGACAACAATGATTGTGTCGAATCTGACTGTCCCCCAAAATTTATCCACAAACTTCGTGAGGGTGTCTCGCTGTCCGGTCATGTGCTTGGAACATCCAGAGTCAAGGTACCACACATGATTACTTACAAGACGAAGTAAAACATGAGGTACCCACCTATAGTTGGATACTTTTGATTTTGGTAAATCATGTGGTGTTACATCAGGTAGAGAAACATATATTTTTTTGATTTTGGAACACACTTTTTGACAGTTTTCTTGGGTATCCATTTCTGTACAGTTATTTTAGGAACTGGTTTTGGAAATTGTTTCTTTGGAACCCGTTTCTGTCTAAAATTGGGAACCTGTTCTTTTCTACCCATACATACACATTAGAATTATACAACGATCTATAATTCAAAGCATGACATTTAACAGAATTTAAAAGACAACAGCTCAGCACGAGAATATTTTGAACAATGTTTAACATTTGAATTATTACAGACAGATTTCCCCACTAAACTAAACAAATCCGTAATACTTTTGTCTTTTATTCTCCACTCTTTTCTAAAATTGGTCTTTTTCTTTTCAACTTGCTTCTTCCGCCACACTTGCTTCGAAGTTCTTTTCACAGTCTTATCTAACATAACAGAAAAACAAGAATTAGTCGATTCGGAATCAGCTTTATTCTGCAAAAATTTATTACCTTTCGAAGCATCTGATCTCTTTGCATGCGTTACCTTTGTAGAAGACGATTCACTTTTTTCAAATTTAGGAGTAACAAAAGAAACTCTTGCTTTCTCCGTTTCTTGTAAAACAAGTGATGTATCTGATGCAACTTTAGGAGTTGTAGGTATTCTTTTCAAAATACTTATCGGTCCTTCAGTTTTATCAGTTTGTTTGTTATGAAAAGGTTTTATAAATTCATCAATTTTGATAAACATTTATTCTAATCAATTGAATTCAGAGTTCATGTACAGATCAAACTCCTTTTCAGAATTAATAGACTCAGGTTTAATTGAAGATATCTGATCTGGTTGAGATTTAATTTCAGGCTGTTCTTTAAGTTTCATTTCCAAATCTTGAATAACAGCCTGAAGCTTGACCTTTTCATCCTCAAAAGTTAGTATTTTCTATTCAATATCAGAATTAATCTTCTCAAGAATTGAGTTTGGAATGTGTGGCTTTTGAGTGAAAACTGTATTTTCAGACAAATCTTTATCAGAATATGTCTGAATATACTCTTCTGATTTTGGTAGATTTTTATAACATTCATTCAGAATGTTATAAAATAGAATAAGTTCCATTTTATCCTGTCTCAACCTTTTCAGATTTTCAGCTGATTTTACTTCATTTGATGTTTTTAAAAATACGATTTTTAATCCTAAATTCATGTATCTAGTATTATATAGATTTGGCGAACACGAAATTACTTTCGTTAGATACTTAGGATTTTCACAACCAATTCCAGATTATGAATTATAAAAATCGGTGTCTTCTGGTTGATTCAAATGGATTGTCCGATCTGTTTGACCCCTTTTGAGAAACTCATAATGATTTGATTTTATCATAAAGTTTTATTCTTTCAGCAAAGATAGAATTAAATTTTACATAATAATTTGCAGATTCTAATTCAGTTGATTTCAGTTTTTCTAGTTAAGCTAGTTTTGTTACTCAGCATTTTGTGCTCAACTTGAAGATCATTGTATTTTTCTTCCAAATCAGAAACTGATTTTAACGCGAATGCCTTATCTTTAAAAAACTCTAACACTAAAGCATGTTCGAGTCTTAATTTGTTTTCCGAAGAGTGGACATTCTTTTTCTCGGCTTTTAAGATTTTTCAAATCGTTTCAGCATGTAAGCCATTTGAGCTAGTTTTCGTTCAAGCTCACAGGAGTTATCTACATCTGAGACAGGATTAGAATGTACCTCAGGTGTCTTTGTTTGATCAGATGTATCGGATTCTAACACATCATCCTCTTGGTCTTTGCTGCACTCAGCTCCTCCTGTAGCCATTAACGCCACATCTTCTCTCAGTTTAGATTCTGAATCAGTATTCTCTTTGTTTTCCTTTTCATCGTCTGTCAACCCAACCCAGACTTCATCCTCGGCAATCATAGCAGATTCTCTTTAATCAGATTCATTTTAGACTTCTGACTTTAGGCATATGTGAGCATCCTCATCTAGAATATCCTCATCTTCAGAAAGTTGGAGCCAATGGTCATCCTCCGCCATCAGGACCTTTCCAGCTTCTTTTTGTTTCGCCAGCAGAGGCTTCCGAGTTTATTAATCAAAATTCTTGACTACCGGCTGTCTGCATTCCCTACCAAAATGTCCTAGCTTACCGCAGTTGTAACATTTCTGCTCCTTTTCCTTTTTAGCAGACTTTTCATGCTTCTCATACTTTTCAAACTTTTTGCCACAGCTTTCTGCAGTCTTTGCATACTTTTCTCTCTTCTCATAGTTTCCGGATCCAGTCTTATATCGCATTTTGTTGTTCATTAGTTTACGATAGAATTTCTTTTGGAATGCCTTGTCAAAAGTGCCATCTGCTTCTTCATTTCCTCTATTTCTGGGTCTGCTGACGAATCAGTCGATTCGGATTCTGATGAACTACTAATTACAACTCGCTTCTCCTTTTTCAACTTATATTTATACTTTTTGTCTGCCAGGAGAGCCATTGGATCAACTGTCGCTTTTTCAGCCTGTTTCTTTCCAGATACCTTCCTTAAAACAACTTCCCAATAGTTGTTTATGTTCTCAAATACCATGTGACAATCCAAGTCATCTATTTCCTTTGTCTGTTGTATTATCATGGTATACTTATCCAACATTGGGTTGAGAACATTCAAAAATTTGACGTTGATGTCAAAATTAGACCTTGTTACCCCGTTTCTTTTCATTTCTCTTACGAGGTTTACAAATGTCAAGTATGTATATTCTAGTAATTCCCCTTCTCTTGCACGAAAATTCTCAAACGTCATCAAACTATTTCTTGCTCTGCTGGTAGCTGCTTTGTCTGATCCTCTCATCAGTTTGCACACCTCATCCTAGATGGATTTGGCTGTGCCTGTGTTTGTCAGACTGGCGTATATATCATTATGGGATTGAGATTAGCAAGAGTTTTCTAGTTATCTTATCTCCTAACTTTCTTCTTTTCTGAGCTTCAGACAGATTTGCAGTTGTAACCTCCTCAGTTCTTTCCGGTACTGGAGGATGTGGCAACTGTAAATTTTGCGTTTCAGGTTAGACACAGACCCATCTATTCAAGTTACCTTTTCATTACCCAATTGATTTCTTAGACTTAGAAATAGAAACCTAAGACGCAAACAATTAAGAAATTTCGTAAATTTGCTTAGTTTTCTGCGTTCGGCGCTGAATTTTCTAATAATTTTCGTACAATGCCGGAAATTATATTTAATGTATTGACATAACAAGCTAATAATGATTCAAAATACAAAGACACATAATGATGAATTCACTTAGTAATTAAAGTAAAAATAAGTAACAAATTTAATCAAAGATTTGAAGAAAGACATCCGTATTGGGCCAATTTAACTAAAATACCAACAAACTTATAAAGGTTTACATAAATAATAATAAACAAGAGAAACATAAATTTGAAACATAAAAATTTTATGAATATAAGTTACACATGCTAAAAAGTTACTTATGTCACAAACTAGTAAGAAAATGAGCATAAACTTTACTCTTTATGCACAAACAAGCAACCAACTCTTAAATACATATATTTTTTATAAGAAACTAAATAAATAAATAAATCTGAATCTCACCCTTTAAGGTCCAACCAAGAGAAAAAAAGAAAAAGAAAAAGTGTGATTTTTTCTATAAAAATCACTTCAACACTCCATCTCTTCATCATTCTCATTCCACTCATTCTCTCTCTTGTTTCTCTCACTAAAACTCAGATTTTTCTCTCAAAAATCAGCAGAAAATCCAGCCATTAACACATTCATTTAAACTTTTCAAGTGTGAATCAAAAGGTACGAACATGTGTTCATGCATCGAGCATGAACACTACACTCAAACTTCATCTTTTTACAAGTTTTCTTGTTATTTCTCCTACTTTTTCTTTCATTTTTCTTCAAGAACGATTTTGTTACTTGATGTTTGTAGATTAACCATCAACACATGTTAAATGTTGTAAAAGATGGTAATCCATGATCAAACCTAAGTCAAGAAACAAGAAAGCTCTTGAAAAGCTCAAAAATGGGCATGCATGAGTTATTTATGGGGTAAATGTGTTTTGAAGATACCTAACACCATTGCATGTTTTAAACTTGAGTTTAATCATCAATAAAATCGGATTCATAAGCATGCACATCAAGTTTTGTCAATAACTTGTATGCTGTTTGCTTGAAGATTTATGAGCAGATTATGACCCAACTTCAAATGGTCATAACTTGTTCATTCTTGACCCAAATGGGGTGATTCTTCTTCTGAAATTTAAGTTTATAAGTTAGCTAACTAACCCAAATGGTGTCATTCAAAGATAATGTGTATTCTGTTCTACACGAATTTTTAAAAACAAGTATACAGAATCATAAATCTGGACAGAAAGTTGGGTTGACTTTAAAACACCATATCTCACACATGCAAGCTTAGATTTAGTTGATTCTTTTTCTGGAAGCTAGTTTTATTCGTTAACTTTTGAACCCAAGTAGAATCATTCAAAATGATTAAGTTTATAGCCTCCTACTGTCCAAACAAGAAAGGTGTGCAGACAGCACAACCTTCTGGACACATGTTTTTGTACGAATTTTCAAAAATACTAAATCTTCTTAATAAATTCTGAAATTATACAAAACATATAAGACATGGAAATAAAACCTATAAAAGTTTCAGATCCAGAAAGTGACTAAAAGTTAACTTTTTGGATCTCTAAAGTATACCCAAAAATCTGTCCAGAAAAGTAAATATTCTTGTTTTGTCTTTACATGTATTAATCATTGCACCTTTTGTTATAATGTAAAACAAACCCAAATTATTCTATTATATCCATATTGGTTATATAATAGATATTTTCCTTATAAGTTACTAAAATCATCACATGTTATTTTACAAACGAATGATCAAAATCAAAATAGTTAATTCTAACAACATTTGGAAATTGAATAGATTTATTAGAAATTAAACTTAAACATGCCTATTATGACAAGGAACTTACCTAGAATCGTTTGCGTATTTTAGGAGGTAGATAGTGATTACATTCGAAGCTCGATTCAATCGCATTGGACTATTGTGAGTATTCACGGCCCCTTTTTACTATATTATGTTTTGGGGTGAAAAGCATGTTACTATTCATTTGAACTCCTAATGCACTTTCAAACTCGTTTATGACAATGCATGCAAACACTTGTTATACAAACTTGTCATACATACAAACATGTTTATGCAAAGCAAACAAACTCTTGTTATACAAGCGTGATACATTTTATGCAATATGGTTGTTCTTACCAAACTTGATACATATGAACTCATACATTCGTTCATTCATTTTGGCACATTGGTACGGATACAATTGTAGTCTTGTATGAGTGACAAACTAAACATTATGTAAGTCCACACGACAAACAAACTACTCAGTTAACTCATTTTGATGAGTCGGATGATTCTTATGGATATCGATATTTGGTTGACCACCCACTCATGATGTACTAGTGAGTGCATAATTATCATACTTACATTTATGTGATTTCACATCGTGGCATTCAAGTCAACATTCTAGGTTTGAGTAGTGGCTCATTACATATACATTGTGTACAACATTACCATGTGCTACAAAGACTAACATTTAACAATAATGACATATTGCAAATACATTGCGTTTTGAATTTGCTTATTTCATACAAAACCCGTGAACTCACCAACCATTTTATAGTTGACCCGTTTTTATGACATGCTTTTCCGGGAAATAATCATAAGTGGTACGTTGAAGCGTGATTGCATTCAAGTCGTGTGCTCATGAAGATTTTAATTTATTTGCAAATCAAACGCTATTACTTATGTTTTTGGGTTGTAATCTTTAAACATATTTACTTTTGATGTATGGTGGTTGCTTTTGGAAACAATTTTATTATCGTATGAATCTTGAGACTGATGCAATGATCACATTCACTGTTACATCTCGTGTTTTCACTTTAGCGAGGTGTGACAGAGGATTACCATTTGGAACTGTGGGGATTGTGACAAAAATCCTGCAGGACCATCCGTCAGTGAGGTTAGCATTTCTTTAGATAGATCATGGAAACCTATAAACTCGAGAAACCGCTCTTTCCATTGAACATACTCTCCTTGGTATAGGATTGGAGGTTTTGTTTTGGAACCCATGGCAAGTGTGTCCTTTGACATTTTGTATTGTTGATAATGAACTTCCAAGATCTTGTTTTGAATTATGAGTGATTTATGATTGAACACTGAGAACAAGTGAATGAAACTCGAAGTGAATGTGAATAAACTCTAAGAAAGAATGACCAAACTCGATATAAGAATGACCAAACTAGATGTACGAATGACCAAACTCGGGTATTGAATAACCAAACTCGAATAATGAATGACCATACTCTATTAAGTATCAAACTCGATTGATGAAGCATTAAACTCGAATAATGAAGTGTGAAACTCAAATGATACTTTGAATAAACTAGAATGATTAATGAATGAACTTGAATGTATTATGTTTGAACTTGATGACTTTTGATCAAACTCGAAGGAGTAATGATGGAACTCGAATGAAACTGAGTATAAATTTGAACAGTGAGATATCAAACTCTAATGATAAGTATTCAAACTCGAACCAAGTTTTATCAAACTCGAAAAAAATGTAATGAAACTCGGTCTAAGAGTTATCAAACTCGGTCAACTCTTTGATCAAACTCGGTCAATACACTGATCAAACTCGATCAACACTATATAAAACTCGGTCAATGTTGCACGAGTTTTAACATAATTTTAATCACAATTTTAACAAAAAAAATCCACGAATTGATCTCAAATTGATATCGAAGGTTCAGTTTTCACAGATAAAAACTTTTTGAGAGACAATTTTGTCTGAAATCGGTTAAAACCCTAAAAATTGTCAAAAACCGTGAAGAACACAAAAGTTTCAAAAACTTAGTAAAATCCGAATTAAAACTTGTGTGTCTGGAATTAAAATCTAATGCTTATCTCATTCAAATCGTCTTTTAATACCTTTCCTTCGATCACAATTTCACTTCAATCCATCCACTGATTCAAAAACCCTCGTTGATTTTCTTTATTTTGAGAAAAACCAATGTAACAGTGTTCTTCAAAAAGAATTTCCAGATTTAAAAAACACAAACAATTAGTCATATTAGGCTCTGATACCAATTGATATTTCATCATCAACAACACAATTATGAATCAAACAAATAAAAACAATCAGATGAACAATCAACTGAACGATCTGGTTTTCAGAGAAGAAAGGTTACATATAGTTCTTGAAAGCTTGCACTGAAATCAATGTGACCAAGCCATACATTTCAGTACAAATCCGTGCAAAAGTCATGTACGTCTACAGTACCATATTTCTATTTATATACATTCACAACTATTTAGAAATTACAAAATGAACCCTAGACAATTACTTTCATGAACAACATATTAATCCCAACAATGTGCATCATAAGAGTCGTAAAAGCGGTCATATATATGTGCATGTAATAAGATATAATGTACAAATATACATGAATGTAAACGTTGTATGAGTGTGGCCTTAAATTTAGTCCCATGACCTTGGTTTTCGGCCCTAGGCGTGGCCATCCTAGGCCCAAGGCCTACGTTATAAACCATATGCAACTCATATGTATATGTTTAACTAGATCGTTTAAAACATATCATGTCGTTACATTCATTCATATAGTACATATGCAAATACGAGTCGATGAAGTTCATTAAAAGTTATACATGTGCATGAAATTCGTGACGACAAGCATTGCTAGTACCTCTAAGACTAGCATAAATTGTTGGTCATGTTCATATCATCTCATAGAAATATGAGACTTTGAGATTAAAGACAAGCGAAAGAACACAAAACTGAACATTCAGGTGACCCAAAGATTGATATATATCAAATATGATATGAACAACAGGTGGAATTAGAAATAAAGCTAAAAGATATATAATAGGACATAAGTAAAGGCTGAGCTAAGGGCAAGCTGTCTGTGATTCTGAAAAAAATTATATAGTGGTTCTAAACCACTACAAATTGTAAGTAGAGCTAGAGCCAAGAAGAATAATTAAACTGTAACTGTGAGTTGTAGATTCAACTTTTATTGTAAATTATGTAAATTGAGATAATGTTGCATATCATGACTTTACTTGACATTCTGCTCTTATTGAACTTTTTGATACATAGTCATACAATATTTCATATGATTGTTGAAGATGAACATTTGTTCTTCTATCTTATGAACTTTGGACAGTCATTCAATTGTTAAGCTGAGCACCAACACTATTGCACAGTGTTGGATTACTGCTAAGCTTATGATGTGTTGATTTATATGATGAGAACAGAGAAGGTAGCTAGCGCCGAGCATTCTGATGATACTCGTACTGCAGTTACTGGTAGCTAGCCCAGTAAGTGGATAACCCTACCTATTGATGTGTGTGTATGGTGTTATCATCATCCAGAGTTCCTATACATTTGTCAAAGTGTCAATAGAAATAAAGTGTGATAACTGGGATTTGAGAAAATGGGCACATCACGGCTATTATTCTGGGTGGTGTCCCTCAAATATTGTGTTATGCATGAGCCTAGTGCAGTGCATCAACAATAGTGCCCGCGTTCATAAACACATGTTAAAGTGTAAGACTCTCCATAGTCAGTTAAAAATTAAGCTTACCTCTGTTGCCTTCTTTTTCAGGTAAAGGCAAAGGATTGACTAGACCTAGTGCATAAGTTAGACATTGAGAGAGGATGAAGTTCAAGACACTCCATCTCAACACTCCTTTGGTACCTAACCGGTGATTAGAGTTTTGTGCCCTTGTTAAATGAATTCGTACTTTATTTGAAGTGAATTTTAATTTTCACATAATTAACATTATTGTCACACCCCGTTACCCCGGTTGGCAACGAAGCACGACGTCGCGGAAGCATAACCATAATCACAATGAACGACCACTATATGGACGTTTTTCAAAATACATCGATAAAACTTTAAATTAAGGTTATACATAGTCTGACATGAAGAAAAGAAGTTCGCATAATACAAAGATTTAAGTACATAATTAAAGTATTCAAAATAATGCAGCTAAATCTCCGGTAGTTTCGAAAATGCATGCGACTCCTTAGATGCGGAAGCTTGAAAGAAAATACGTCTGAAGGCACACTTGCCTTAATTTCCTGAGAATACATGCTATAATACGTCAATAAAATTGTTGGTGAGCTCATAGGTTTACACGTAAATCTGACTTGTATGCACCACAACAGTTAAGTTTGAACTTATAAAATCATAAATTCCATGTTATATATTACATATAAACCCTCATGCAACCGAAACTGAATTAAAAATTGAGTTTGCCCTGTGCAGTATTCCCATACGTAATACGGTGTGTTAAAAATATATGCACTCGCTGTTAGCCGACCCGAACTAGCCCGAAGGGCTGATGGAACCACATGTGTAATACATAATAGAAATGAAGTTGTTTTCGTGTCCATATGAAAACGTAGCACGTATTTCAATCCCAAAACATAACAGTGTGAAAATAGGGGCTATGAGGACTCACCGTGACTGCGATGGCAAAAGAGAGCGTAAAAATGCTATTTACCGTAAGTTGATGGGTGATGCACCGGGTGAGTTTAATTGAGCCCTAAATGATAATAGGGACTTAATATCTCTAATATATGATAATATATATATTTAAAGATTTTTTTGTCTTAAATCACCCAACATTACAAGTTTATAAATAAAACCCACTTAAAACTCAAGTTTATATATATATACAATTTTCCAGCTTTTTCGAAGGTTTTTCGGCCTACTTTGAGGTTGTTTTTGACCAAGCTTCAAAATGTTTTAGGCTTTGGTTTTCTTGGACATTAAACTACTATATACAAATAATTTTTAGAATCAAGAACAGCCATTTTTCGAGATGTTTAGGATGGGGAAAAAGCTTGTTGAAAACCCTATGTTGGCCATTTTTGAGCTGTCAAACTTTCGGTTTCCAAAATAATTTCTGGAGGTCTTAAACTCCAATATAAATTATGAAAACTTCCAGATCTATAGTTAAGACATAGATCTAACTTTTGAGACAAGAATCCGTAGTTTATAAACTTGAAATAACTTATGATTCTTGTTGTTTATTCAAAGACTACTTGTATAAAAGTTATAAAACACACACACACACACACACACACACACACACATATATATATATATATATATATATATATATATATATATATATATATATATATATATATATATATATATATATATATATTAGTTGTTTTCGTAATATTAACACTTTTATGATGTGTTTATATATTCATAAACACATTTGAAGAAAACAACTTAAAAACAAAACTAGAAATTTATATACTTGAGTTTTTATGAAACTTGTTGTTGTTGGTGATTATATATATTATGCAATACTTGTATAAACATAAATATAAGATGAAATAAGCTTGTATTTACTTACTTTGATGTATTAGGAGAATGAAAATGTGTAGAAAGTGGGATCTTCAACAATATCACCAAGAACACTTGAATATTTTAGGAACACCAAAAATTTGAAAATCTTTTGCTTGAGAGGCCTTGTGGCCGGATTCAAGAAGGAGAAAGAGACATATTTTGGTGTTTGAAGGTGTGGAAAATGAATGAGAATGAGGTCTCTATTTATATAGAAGAAAAGATGGTGAAATGATGATGGATTTGAAGGTTCAGTGTAAATCTTTGTGGAGTGTAAGTGTGAAATGTGATGATGGTGATTGTGTATGGTGTTTTATTAATAAAAAATGAAAGTCAACACCTATGTGGTACCACCCTAGGGGCCGCCCACAACACGGTAATATCCATGAATTTTCTTTTTTTTTGTATAAATGTATTTAGAAATGTATTCTTGTATTTCCCTTTCCTTGTAAATTCATAAATACTTTTGGATGCATTGTTATAATGAATTGTTTTAGTCTTGCATAATTAATGTTAGGTAATTGTATTACTGTATGATTAGTGTCACTAATCATAATTTAATTATCTACTTAGTTGAATTAATCTCTCATATCGTAAATCAATCGGATTAATTGATTTCCCGATTCATCGCACCGATGAATTTGATTCTCATTGAGTTGAATTTCCTAATGAACATTGTTAATCACTTTGATTAATTTCTAATGACCACTGATTAGGTTATAATTGCCTATTAATACAGATTAGGTCGTAGATGCTAACCTGGTTTAGTGCCGGATGTTACAGTCTCCCCCTGTTAAGGGAATTTCGTCCCGAAATTAGCTCGTGTTCTCCACTGCTTGAGTATTTGAGAACAGATGAGGGTATTTTTCTTGGAACTGGTCTTCGTGTTCACATGTAAACTCAGGACCTCGCTTAGAGTTCCATCTGACTTTTATTATCGGGATCCGGCTGTGCTTTAGTTTCTTGACTTCTCAGTCCATTATTTCCACGGGTTGTTCAATGAAGTTCAACTTATCATCTAGCTGTAGGTCGTCCATAGGTATAACGAGTGTTTCATCAGCCAGACACTTCTTAAGGTTGGATAAGTGGAAGGTATTATGAACGTTACTAAGCACTGGGCGCAGATCGAGTCGGTAAGCTACCGGACCAATTCTTTTGGTGATCTTGAATGGTCCGATATAACGAGGATTGAGTTTTCCTCGTTTCCCAAAACAGATTATGCTTTTCCAAGGCGAGACTTTCAACATTACTTGATCTCCCTCTTGAAATTCCAAATCATTCTGTCAAACATCTGCATAGCTTTTCTGTCGATACCGTGCGATCTTTAATCGGTTCTGAATCTGGGCTATCTTTTCTGTAGTCTCCTTGATGATCTCGGGTCCAGTAATCTGACTATCTCCTACCTCAGCCCAACAAAGTGCTGATCGACACTTTTGCCCGTAGAGTGCCTTGAATGGAGCGGTCTTAATGCTAGAGTGATAGCTATTGTTGTAGGAAAACTCGACTAATGGCAGGTGTCTGTCCCAACTTTTGCCGAGGTCGATAACACATGCCCTTAGCATGTCTTCCAACGTCTGAATCGTCCTTTCACTCTGACCATCCGTCGGTGGGTGATAGGCTGTGCTCATACCTAGACGCGCACTCAACACCTCTTGCAATGATTGCCAAAATCTTGATGTGAACCGGCTGTCCCTGTCTGATATAATTGATACTGGCACTCCATGCCTTGAGACAACTTATTTAAGATAGATTCGTGTTAACTTATCCATCTTATCAGTCTCCTTGATTGGCAAGAAGTGTGCGGTCTTGGTAAGTCGATCCACAATCACCCAAATGGTGTCATAACCTCCAGAAGTCTTTGGCAACTTGCTGATGAAGTCCATAGTGATATTCTCCCACTTCCACCTGGGTTTTTTCTGGTTGCACCGACAATCCTGATGCTTGCTGGTGCTCAGCCTTAACTTTCAAACATGTTAAGCACTTGCTGACATATGTAGCAATGTCAACCTTTATATTTGGCCACCATTACATTCCCTTCAAGTCGTGCTACATCTTATCTGACCCTGGGTGAATAGCATATCTTGTTTTATGGCCTTCATCCATGACTAGCTTTCTCAAACCTCCGAATTTTGGTAGCCAAATTCTGTCCATGAAGTATCGACATCCATCTGGCTTGATTTCAAACTGCTTATCCATTCCTCTGAAGGCTTCATCTAGTAGATTACCCTCCTTGACTGCTTCTTGTTGTGCCTCGCGAACTTGAGAGTTTAGGTTTGATTGTATGGTAATGACCAAGGCTCGGACTCTCAAAGGTTTAACCCGTTCCTATCGGCTCAGGGCTTCAGCTACAACATTCGCCTTACCCGGATGATAACGAATCTTGCAGTCGTAATCGCTAAGAAGCTCCACCCAACGACGTTGACTCATTTTTAACTCCTTCTGATTTAGAATATGTTGAATGCTTTTATGGTCTGTAAACACCGTGCACTTAGTTCCGTACAGGTAGTGCCTCCATATCATGAGAGCAAAAACCAATGCTCCGAGCTCCAAGTCATGAGTCATATAGTTTACCTCCTGGATTTTGAGTTGTCGTGATGCCTAAGCAATGACTTTATCCCTTTACATGAGCACACCACCTAATCCATTGTGTGAGGCATCACAGTAGACCACAAATTTTTCTGTCCCTTCAGGTAAAGACAGAATTCGTGCACTACAAAATCTCTGCTTTAAATGTTGAAACGCATTTTCTTGCTCTTCGCCCCAGTTATACTTCACATCTTTCTGAGTCAGCTCCGTTAGGGAACCTGCTATGTTTGAGAAGTTTTCAATAAACCATCTATAATAACCGGCAAGTCCTTGAAATTGGCAGATTTCCGTGGGAGTTCTAGGAGTTGTCCAGTTCTTTATGGCCTCGATTTTTGATGGGTAAACTTGGATTCCCTGGCTGTTGATCACATGCCCAAGGAATTTAACTTCTCGCAACCAAAATTCACATTTTGAAAATTTGGTGTATAATTGTTCCTTCTCTAACAACTCCAAGATCAGCTTGAGATGTTGTTCGTGCTCCTCCTTATTTCCGGAATAGATAAGGATATCGTCTATGAACACTATTACAAATTTGTCGAGAGACGGTTTACACACTCGATTCATGAGGTCCATGAATACGGCTGGTGCATTGGTCAAACCGAATGGCATCACCTGAAATTCGTAATGTCCATAACGAGTTCTGAACGCTGTCTTGGGAATGTCTTATTCCCGAACCTTTACTTTATGATTACCGGATCGCAGATCGATCTTAGAGTAGAAACTAGAACCCTGTAGTTGGTCAAATAGGTCGTCATTTCTGGGAAGGGGGTAGCGGGTCTTTACCGTTACCTTATTTAGCTCTAAGTAGTCTATGCACATTCTGAAGGATCCGTCTTTCTTTTTCACAAATAAGACCGGAGCTCCCCAAGGTGAGGAACTTGGTCGAATGAATCCCTTATCCATCAACTCTTGTATTTGGTTGGATAGCCCCTGCATTTCAGAAGGAGCGAGTCTCTATGGGGCTCTTGCGACCGGTGCACCTCCCGGCACTAAGTCGATTTGGAACTCCACTTGCCTAGCTGGCGGTAGCCCAGGCAAATCTTCCGGAAAGAACTTCGGATATTCACAAACCACTGGAATACCCTTGAGTTGTTTTTCCTTCGACTCTTTTTCTGACGGTTAGGACTTTACCCTTGGACTGTTAGGACTTTTTTCTTGTGGAGTGGTATCCGTACCACTTTCTTACCGTACAAAATCTCGGCATGATTGTGTGACAACCAATCCATACCAACTACCACATCAAAACGTCCTAGTTCTATAGGCATCAAGTCTATTTTAAAGGGATGATCTGCCAGCTTCAGTTTGCATTCCTTAATAATACTACTTGTTTTTATTATTTTGCCGCCAGCTAGCTCTATAGTATAAGAGTTGTCTAAGGGAAAAGGAGTGGCATTCAATTGCTTACTAAACTTATAAGATATAAAGCTCCTATCAGCCCCAGTATCAAAGAGTACGTAAGCGTAAATGTCATTTAAAAGAAATGTACCTGATACCACATGGGGATCCTGACGAGCGTCACCTGCTCCTAATACAAAATTTCTCCCCTGAGGTCCTCCACCATTTTTCAACTTCAGGCACTCACTCCTGAAGTGCCCGGTAGCTCCACACTCATAGCAGCCTCTCTGATTGCCGCCGTTGTTAGCCGGGGTACCAAATTTATAGTCCTTGGCCAAATGACCAAGACGTTTGCATTTTCCACAAGGGGTTGGGCAGGGACCCTTGTTGTGATGGTAGGTGCATTGGGTGCAGAAAGGCTTTGTACCTGTGTACCCTTTCCTGGTCTCCACTCCCGCTACGTAAGCCTTCATGGTTTCGGGCTTCTTGGATTGTGAGCCCGTATTCTTCCCAGACTTGTCCTCCCATTTTCTCTTGTTTTCCCCGGATTTGGCCTCGTTTCTCCGGGACACTTGATCCATAAGGTTGTTGGCCATTCTGATGGCGTCCTGAATGGTGGTTGAATTTGAGGGGCGAGTCCCCAGATGTAGCGCTCAGTTTTCTTGTACTCGGGGGTCACCATTTGGGGGCAAAAGATGCTCACCTCGTGAAATCGGTTAGTATACCCTGTAACGTCCGTTTCCTTCATTGATAGATTCCAGAACTCCGATTCCATTTTCTGGAGTTCGTTTCACAGACAGTACTCGTCCGTCATCTTTTGTTTCAACACGGACCAGGCGAGTTGATAGGCTTCATCGATTCCCACTGACTGGACGTAGGAATTCCACCATGTCAGTGCGCTATCCTGTAGGGTGTGGGTGGCGAATTTCACTTTGTCTCCTTCCATACATCCGCTAACACGGAATACCGACTCCAGTTTTTCAAACCATCATACCAATCCGACGGCTCCCTAAGTCCCGTTAAAGTATCGGGGCTTGCAACTCAAGAATCCCTTAATTCCGTAACCTTTTGGGTGGGTTTCAGTACCTCCCGTGGTGCGGCTAGCACCACCATCTCCGTTGGCAGAACTATTTCGGTTGGTCTCATAAGTGGCTATAGAGGCGGCCACTCTCTGTGCGACTAATTGCTCGATTTCTGCAGCGTTCATGGCTCTTCCTGGCGGCATTATCTTAAAGTTAAAGAAAAGAGCATAGTGTAAAAAGTTGAGTCTTAAAGATTTAAATTTTCTTAAGGCACAACACTATAATCATCAAACACAAATTCATAAATAACTTGCAATATTCATTAATCATTAATAACTTTCTTACAATGGGGCGGGTTATTACCCGAAAATTTTTATCCTACACCATTACATAATAATTTTTCCTAACATTATAAAGATAGATGAGGGGTATTAGGTGTGGGAGTGATCAGGGGTCTCTCCATTCTCCAACGCGTTGAGGCGCTGAGTCAGCTCCTCGTTACGTCCCTCGCTTTCGGCCTGTCGCTGCTGAAGCTCGTCTAGGTCTTCCTGTTGGATGCCGAGGGCGTGGTGGTTAACCCAGCACAAGTTGGAGTTCTATAACTCCTCCCACTCTAAATGGGCAGTCAATTCTCCAATATCCTGGTTAAGTAACCGGATTTGGAGGTCGTGTCATGAAGACCTTGCTACTAGCAGAGGTACGGTCTGGTCAGCCATCTCCTGAGTGAGCGGTGGGTTCGATGCGGAGGATGGTCCTCCGACCTCAAACTGGGAAGGGAATCCTTCCTCTTGTCTCCACTCACGGAGAGTATCGGGTATCCAGTTCCATCTACGGGCGTTTGCCCGTCTTTGCTAGTATGGGGGATTTGGTTGAGGAGTCGGGATGGGAATAGACTCCTGTCTCGGTATGATCACCCTCTTTCGGGGTGTAAACATCATCTTCGGGCCGTTAGGGTAGGGATGGTATGGCTTGAACGACGGGACCTCAGGATGGTATGGGGTGCAGGCGGGGAACACCGGGGGTGGTTGTTCCGGCGTCGTCCTCTTCCAATGGTTCCTCCTCGTCTAACTCTTCCATGGACATGTTTTCTGCTATCAAGGTCATTGCATAGTCTTTTAGTTAGTAACAAAATATTTTCATAATCAGTAATACTTGAATGCAATTATAGTCTAGGGTAGTAATGCAACCTAGTTCACTTTAACTATGGCTCTGATACCAATCTGTCACACCCCGTTACCCCGGTTGGCAACGAAGCACGACGTTGCGGAAGCATAACCATAATCATAACGAACGACCACTATATGGATGTTTTTCAAAATACATCGATAAAACTTTAAATCAAGGTTATACATAGTCTGACATGAAAAAAAGAAGTTCGCATAATACAGAGATTTAAGTACATAATTAAAGTATTCAAAATAATGCAGCTAAGTCTCCGGTAGTTTTGAAAATGCATGCGACTCCTTAGATGCGGAAGCTTGAAAGAAAATATGTCTGAAGGCACACTTGCCTTAATAACCTGAAAATACATGCTAAAATACGTCAACAAAATTGTTAACCTTTGATGCTAACCTGGTTTAGTGCCGGATGTTACAATTATCTTAGTTACTTGATTGATATTGCATTGCAACTGGGACCTTCTTTTAAGACCTTTGAGAAATCAGGGTCTTACAATGTTGAACTATCTTTTATTGCAACTATAGATCAGCTTGCAGATATTTTCACCAAACTACTTTATGAAGATAGGTTTACAACTCTTTTTAGCAAGGTAGGAATGTTAAATAAAAGTGACTAAGTGTCCTTGATGTTCTAAGGTTACACGCATACACTGCTCATTTTATACAACTTTGGCGCAGAATAGGTTTCACAGGTTCTACATTTAAACTATTATGTTAAACCTGTTATGATGGTCTAATGTCAAACCTGTACAATGTAAACCTGTCTTGTCTCACTATAGGTGTTGTAACCTCTTCCTCTCATGAACATGTTTCACAATGAAAACTGTTAATCACAACTCAAAAGCTTTCATCAACAGGACAAATTAAACAATTTTCACACTAACACATCCGAACAACTTTGAACAACAACTTTTCATTAACATTCCCTTACACTTAAGTTATCTGCATTTAGTTTTTATTTAACTTAATTACCTTTGGATAATGTTTTTATACGTGTTTAAGATATTAGAAAATGGGGCTAGTATGTCTGACAAACGTGCTCACCTGGTAATATTACGTTCCGTTAGTCATCACATTTTAAATCAACAACCCATTTCTCTCTCTGAAATACATCAAATTCAAATCTGATAAATAATTACCGTTATTATTTCATCATCCTCCTGAACATACACTAACACTACAACAATACTTTGTGTTTTAAACGTTCAACTTCGTCATCACTCTCTCAAATGGCTTCCTCACCTACTGTAATCACACATCCTCTTGTCCCAGTTTCGTAGGGATCTGATGTAGTGAAACATCCCTCTGTAAAATCAAACTTGTCTTCAAACCCACCAACTATATTGCCAACTTCAACATTTTCCAAATCCTGTGTTGGTAAGGGATATGAACCATTAGTAGATTTCATCAAAGGAAACCCTCTCAACTATGCAATGACTGCCCCTCCAAGGGTTATTGACAACGCTCGTTGTGAAGCGTTCAAAAATAATTTATAAAAACATCAATCACCTTAACTTATAGCTATGGTAAGTGAGATCGTCTCCTCAGGGAGCATGTGGTTATCAATATTTTTCTACGATAATTATTTAACAAATAATATAAACTAACAAACTAATATATAGAATTAAGTGATTGAGCGAAACTTTGGAAAATTAATTATAACTTTGTTACCAATACTTAAAGAAAATAAGAACACCAACGACTTCGGAATTAGGGTTTGGGTGGAATTATGGATAATTGACCTACTAAATTAACTATTTATGATTCCGATAATTACCTTTGTAACCTAACCACATAGACATCGTTATGGCGATCAAATCTATCACAATCCGTATTTTGGGCACGAATCGTATCATGTTCACAATGCGTCTGAACTCCTAATCTAATTAGCTCAGTACGGACTGTAACACGGCTACGACTCGTCTTGCAATAAAGATAGAAATAGAAACGACGAAACAATATATTTAAATAGTAATCACACAGAAAACTAAATAAAACATATCGTTCGTTACAATAATACGTTAACGGAAAAACACAAGTACTTAGCCAATAAACAAACTCTTGAACGATAATTATATGATTATCAACCAACGTGTACGAAACATCGAACTTGTCAGGAACGTGTTTCGTAGTTGTTGTATTGATTATGAAATTAATGAAGCGTAAAAGAAACCAAACCCTAACCCTATGCCGTTGGGTCTCGTACCGACTACATTGTTGTAGCTATGGAAAGCTATTGCGTGTTAAAATAAATTTGTGTGTATCCTCCTCAGTTATGAGTGTCTGAGTGTCTTTCTGGTATGAGTTCTATCCTTGTGATGCGGTGCTTCACTATTTATAATTAAAATTACCGTAGGGTTCGCTGGGTATTAAAAGGATGAGTCCTACCATGAGTAGGACTCATGGTTTGATTTTGGCTTTTTCAGTGAGTTCCTACCTTGAGTCCTAGCACTCAGGGGTTGAAGTACAGTTTTTCATGGATACGACTCTTTTCTTGGCCTTGATCTTGGATTGGGCTTAATCTTCCTTTTTTTAATCGTTAATTTAATCCAACCTTCAAATGATAAATAACCAATTAAACGTATCATTATACCATGACTTATATACAAAATAATTTCATTTAAATGAATTAAATTCTATATAAAATGACCCGATCAAACCTCCCCAACTTAAACCTTGATCGTCCCGAGCAAGAAAACTAAATCAGACTTTAATGTTTCAATTTTCATTTACCAAGCATATGATAAATCAGTGACTTTCTAATTAATTTATCAAATTAGTAACAACCTTCATACTACATATCCATGCATGATCATATCTAAAAACTCATTTCTATTACACTGTGTTATAACTGCTATCAACACTTTACCTCCCAAACATTTCTCAACATAAACCACCTATTTTTGCTCAAGGTTACATGCATGCAATTTTACCGGTTTTAACGTCTATAAATAAACTCACTTATCATTTGATAATTTCATTTAACACACTTATGAGTTATTTTATTAAGGGTTAGAAAATGACTTTCTAACGAGTCCATGTAATCGAAAATTGGTCAACCGCTCCTAAACCAGTTGGCTTTAGGGGGTTAGGTATGGAATACCCCTCAGAGTTCTTTTCCGAACTCGTTAGGCCACCCCTTACAATTTAAGCACCTACGTCTCACGGATTAACTTGCAACACTCCCCCTTATTGCTTAGGTGTATCGATGTCTTTTGAAACATTGGTTTTGATAAAGTGTTCTATTCTTCAAAACTATACACAAGTGTAATATATTCAAATTTCTTTTATTAATCTCATGCATGTATTTCATTATGACTCTTTTTAATAATTTTTAAATTAACTCGATCATCACCGATATCACTTTGTATTTATCTATTTCCTAACTAGAATCATCATTTTATGTTACTTGCTTAAACCAAATTAAATTAGGAAGATAAGACCATCACATTTCTACTTTTAACTGGTTAATCAAACAACTGTAATTCAAAGATGCATACTAAAACGCAAAATAAAAACGAAAAACTAAAAACATGCAACACTAAACTAACTTAAATGCAAGCACACTCACACACTACAATTAAAAACATAACAAAAGGAACGAAGGAACCTGATCATTGTGGTGGCTGACTAAAAATATTGTTGAGGAATGATTGAAACCGTGATTGGTCATCCGTACTTGGCAGTGGTGGCAGGGAATACCATGTAGTGTAACAAGTGCATAAGGATGAGACATTAGTGGAGGTGGTTCTGGATATGGAAATAAAGTACCACTCTCATGAATCAGCTCAAAGTAATGTGCCAGCTGTATATATGCTCTACCAGCAGTGTAATCATAATGATGTCTGTTCGCTTCATTGTACTGCCAGTTCTGGTGCGGATAATATTGTCCTTGATAAACTCCAAATCTAACACCAGTACGAATTTCTTGTAACATTCCTCTTATCTCATTCCTGGTTGTTGTCAACCTTTCATCTATTCTTTTCCATCTCTCTTCCTGTTCTTGCCTATAGCTAAAAAATTCTACTCTAAAGTCATTAAATCCGTGATTATGTGTGTCAACTCTTACATTTAACCCACTCATCATTTATACTAATCGGCGTAACTCTGATGTGCCTTCTGTTTCTCCTTGATCTCTTCCTCTTTCTTGAAGTTCTTGCTCTGTGAATTCTCTAATATATCCCTGATCTAACTCTGCATCCCAAATCTGATATCCAGTAGGAACCTCTCAAAATATAACTCCCTGAATTTATGAACGCCATATCAAAGGAGACTTAATTCGCATAGGCTCCGATCCTTCTTCTAAGGCACCATGACTTACTAAAAATCTTAAGATCACGTAGGCACGTGGGATGATAGATCGATCCTTTGTATCATACCTTTCCCATATGTTGTTCATTACAATCCTTGCAAATGATAGGCGATCTCCCAATGTCAATAGTGCATCGATAATCGCGATATCTTTAAGGCGCACCTTACTCAAGTCACTATCTCTCGTTAGCACATTTGCAGTCACAATCTTGTTGATGACCTTTGCAAGGGGTCGTAGATTCCGTCTTTGAAACTCTTTGTAACCTCGAGCTTTCCCATCTGGTACTTCAACCATCTGTGTCACTTTCTTAGTCCATGTTGCTCTGTGGGTAGTGTTTTGAGCTGCTAATTGTGAGTCAGTTCAGTAGACATAATCCATACTCACCTCATTCTCTAGCCTCATGCCTGTGTCCACATGAAAGAAGTTACGAATAGTTGAGGTTGTCAAGGTGTAATCTTGCCCATTTAGGGTACCGACCAATGCAAAATCCTGGGGTCGGTCGCCTTTAATTTTCCGCAATGTAGACATCCACTCATACACATCATATTCATATACCACATCTCCTGCCAAGTCAAGCACTCCTCCCCATCCAAGTCGTTCAAAACATTCGATGACACCATAATTTTCAAAATCTTCCCTAACTACTCGTCTCTCAACAACTTTCTTCCCTTTGCACTTTGCTTTAAATAAAGCCTTCCTTATGCTTGAATTTTTTTTGTGAAAGCGTCATAGAAGGGGTCCATTGATCTGGAATGGATTGTGATGTCGTCCTAGTTCGTTTATTTCTCCTTTGTGAACTTTCGCCAGACATCTGTAACAATATAAATCATTAAATCCATGATATTGAAACAATAATCAAATGTACTCAATGGCTAAAAATTAATCACATGAAAGCTTGAATTGCATCTATCAAAATTAAAGTCACTTTCATATACCACTTGGCTCCCGTAACCATGAATACACTATAATGAACTTGGATATATATAGTTATAAAAATATCTTTTGGGGACTTATAAAGCGTAGCTCATGATTTTATCTCATATCTTATTGAATTAATAAAATAGCACAAAGGTCCTAATTAACTTAGAAGAATCAAACCAAGACTGTATAATCACATCTGATGCAGTCCACGACATAAAGTTGCATAAGGGACTACTATTGACTTCTTGGAATTATAATCTTTCATGCACGTGAGACCAATACATTTAAATAAACCTAAAAATCAAGTGGCAAGACTTCACTATAGAATGCTCTTGTGGACCCAACATAATCACGTCAACTACTTAAGTCATGTATACAATTCGTGTACCCAATCATACTTTTTAGCATTTCATGTTGATGCATACTCAACCAAGGTCAACTATAATAAGTTCAAATCAGATTATTTCTACCATTGAATATAATCTTACATTTTCTTCAAAACCAAAACCAAGAACAAATAGAAGATATCAATAATGTTACATACCTTGATGAGGTTTTGCGAAAATAAAGACTAGAATGATACTCAGATACTCTCTCGGTTTTGTAAGAGAGAGCCCAAACCCAGATTTCATGAACTTGATTCTTCTCCAAAAACCTAAAAACCAATGAATGCAAGCCTAGACATTAAAATCTTGAGTAAAAACAGTTGATTGATCGGGTTTCATTGGTTTTAGGGTAAGGCGATGATGTGAGTGCAAAAGAAAGATCGTTTAGGTCACTACAACTACTACCCCGCAGGAACGAAGTTGTGGGTTTGGTCTCAATTGGGCCGCCCTAAGCCGCTGACCTCGATGGTGTTGGGGCTTTGGTGGAGGTGTTAGTCGCCGCAAGGAAAAGGGTGAGGTAGGAGTCGAGACTGGCAGCCAAGAGCGCCGAAGAGGGGGAAGGGTTTGAAAGTGTTTCGTAATGGTTCGGTGTGTGCGTCGAAGGAGGAACAGAGAGATGTGCGGGTTCGTACAGCCTAGGGCGCAGGGGAAACGGGTGAGGGAAGGCATCGAGATGGCAGCCAAGAGAGACAGGGGGAGCGCATGCAGGTCCTGGGCATCGAAGAGGGACAGAGAGGTGCGTGGGTGCTGGACTAGTGGCTCTGTGTGTGCGTGGACTGGGGCTGAAAGAATTCAACAGGAATTTGTGTTTTAAGAGTTTCATTTGGGAAGGTAGATACATGGTCTTGGGTCTAGGCTATACAATACATGGGTCAGTGCAGAAGTGATACAATGGGCTGCTAAATAACTTAATAGTTATGGACTTGAAGCACCAAAATAGTTATGTTAGCCCAAAAGCAATATTCAAAAAAATATATCACCAATTTATTTTGAATTTAACTTGCCCAATGCATGCTTTTAAATAAAACTACAAATGTGAGTGGGTGATTAATGCAAAATTACATACTACTAATCTAAAAAATGAAAAAACTAAAATAAAATAAAATGGAAAAAAAATTGCAAACAAATGTATTTAGATTCATGACTCAACTAACTAAGAAATGAGGTAGTCGTTTTAAAACTATGGTTGGGGTTGGAATCCCCTTCACGACTTAATTCTTTACTAATTCTCATTATCTTATTTAGAAGTCAAGAACTCGAGATACTTCAACTTACAAGAACTCAAGTATTTTGAATGGTGTTGAAATAAAATCTACTCGAACAAGTTTTAAGTGAAATTTACTCAGACTCAAATAATGTTGTAAACTCTATAAATTCTACATACCTATACTCGGTTTTTTATCCTAAACACTTTCTTAACACTAATCATTTCCTAAAAACTAACAGAATCCAAAAAAAATTGAATCTTTAGTTCGAAAATTTTAAAACCAATTTTCTCAGATTAATCTCAAAAATCAGAAATTCATCCTTTAAAGATGAACTTGAAAGTTCACGTATGTAAAAGAACACTTACGAAGAGGATTGCAACAAGAAAAATCAAATCTTGAGTAATAAATCGATTTGGTGGCCGAAGTCTTCAAAGAAAGTATTGTGTGTGTGTGTTTTATGCGGTGGAAAAAGTGAAAAGGACGATTGGACCGCCCTTTAATTGTATTTCAAATTTTGAAAAATATTTCTTTTCCCAAGAAAGTCTCGGCCCCCAAAAAAAATTCAAACACACAAACAAAACAAACAAACTAAACTATAAAATACAAAACATAAAAATTAATAAATAGAAATGATTATTTTCAGAGAGACAAGATTGAAGACAGCTAGTTTGTTCAATCAGTTGAAGAGAAGATCTGAAAAAAACAAATAGGATCATACAAAAGAGGTTGCTGAGATAGTATTCGTAGCTGATTTTGCTTATTCATAAAATAAAGGGGGAGAATACATAGAATTCGTTTTTCAAAGGGTAGTGTATGCTTATCAAAGAAGATAATATCGTAATATGAAAACAATTTAACAAAGTTCACGATTCAAGAGGGAGAGTGATTATTACAGAGAAGAGAACATCAAAGAAGATGAGATATGAATATCAGAGATACAGATAATTCTTAGAGAGAAGAAAAGACTAATGATTATTGAAGATCACATATTTGTAGACTGAAGATATTTTTATGTCTAGTTTTTTAAATGTAATTTTCACAATTGCAGAGTCCTTGTTTTTAGTCTTGTATCTGTAAGTTGTTTTTCACCTCTAAGGGGAGATTGTTAGGTATCAATTATAGAGGTGAAAACAACAAGAAAAAGAAGTTCAAGAACTAAATAGTGCAATATGTGAAAACTAGGATTTTTGTAGAAAAGAAAAATTCCAAGGGAATTTTCCTAAGTCTTTTATCTTTGTAATTATGCTTAGAGTTGTATTTTGAGAGAATTATTCAATTCAATGCAAGATTCATTGAAAATATTTATGATTCATCTAGATCATGACCTAACAAGTGGTATCAGAGCCTAAGGGGGTGAATCAAGAAGAAATCTTGCAAGAAATTTCAAGAAATTGAAGAAATTCAAACCGGAAAAGTCAAAATTGGAGCTGTACCGTTCTAGAATTTTTTAAAAATCATACGATGTCGGATAGAGCTGATTTTTGGATATGATATGAAGATCATCAATATGAAGCTACTGTAAAACATTCAAGTTCCAATTCATCAAATTCAGGGAGTAATCGAATTTTTAAATTCTATGAATTTTTACGTTCTTGAATGTGTGAATTTTTGGATTTTTAGACTTTTTGATTGAATTGGAATTGGATTATGAATTTCTGGTCGTGTATTTTTTATGTTTTAACAAGAAAATTCCAAGAATTTCATGTGTTAATTCGCTCTAGAATGAAGGCAATTCGATTTTAAAGTTCTGATCTCGTTTTTGTTTGAAAACAGAATTGAATTTTAACATTTCGTAGAAGATTCTCTGATTGTCCATTTGATCTGAATTTTGGATATTTTATGCGTCTATAGTACATCTTTATTGTCTTAAATTTTTAGATTTTAAATCAATAAATTGAGGGAGTAATCATGATTTACACTGCTGGTCTGATTTGTGGTTTTTCGAATGTTCTTGCTTGTTCTTCATTTTTTTGTAACAGTTTTGTTTTTATCTGATATTTTGGTGTTGTAATGAAAATAACTTGTTTAAGGTGTTTATTTACAGGTAAAGGACAACTTTCTCGACTCATTTTGAGTTTGAAGAATCCATTTGAGTCAAACAACAAGGAATCTCGAGTCCTTATAAGTGAGACCTCGAGTTAGATTAAGTCGAGCTCGAGTGAGACCTTGAGTTGTATTCAGTCTACCTCGAGTGATTGAACATTCATGTCGAGTCCAACTGCTACACATTGCGAGTGCTTGTTAATCTCGAGTTCCCTGCTAAAACTTTGAAGTCTATCTCGTGTAAAAGAGACACGAATTCCAGTAAAGGAGACTGGAACTCGAGTCTTAAGAAGTCGAACTCAAGTCACATAGAGTCGAGCTCGAGTGTAAAGGAGTTGAACTCTAGTCCATAGAACTCGAACTCAACTATGGAGCACTCGAACTCGAGTCTAGTGGAATTGACTCAATTTTGACCTTTGCTGCTTCCAGAGCTCAAAACGTTTTACTAGAGTATCGTTACGGGGTCCATAATTTATCAAAACGAAGCTTAAGTCGTGACCAATAGAAGGAAAGGTAAAGCTTGTCTGAAACTTTTCAAAAAGCACTTCAAGTCAATTTTCATCAAGTAACCAATCCCAGATACATCTTGCAAAGCTTAAACATCTGAATAATATCATTGAACAATATCCTAGTCTTTCATGCATTGACAAATCTTGAATTTTTAATCATTCGCCCATCTAATTACAATTCATGACATTCTGATTGTTCACTTTATACTTATTTGATTTTTTAACTGTATTCTAAGTCAACTTGAGTCATATCATATTGTTTGATTATGTTTGACGTATTGTGACTTTTGTTGACTTGTGTTCACTTTATTTGACCATAGTTGACTTTGGTTGAATTGATTTTGACCCGATTTACCTTCAGTGCATCTATTCAAAGTTTTGTATTTCACTGAGATATTTATCTGACTTTGAATTTTTCTTGTGCAGGTTAATTCTTGAAGCTTAGTTTGGTATTCATTTTCATCTTATTTGTTCAACGATACAATTTACATGACTTCAAATGTGACTCGTGCTGAATATCAAGCTGTAATTGCAGGAGCTGAAGATGCTGAAACTATGTTAACTATTTGACCAAGAAAAATGCTGAGTTGTTAACTTCAAAATTTTCAAAACGGTTCAGCTCATTGTAATCTAGTAGCAGAATTAACTGAAGATAAAGCTGAATTAACTGCTAAACTTACTGAGTCAAATTCTATATTGACAAAAGCGATTTCTGAAAAGACTCAAGCTATATTTGATGTTAATCTCTTGAAACTCAAGATTACTGAATTTGAAAAGAAAGAGACAATTTTGAATTTTGAAACAGAAGAGCTTAAATTTCAAATATCCAATTTGATGAAGCTATTGGAGGGTTCTAAACGAGATAATTAGTTGAATGCTGAAAAAGTTAAATATCTTTTATCAAATAATTCTTGTTTATCTAAGAAAATAAATGAGCATAAGGTTAAACTTTCACAGAAAACTTAAAAAGATCAAAATTTTTATTAAAGAAGTCTGAGGAATTTACATGTCTTCAAAATAAAAATTCTAATCTTGAAGAAGAGGTGAAATTATCACTTAAATCAGTTGAGACTGAACAAACTTTAATATTAATTATCAAAAAGGATATTTAATTGTTACATGAGGACGTTGATAAACTCTTGAAATAAATTTCTTAGATAACAATTAAAAGTTCTGTCTCAAATGCTTTAAAGGATAATTTACATCCTAAAATTTCTTTGAATAAGAAGGTTGAGCGTTCTGTGTTATCTACTGAAAGTAAAATGAGTGTGTTACTTCTCATGTTTCGTTCTTTGTTTGTAATTCAAATTCTTTCATAATCATGAGAATAAAGACCACTCTGATCTTAACCTCAAATATCTTCTGAAGATAAAGAAAGGAAAAGATAAAATGAAAGAAAATCTTCCGGTTAAGATTTACATTGGTGAATCTTCAAAATATGGTGTTTATGCTAATACTACTTATTCTTCCAAGAAGTGTTCTTCTCAAAAAACTAAGAAGTGATAATAAACAAGCCAGTACCGGGCAAATTTTCAAAAAGAAACATTCAAATAATTATGTTTGTTCCAATTCTCATCTCTTTGTCAAATATGATATAAATTTCATAGAAACAAAAAGAAATTTAATTTCTGGTTTTAACAGTGAAGCAACGAAATGTGTTCAGAACTGGGTTCCCAAACCTAAAATGAAATGGGTACCTAAACCTAAACAGAAATGGGTACCAAAACCCATGTTGAAATGGGTACCCAAATCTGTAATGAAGTGGGTACCTAACTCATCTAATCTGCCAAGATTCAAAAAGCAATTGATACCAAAGGGACTTGATTTTCTTTTTGCATGTGAATGGTTTCTACTAACATCATAGTAGGACCCACATTTCATGATATAGTTTCCAGATCTCTTCAGACTGGAACCCATGCTTAATGAAAAATGGTTTCTGTACATGTCAGTGCCGAACGCGGTCTTCATTCGAATGGCTTCTATACACCTATGTTTAGAACCCGAGCTTCTGCGATAATGAAATTGTAGCCTTGATTTCTTTATCAGTTCAACACGGACATTGGGATGACACAGGGAGTTTGACTTTATTAGTTCATTCTTTTGAATTTCAGTTGACTGATTTTTTGCTTATTTCCAAGTGGAATTTCATCTATACTCTGATGAAGAAAGTTTTTCAAACTTGTGCGCCATTTTCAAAAGACATACTTTTGTGCACACATAAAGAAAATTTTTTTGTTATCAAATAATTTTTGAGCTTATTTGTGAGCTTAAACGATACATTTTCATATCACTAATCTCTAAGACATATCACTGACGCAAACTGATTTAGTCTTTGTGATTTTCAAATCTTAATTTTTTTTAAATTCTCTTCATATTTTGATTCCCTATGCATTTCAGATTCTTATAATTATCATTCGTGATTCTCCCAATATGAATTATGTGTTGATTTCAGATTCTCTAAATTCATTCACTCATTCCCTCATTCCCATGATCCATTCCATATCCTTCTAATTCATTCTAATTTATTCCAACTTCTTTCTACTCCACATATATCTACAGACTTCGACATGGCACTAAACAAAGTGATTAGCCATATATGACGCTTCAATGGTCAAACTAGAGCCGGTAGACCTACCCATGAAGTAAACCATGATGTAGTTTGTGTGAGTGAGGGTCTTTAGGTCTTTTAGTCGAGAAGTATTAGTTATCACGGGATACTGACAGCGTCGAGCAGAGGTACAATGTAAATGAGAGGGATATATTGAAAGAAGATGGTGGTGCATCGGATTATGCTTTCACTATAAAGCTGACTGAGCATTATTTTTAAAAGTGAGCCGGATGGAGCTAAGTTGAAAAATGTTGAAAGCTGAGAGTTGAGAAAGGATTTCAAGAATAGATAATCCTATCAACACGTTGTCGGCTGGGTAAACCACATAATCTATCAAGCCCTAGGCGACTTGATATTAAAAAGACGTCATGGACCCAGTGACGCATGTACTTAACCCCCCAACTACTCAGTTGTCTCACAAAAGACTTCTATTTCATATATCACGGAGATTATAGCACATTTCTATTGATATATCATTTGGATATTATTGGTATTGAAACAAGAAGACATCAGCTCCGGTCTCCGACTTTATTCAATGCCCATTAAGTCTAGATCCAAAATGTTATATTAAGACAAAATGAGTCAACAGTCCACGAATAATAAAAAGCATGTCCAACGTGACATAGGCAGAACAAATGTGGGTGATACTTACTGATGACTATTTCACAATGATTATTTGGAAAACATATCAGTCTCAACATCAAACAACACTGAAAATAGGTCACATAGATTTTTTTAAGTGTATTGTGCAAACAGGATTCTACGAAAAATTGGTGAGTACTGGTTTGATATTTTTTTTTCTGGAAAGGATGTAACTTTTAGGGGGAGAGAAATGTCTACTTTTTTGTAGGGGTAGAGAAATACATTTTGTAGGGGGAGAGTGAATTTTCCTGATGTAGTTTTTGTTTGAGGGGGAGTATTTTTTTTTATGTTGACTATAATATCTTCTTCTTCTGAGTTTGAATTTTTCTGAGGGGGAGCAAGTAGAAGAATGTACTTTTCTGTTGAAAGCCGCATTATGTTCTTTGAAAGTTTTGTGCATGATGATCTTCATCTATATGATTATCATGAGGGAATGAACAGTACAATTTCAGAGATACAAGATTCTGGATTGGTATGTTGTTCAATCAGTTGAAGGAATTGAAGAAAAGATCCAAAAAGAATAAATGAAATCAAATCAAATGTACTGAAAAGTTTGTTGAGATAATATTTGTAGCTGATTTTGCTGATTCATAAAGTCGAGAGGGAGAATACATAAATTTCGTGATTTAAGGGGGAGTGTATTCTATCAGAGAAGATAAGATCAGAAAATGAAAAGAATTTAAGAGACTTCATGATTCAAGGAGGAGAGTGATTTTAACAGAGAAGAGAATATCAAAGAAGTTGAGATATGAATATCAGAGAGATACATATAATGTTCAGAGAGAATAAAAGAATAAAGATCATTGAAGATCACATTTTTGAAGAGTGAAGATATTTTGATATCTAGTTTTGACTTGTAATTTTCACAATTGTTGAGTCTTTGGATATTGTCTTGTGTCTATAAGTTGTTTTTCACCTCTAAGGGGGAGATTGTTAGGTATTAATTATAGTGGTGAAAACAACAAGAAATAGAAGTTCGAGGACTAATAATGAAAATATGTCAAAGTTAGGATTTTAGTATAAAAGGAAAATTCTAAGGGAATTTTCCTAAGCCTTTCATCGTTAAGTATGTGATTCAAAGGTGTAATTGAGAGAATTCTTTCAATTAATGCAAGATTCACTTCAATTGTATATGATTCACCTAGATCAAAGTCTAAGAAAGAAACATAAAAAAATTGAAATAATGAAAATAAAATAAAAAAATAAGAAGAAAAACTTTTGACTTTGTAAAAAAAATTTAGCTCCTCCAATTGTATTCAAGTAACTCCCCTTGCAACTGACATCGAGATAGTAATAAACTCTCCCTCAAACATATCAAGTATTAATTTCAACTAAAACAAAGTTGCGAATTTATAGAACTTCTAACTAAAGAACAATGTAGAAAACTGAACTATCAAATTAATTTTGAACAGTACAAATAAAATATTAGAGTTCCATCTAAAGCCTTGGTAAAAATGTTCACAAGTTAATATTCTGTACGAATAAAAAATAATTCAACAGAGCCGTTTTCAACACTATCTTTAATGAAGTGGTACTTTATATCAATGTGTTTGGTCTTTGAATGCTAAACTAGGTTGAATGAAATGGCAATTGCAATCTTAAAATCACAATAAATGGGGATTTTGTTATGAATAAAACCAGAGTCACTCAATTTGGTTTGCATCCACAAAACTTGTGAACAAGAACTAGCTGCAGTAACATAATCTGCTTCGCAATAGAAGTTGAAACAATGTTTTGTTTCTTCCAGGCTCAGCTAACTAACTTGTCTTTCTAAAATTCGATATGTCCAGTTGTGATTTTTCTATCCAAACGGAAACTTGTAAAATTAGCATCCGAATAGGAAGTTAATTCAAAATACCTTTCTTTCGGATTTCAAAGACCAATAGCAGCTTTTCCTTCAAATAACGTAAAATACGTTTTACGGCAGCAAGGTGAGACTCTATTTGATTTGCTTGATATCTAGCACAGACACATGTTGAGAACATCATATCAGGCCTACTAGCTGTCAAATATAGGACAACCAATAATACACTAATAATTCAGTGCATCCACAGCTTTCACATTTGGATCTGCGTGTAGCTTAGAATTTGAATCGGGTCCCATTGGTGTAGGCATTGGAGTACAGTTGGACATGTTATATTTTCTTTTATAAATCACTGATGTATTTAGATTGATTTATGAAAATTCCATTTCCAAGTTGTCAAACTTGTATCCCCAAGAAGAAAGCCATCTCTCCCATAATGCTCACTCCAAATTGTCTTGTCATTAACTGAGCAAATCTTTGATAATAAACAGCATTAGTAGAACCAAATACAATATCATCAACACATGTTACATCTTATTTTGATTGATGAAATAAAATAAGTCTAGGATGTAAATTGTAAATAGGTCATAGTTCTATTTTGGTATAAATATAATGTTGACTTTTGTAATAGCTGAACTGACAATTCATTTTTGTATATTGCACGGAAATCATTGAGAGAAATCTAGGGCAACAGTGGTCGTTCATATCATTCTCATCTCTGTAATCATTTGAATATAATCAAATCATTCAGTTAGTGATTCTTTTCTTGTTCTTAATTGTTCATGTTTGATTGTTGATTGATATTACAAGAATTACAATTGGTATAAGAGCACTAGGAATGATTTTTGATTGAGAAAATTTGAAAAAACCGTCACTGTTCTATCATTTTTTCCAGAAATTGAAAAATCAATTGAGGGTTTTGATTCTGTTGATCTTATTTGTTGAAATTTGGATCGACGGAAGGTATTTCAAAATCGATCTGTTTCATGTTAAACTTAAACTTTAATTCAAAACAATTAAAAAGATTCAGTGACTATTCAGAAAATTCGAAAACCCATGTGTTCTTCGCTATTCAAGTGAAAAATAAAGGGGTTTAATCTGTATTTGGTCCAAGTGATTTCAGAAAGAGTGTTTGAAATCAAAGACCTTACATTCGATATCAAGGAGGATTCAATTGAAGCATTTTTACAAAATTGATTGAATTCCAAACGTGAAATTTATGAAAAACTCAGAAAACTCGAATGTCACTTTGTTGTTGTTGCAATCGAGTTGACAACACTTTCTAACCGAGTTGATATCACTTTTTAATCGAGGTGAACGAAGAGATAGTCGAGTTGATCATTGGGTTCAATCGAGTTGATCACAAATTCAATCGAGTTGAAAAGTGATTCATTCGAGTTGACTTGAAGTTTTATTCGGGTTGTCTTGAAGTTCCATTCGAGTTGCCTCGAAGTTTTATTCGAGTTGACTTAATGGCTCATTCGAGTTGCCCCATATTCATATCTAGTTGGGAATATTTTTTAATCGAGTTTTTCAAAACAATTTTCTGAATTTCAATTTTAATTCGAGTTTACTCAATAATCAGTCAAAGTCATTGGAGTTTACTAGAACTTCCATTCGAGTTTACTGCAACATTCATTCGAGTTTATTGGAACTTTGTTCGATTTTATTGGCATTTGATTCGAGTTGACTTCCTTTTGATCCGAGTTGACTCACACTTGATTCGAGTTTTATAGAAGGTTAATTTGAGTTGCATTATTCTTCTAATTGACTGATTTTTCAATATTCGAGTTGAGTACATTCATTGTTTGAGTTTTCACACTCATTGATGGAGTTGATCTATTCAATATTTGAGTTGTTCACCTTCATTGATCGAGTTTCAGTGCATAATCATTAAAGTTTGATCAAATTTCATTCAAGTTTGATCAACTGTTCAAATTCAATCAAAATCTCATTTTAAAGGTCTTGGAAGATTCCTATAATTCAGTCAACATGTCCAAAGACGCACTTGCAATGGGGTCGGAAACAAAACCTCCAATTCTGTATCGAGGAGAATATGTACAATGGAGGGAAAGATTTCTTGAGTTCATCAGTTTCCACGACCTATCAGATGAGATGTTAGAATCACTTACTGACGGACCGACTGTATTTCTTGAAACAATACCTGCTGTACCCACCGGCAACCCTCATACCTGAAAGAACTGTTGTGGTCACTAACCTAACAGAGGCAGAAAAGCATAGAAAACTAGGGGACAAGACACTTAGAAAGTTGTTGCCCTGATATCCATCCCAAATGACATATACACCTGTCTGACAAACACCAAAACAGCCAAATCCATCTGGGATGAGGTTTGTAAGTTGATGAGGGGACCCGACAAGGCAGCAACAAACAAAACCCGAAACAGCTTAATGACGTTCGAGAACTTCAGAGCTAGAGATGGGGAATTGCTGGAAAATACATACTTGAGGTTTGTCAGCTTAGTATGTGAAATGAAGAGGAACGATGCACAAAGTCCAACTTAGACATCAATGTTAAATTCCTTAACGTACTTAACCCAGAATGGGAAAAGTACGCAGTGATCATCCAACAGACAAAAGATATTGAGGACATGGATTTTCATATGGTCTTTGAAAACCTTAACAACTATTAAGAAGTTGTTTTAAGAAAGATGTCCGGAAAGAATAAAGCTGAAAAAGAAACCGTTGATCCTTTAGCATTATTGGCAGACAAGAAATACAAGTACAAGCTAAAGAAAGAAAAATGTAGTTATAAGCAGCAGTTCATCTGAATCAGATTCATCATATTCCTCAGCTGATTCTGAAATAGAGGAAATGAAGAAACAAATGGCCTTACTGACAAAGGCATTTCAGAAGAAGTTTTACCAGAAACCTACCAATAATAAGATGACATACAAAATAGGCCCACGAAAGTTTGATAAGAAGGACAGATATGACAAATCGGGAGAGAGCAGTGGGAAGAAAGCCGAAAAATATGATAACTCTGAAAAGTCAGCTAAGAAGGACTCAGAGCAAAAAGGCTACAACCATGGCAAGCCAGGTTACTATGCTCGAGAATGCAGAATGCATGTAGTGAAAAATTCAGAATACTACACAAGAAAGGCACTTCTAGCAAAGGAAAAAGAAGCCGACAAAGCTCTAATGGCTGAAGATGATCATTGGCTTCAACTATCTGAGGATGAAGACATCTTAGATGAAGATGCACACATCTGTTTGAAGTCAGAAGTTTTTAACGACTCAGAACTTAGTGAGTCTTCAAAGATAGCAGAAGATGAAGTTTGGGTACGGTTGACGGATGACGAGAATGAAGAGAAAGTAGTGTCTAACGAGGAACTGACTGAACAAGTAGCAATGATGGCAACAAGAGATGTTCGCTGTAGCAAGGATAGAGAAAGTGATGAATCGGATTAAGATAAATCAGATAGTTCAGAGACACCTGAGGTACAAACTAACTCTGAATCTGAAAATGATGACTCCTGTATGCTTGAACAAAAACTAACTCAAATGGATTTCAAGCTAAAGAAATTTGAAAAATCTTTAAAAGGCGAAAATAAAAATGTCCATTCCTTGGAAAACAAGCTAAATCAAGAACATGAGTTAGTGTTGGATTTTTCCAGGGATAAGGCATTAGCATTACGAGCTGTATTTGATTTACAAGATAAGACAAATGATCTTAAAAGTCAAATCCAAAAACTGAATAGCAATATATCTGACCTAACAGAAAAACTGAATTTCGCTGAATTAGAAGCATCAATTTATTCTATAAAATATCATCCCATTTTTGATAAAAGAACAAAACTTCATAAGAAAATTAAATCATCGGAAGATGAGTTCATCAAATGAGGTCAAACAGATCAAACAATATATTTAAATCAACCTAAAGATTCCGAATTTTATAATTCTAAATCATGTATAGGTTGGAATAATCCTAAATATCTGACAAAAGGTATTTCAAATTCACCTACTTTATATGATGTCAGATACATAAATTTAGGATTACAAATGACATTTATGAAAGCATCAAATGAAATAGAATGAAGTGAAGATTCAAAAGGGTTAAGATCTGATAAAATGCAAAATTCTGTTGATTATAACAGATTAAATGAATCTAATCAAAATTCTTGCATTTAAGAGGAGTATATTCAGACATAATCTGACAATGATTTATCTGAAAATACTACTCATTCTCAAAAGCTATATTTACCGAATTCAATCCTTGAGAAGATGAACTCTAATCTTGAATTGAAAATCAAAACTTTTGAGACAGAAAATCAAAATCTTAAGGCTGAAATTAAATCTTTAGAACTAAAGTTGCAAAAACAGCCTGAAAACAAATTACAATCAGATCAAACGCTTTCAATTCAACTTGATTCTATTAATTCTGAAAAAGATTTTGATATGTATATGAACTCGGACCTTAATTCATTGGAAGAAATGTTTGTCAAAATAGATGAATTTGTCAAACCATTACATGACAAACAACTTGATAAACCTAAAGAACCTGTTAGAATTCTGAAAAGAATATCTACAGATTCAAAGGAATCATCAAAACATTCACCAATTTTACAACTTAAAAAAGAGAAAACAAAAGTTCATTTTGTGAAATCCTAATTATGAAAAAGGTGAATCATCTTCCTCAAGGGACTCTATTGCACAAAAGGTCCAAAATTCAAAAGGTAAGAGACTTTTACAAGAGAAACAAATTTCTAAAAAGACTAATTCTAGTGTTTCTTGTATGTCAGATAATATTGTGAAAGGTTCTCGGAAGAAAGAATGGAGTAAGAAGCAGCGAGGAAAGAAAAACAAGAATATAAGACAAGAGTGGAGAGTCAAAGAAACTATTATTACAGATAGGATTAGACAATTTGAAAAATCTGTCTGTAATAAAAATTTACTGATAAATGTTGTACTAAATACTCTCGATCTGCCTTAATCGCTTTAAATTCTGCTTCTTGTAAATCAATGAATGCTAAATCTGATAAGTTCGTGTGGATACCAAAGAAAAGGGATCCCTCTTTTAAACTGAAAAAGGTTCCAAAACAGCATATTTAAAAATCAGTTTGACATCAAACTGTACAAAAATGGATACCAAAACGTACTGTTCAAAAGTGGGTTCCTAAATTAAAAGAAGTATCTAATGAAAATATAAATATCAAACCACATGATTTACCAAAATCAAAAGTACCCAACTATAAGTGGGTACCTCACGTTTTATTTCCTCTTAATTGTGAATCATGTGTGGTACCTTGACTCCAGCTGCTCAAAGCACATGACCGGACAGAAAGAAACTCTCACTAACTTTGTTGATAAGTTCTGTGGGACGGTCCGTTTCAGGAATGATCAATTCTGTCCGATCAAAGGATATGGGAGTCTTGCATACGAGAAGATAACAATTCAAAAGGTCTTCTACGTTGACGGTCTCGGTCACAATCTGTTCAGCATTGGACAACTCTGCGACAAAGGATTAGAGGTCAATTTCAAAGCAAATCGGTGCAGCATAAGATTCGGAGAAGGCACAGAAATCCTTGTAGGGAATAGGAAAAGTAATCTGTACTCAATAAACCTAGCCTCAATCAACCTGAAGAAAGATGTTTGCTTAATGTCAAAAGCAACATCTAAATATCTTGGCTATGGTATCGTCGCCTTTCTCACCTGAATTTCAAAGAATTAACCAACCTTGCAAAAGGTGGGTTATTCAAAGGGCTACCAACTATAAGGTTTCAAAAATAGTAATTATGCGCAGCTTGTGAAAAAGGAAAGATGGTTAGAGCAGCTCACAAGTCCAAAACTGAATGCTCGTTAACGAGAGCATTGGAACTGCTCCATATAGACTTGTGTGGACTAATGAGAGTACAGAGCATCAACAAAAAGAGATATGTATTGGTAATAGTCGATGACTACTCCAGATACACATGGGTATTCTTCCTGAGTTCCAAATATGTTGCTACCAAAATAATAATCGACTTCATTCGCAGAATTCAAGTCAAGTTGCAGCTCTCAGTTCAAACCATCATATCAGATAATGAGGCAGAATTTAAGAATAAATCTCTCGAGTCGTTTCTGAATTCTGCGGGAATAACACATCAATTCTCAGCAGCTCGCACTCCACAGCAAAATGGTGTCGTTGAAAGAAGAAATCGCACACTAGTGGAATCTGCAAGAACGATGCTGGCATATTGAAATCTTCCGTTATTCCTTTGGGCTGAAGCTGTAGCGACGACTTGTGTTACGCAAAATAGATCCATAATCAACAAAAGATTCGGAATGAATCCGTACGAATTAATGATTAAACGCGTACCGAATGTTAATTTTTCCATTTCTTTGGATGTAGGTGTTTCATATTAAATGACAAAGACAATCTGGGAAAATTTAGTCGAAAAGCTGATGAAGGCATCTTCATTGGTTATTCGAAGGAGTCTGTAGCCTTCAGAGTCTACAATAAGAGGACCAAGACAGTCAATGAAAGCGTAAATGTCAAATTCGATGAAGGCGTTGTAATGGCTTCTGAACATACCAGTTCGGGACCCGATCTTACCAAGCCGACTTCTATGAAGTCATCTGAACAGAGTGCAGATTATTCTGATTTAAATAAACTGTTTGAAAACTTTTATGAAGACTACTTTGAACACCCCAAACCTAATGTTTCAAATTTGGTGCCTGGCAGGATTACTGAAGATCCAGTTGTAGTCTTAGATTATTCTCACCAACATATTTCAGAAGAAACTGGAGATGCTTCAACGACAGATGTGCACTTACCTGTTGATAGTGTACAACCCATTCAACCTACAGTATCTTTTGAAACCCCCTTACCTTCTGAAAATTCAGAAACCCCGATCTCAGTTGATATACCATCAACCTCAGAAGCTCACCCCCGAATTCCCTATCTAGACTTAAACCCCAATCAAGACCAAATTCAACCTTACCCACATAACTTGGATTAATTTCTTCTCATTGCAGTCCCTTATAAAATGAAAATGAATGTTTATGTGCATGGTTTTGGGAAATTTCACTGGATTTTGTACAATGCTGATTGCACTTGAGTTGTCAATATAAATAGGAGTAGATAGAAAGTTCATACCATAGTCTCTCAGTTGGTTCTGTATCTACATCACTTGGGAACAGCAGCTGGCAGCTGCAACGTATTCTGCCTCAGTGGATGAAGTGGAGACTGTGGTCTGCTTTTTGCACTGCCAAGAGACTAGTCTTGCTTCTAGATATTGACATCCACCAGTTGTGGGTTTTCTGTCTGTGTTGCAACCTCCATAGTGACAATCAGAATAAGCTGTTAGTTCAAGAGGAGAGTCCTTAGGATACCATAGTCCCAATTTTGGTTGACCCTTGAGGTATCTAATGATTCTTTTAACAGCAAACAGATGTTAATCCTTTGGAGCACATTGAAACCTGGCACAAACACAAACAGCAAACATTATATCAGGTGTAGAAGATGTGAGATACATTAGTGAACCTATCAAGGATTCGTATAAATGAATATCCACATCCACTCCTTCTTTATCTGCATCAAGCTGTTTATGAGTGGCCATTGGTGTGCTGGCAGCCTTGGTGTCCTTGTAATCAAACTTTTCTAGGATGTCTTTCACATACTTTTATAGACTTATAAAAAGTCCAGTGGGTTTCTGCTTGACCTGCAATCCTAGAAAGAAAGTTATTTCCCCCATTGAACTCATTTGAAACTTCTTATGCATCAAAGTTTTAAACTCCTTGCACAGAATGTCATTAATTGATCCAAAGATGATATCATCAACATAGATCTGAACAAGAAGAATCTGTGATTTGATGGACTTTGTGAATAAGGTCTTGTCCAGAGTACCTCTCTTGAATCCATTCTGTAGAAGATATGAAGACAAAGTGTCATACCATGCTCTTGGGGCTTGGTGGAGTCCATAGAGTGCTTTGTCTAACTTGTAGACTTTGTCTGGATACTTATAGTCTTCAAATCCAGGGGGTTGACACATATAAACCTCTTCTTCAATTGTACCATATAAGAATGCAGATTTCACATCCATTTGGTACACTTTGAACCCTTTGTTCTTGATCACTACACCTCTCTCATCCTTCTTATTTCTGAACACCCATCTTGTACCAATTGCCCTCTTACCTTTATGCAAGTCAACTAGAGTCCATACATTCTAAATCTTGAATTGCAAAAGTTATTCTTGCGTTGCCTCAATCAAAGATTGTTCTTTCAGTGCCTCATATGCCTTCTTTCGTTCTAATTGTGACATGAAGCATGCATGTTCAAAGGCAGCTAGACTGAATTCATAGACGGCTGATTCAGCATCAGTGGACTCCTTGTGAATCATTGTCCTTCTTTGCACAGGAGTGTGTGGATCTCCCATTATCTAGTTGAGAGGATGATACTTGTGAACCCTGAGTGTAGGTTCCCTTTCTGTCTGAAATGAGCTCCCCAGATTTGTATTATCACCTTTTCCACCACTTGTAAATTCTGCTTCAGTAACAGTCTGATCAGAAAATGGAACTGTTTCCCTACTGGATGGAGCTGTTACTTCAGGGCTTGGGATTCACACTTCAAACTCTGTATGTATGTCATGTTGGTCAATCAAGACCCCAGATGGGTCACAAGAGAGAAGTAGTAATACATTATACTCATCCCATGTAGCAGAATCTGCAATTATTAGAAACTTTGTGCCAACAGCTTAAACATTTGTGTTACCGGCATGAGAATTTGTACTGGCAGTTTCAACACTATTTCCTACTGTTCCTGCAGAATACTCAACAAAGCTAAGAGAATTTGTTAGTGAATCTAAATCAAACAACCAATCAGGACCAGTGCCTTTGATGTTAGCAGTGTTTTCATTAAATTCAACATTGGCACTTTCTTCAATCAATTTAGACACACTGTTATACACCCTATAGGCTTTGCTTTGAGTAGAGTATCCTACAAAGAATCCTTCTTCAGCCTTACTTTCAAACTTTTCTAAGTGAGTTTTAGTATGGAGGATAGTGCATGAACAGCTAAAAGGTTTTAGGAAGGCTACCAAGGGAATCTTGCGATGGAATAACTCATATGGAGTTTTTCCTTGTGACTGCACAATTTGAACTCTATTTAGAATATAACATGTTGAATTTACTGCCTCTGCCCAGAAGGTCATTGGCAGTTTGGAATCAGCTAGCATGGTTCTAGCAGCCTCTATTAGAGTTCTATTCTTCCTCTCAGCTACACCATTTTGTTGTGGTGTTCTAGGTGCACTATATTGCCTTGCAATGCCTTTAGACTCACAGAAACTGTTTAGGTTATGATTTTTAAACTCAGTTCCATTGTCTGACCTGATGACCTTTACTTTTAAATTTGATTGGTTTTCAATCTTAAGAATAAAGTATTTGACTAGCTCAGCAGTTTCATCCTTAATCCTAAGAAAATAAACCCATGTAAACCTGGTGAAATCATCAACAATGACTAAACAGTAAGATCTTTTATTCAAACTCAAAACAGATGTTGGACCAAAAAGATCAATATGAATAAGATGAAGAGCAGATGAGACTGAATTTACTTCCTTGGCCTTATGAGAAGATTTTGGTTGCTTGCCTTTGAGACATGCTACACAATGATCATCACAAATAAACTCCTTTTGTGGTAAACCTCTTACCAAGTTCTTTTTAACCAAAACATTCATGGATTTGAAGTTCATCAGACACATCCTTCTGTGCCAAAGAGCAGAGTCATTTGATGATGCTTTGGATATCAAGCAACTTAAAGTATTTGATTTGGATAAAAGATCTGTATCCAAACAGTAGACATTGTCCTTTCTTGGTGTTCTGAGTAAAACAAGATTTTCAGATATTTTAAAATGTTTTGAGAGGACAATGCACTCAGAGTCTGTGAATAAAACAATATTTTTTTTGTCACAGATTTGAGACACACTTAGTAAATTGTACTTCAGCTGTTCAACATACAAAACATCATTGAATATCATATTGCCTTCTTTGACAGTTACCTTACCTGTTACCTTACCTCCATTGGAATTTCCACCAAATGCAACAAACCCTCCTTCAAAGCTTTTGAAATTTGACAAGCATTCAGAGTTGCATGTCATGTGCCTAGAGCATCCACTGTCCATATGCCATCTTTTCTTATGTTGGGTCCTGTGGTTGCCCTGCCCAGTAAAAGCTTAATTAGTAGTGGAGTAAACCCAAACCAAATTGGTTTTGGGTTGTCCTTGTGCATTGACATAACTAAATACTGCTTGTGTTTTTTTTTAAGCTTAGTGAGATCCACTGGTGGAGTTTGTGAAGAGTATTTAGTTATGACATGAGGTATCCAGGTGTTCTTTCCAACCTTTTCTTTAACAGTCGTAGAAGATCCAGTACCAGTTCCAGTTTTAGACTTAGCAGTTGGAACTTGGTTCTGAGTGCTAACAGGTTCAGAATTTGCATTACCAGTTCCAACTTTTGGCTTGCCAGTTTGATCTGTGATTTTGCCTTTTAATACACCATACCTTTTTCATGTTAGATTTAGATTTTGCTAAAACTTGCTTTTGGTGTATAGGCTGTATTTTGTTGACTTTTAAGTACCTGTGATCAACTGTCTTCTTTGGAACTGGTGTGACAGGTGTTTGGGCCTTTGAAAATTTTGAGTTTTGAACAATGGCATGTTATTGAACCACAATCTGTTTTGTAATAGATGGTTTATATAAACAGTGCCTGGCCAAATGATTTTTCCTGCCACAGTGGAAACATCTTTTGATTGATTTGATTGGAGAACCAGTTTTGTGTGACCATAACTGGTTATTGTTCCTTTGATTTCCCCTCACTTGCTGCTGTGTGGGAAACTGTTGGACACCATGCTTTTGGCATGGGCATATTGGAACAGTCTTACCCTTTTAATTTGCTTTGGAAGAAGATGCAATATTACAGTTAGAAGGCACGAAAACACGTGGAGCATTATTGCATACACTCATCTTCTCTTTTCCTTTCATATTGTGGGTTATGATGGAACTGGAAATAGAAAGACCTATAGGTTCACTCATTGTTTTGGAGTTACTTTCAGCTTCTTTACACTCACAGCCTTCATTTGGAATCAATTCTTCTTTAGATTCAGGCTTGTCCTCAAGGATAGGATCTACAGTTTTCATTTTCTCATCTAATGGTTCATTCACAAGCCTATCAGCAACTTCACTCATCGGATGAATGTATTTGTTATTGTATGGGGGTGGAGTAGCTTTATAACCTATACCTTCCTTGGGATTGTGTTGAGATTTAACCCTATCTTTGAATTGGACTTCCATTAGCTGTTCTAGATTTTGATTGGCCAACTTCAAGCTACCCAAGTCTATATTTATAGATTCTACTTTCTTGTTAGCTTCTAACACCTTCTGTTCAGCCTGATGTAATTTCTTATTTAGGGTCTCTATTTTCTCATTTCGTTCCTTTTTCTCCCACTCATGATATGTTCTATCATGTCCCATTTGAATCTCATTATCCTTATAGTCATTGATCTGTTTTTCAAGAACCTCTATTGCCTGCATATACTCATATCTTCTCTCTTCCATCTTAGCTAGAGTTTTGCACTTGCTCTCATTATGAACTCTGTACTTATTAACCATATTTTTGCATGTTTAACAGCAGAACAGTGTTATGATTGTAAGAAAAATGACTTCTTCTTGTTTTCAATTTCAGATTCAAACACTCTCAGACTGTTGTAATGGTCATCCAACTCTATTTCATCTAGGGTGTCTTTGGTTCTCCATTGGGCAGCATAGACTGTCCATTCTTCACCAAGAGATCTGAGAAATTTTCTGTTCCCATAGGGCATAGTCAAGAAAATTGAATGTGTTGTTGAATCCTGAGTTTCCACATCTCGAACTCAGTGGATTTGAGCATAGGCACTTTGAGTCCTTGCCCAGATCCACTACTGCTATTTTCGAACTCCATTGCAGAAAAACAAATTTTAAAACAAAGAAAGTTTCAGACTATGAAAACAAAGAATAACAAATAAAACCTGTGGCTCTGATACCACTTGTCAAGATCAAAATCACCTAAGATTAACTGGTTTTAATAAATCAGAGTCTAACCAATAACCTTGTTTTGAAGCAAAGTCCAATTAAGAAGTTTGCGGAATAACACTTAACTGTTTTAAGAAAACTTTCAGAATAAATAACAGATATTCAAACAAATATGGTCAATATAAAAAACCTTTATATTGCCAAAATCTTTGATTACAATCACCTCTAGTCTGTTTTGATTAGACGAAGAACACTAATTGTTCTTAGGGTTTTACAACCTTAGAGGCTTGAGAAACTTTATCAGAAATCAATTACAATGAAGCACTACGATTACAAAACTTGCACGCACACATCTAGAATAGAAAGACTTAGTCAATCTATATATATAGCCTTCTGATTTGTTTCCCTTACGAACTCTGATTTCTCTGGTAGTAGATATGCTTGGAAGATCTTCAAATCTTGAAATATATATCACTTCCTGAATTTCAGCACTTTCCGTTATTAATCTGTTAAGCGGCTTGAACTTTTAACCCTGGCAGCTTGAACTATTGAACTAGTAGCTTGAACCTGTTGAACTAGCAGCTTGAACTTTCTAATTACACAGAAATACTACTGACAGCTTGAGAAATCTAACTAACAGCTTGACATATTTAGATTATTTCCCAACAATCCGAGCTAACATTCAAGAGGATCGAGAAGCTACCATGGCCAGGTTGTTAAATGGCCTCAGTTATGAAATTCGTGATCCTTTTGAGATGCATCATTATGTGGAGATTGAAGACAAGGTCCACATGGCGGTTAAAATTGAAAAGCAACTCAAGAGAAGGGGTGGATCAAGAACAAATACCTGGAAGGCGGGTAGCTCCAAAAGGCCTGAAAGTTCATCATCTTTTAATCCCAAATCTAGTCCAAAACCAACAAGCCCTTCCAAGGATAAAGGTAATTCTATTGCTCCTAAAACTCGTGACATAAAATGTTTTAAGTGCCTTGGCAGGGGTCACATTGCAAGTCAATGTTCAAATAAGCTTGTAATGGTGCTTAGAGAAATTGGAGAAATTGAAACAGATTCTTCCGAATCGTCACAAGAAGACACGGATGGTGAAGACGAGTTGGCTGTAGAAGGAGAATTGTTCGTTGCAAGGCGAGCCTTAAGCACTCATTCCAAGGAAGAAGATGATGCACAAAGGGAAAAACTCTTTCACACTCAGAGTTATGTTGAAGGCAAGGTATGTAGTGTTATCATTGATGGTGGGAGTTGTACTAATGTGGCTAGTGTTTCCTTGGTTGAAAAGCTAGGTTTGCCGACGATGAAGCATCAAAAGCCATATAAACTCCAATGGCTTAATGATAGTGGTGAGGTGCGTGTGACGAAACAAGTGTTGGTGTCATTTCGCATTGGTAAGTATGAAGACGAGGTGTTGTGTGATGTGGTACCTATGCAAGCAAGTCATTTGCTAATTGGCAGGCCATGGCAATACGATCGTCATATGAAACATGATGGCTTCAACAACAAGTACACTCTTGTTCATAAAACCAAAGCCATAATCTTGTGCCGATGTCACCGAGTCAAGTTTATGAAGATCAAGTCCGACTTCAAAGGGATGTAAAAAACAAAGATGGTGAGCCTAATGAAAATATTGAACAAAAAAAGGTTCAAATGAAAAACAGAAAGATAAGAAAACATTTGTGGGTGAAAAGGAAAGTCAATATTGTGCATTTGCAAAAAGGAGTGAAATAAAGGAAGCCTTGAATTCGGAGATGTCTTTTATGCTTCTTTTGATCAAAGAAGCTTATTTAACCACAAATGATTTGGCCGCTATTCTCCCGAGCAAAATTAAATCTCTTTTGCAGGCATTTGAAAACTTGTTTCCCGAGGAAGTTCCCAATGGATTGCCACCAATTCGCGGGATCGAACACAAAATTGACTTTGTTCAAGGATCTTCCATTCCAAACAAGCCAGCGTATAGAACAAATCCGGATGAAACTAAAGAGTTGCAAAGGCAAGTTAAGGAATTACTTGATAAAAGATGGATTCGAGAAAGCATGAGTCCGTGTGCGGTTCCTGTAACAACTCAACTTTTAGCCAACTTAATATCTGACCATCGAACCAATAATGTAATCTTATTATATCTGATTTTGAGATAATAATGTAATTTTATTATATTATTTATGATGTAAGTTATTTAAGTTTGAAATTATTTACTTAAATTATATATATATGATATTAATTATTAAAGATGAGTAAATTAAAAGAGATGTAAGATACAAAAGTTTAGTGGGTTAAATACACAAATATATTAAATGATATATAAAATCTCCAATTAATAGCAATTAACACATCATTAAGATTTTAACTCTCTCTCTCTACTCTCTCTCTACCTCACGGATTCTTCACAACTCCTTCAAGAACTCCATAATTTTGCTATTAAATGAAGATTTAAGACAATTGAAGGTTACAAGAAGCAACAATCACCATCAAGCAACAAGATTTAGAGGTAATTCTTGATTAAATTTCAAGATTTTAAGATTTTGGTTCGGTTTTGTGTGAAACCGAAACCAAAGAATTAAAATATGAGATTTAGTTGTTGCATGTGTAAAATTTTACTAGTTTATAATGAATTTAAGATAATAAAAGTGATAGAAACTAAAATCATGGGTTGGATCATCCAAAATGTGATGAAATCGGAATTATTGATGAAAATGTGTTCTTGGCAAAAATATCATATTTTGGATGATCTTGGTCATAATAGTGTGATATCGATAAGGAAAATAGTATAAAATCAATCAAATAATGATAATACAACTTTATGTTAAGTTGCATGTTGATAAAATGGATTTTGGGAATTTTTATGAAAAATCCGTAAATATAAAAGATGAACACCAAGAACAATTTCTGGAAAATTATGAAGACTCGGGATCCGAATTCGGATGAGACCGAATTCGGATGTAGCCCCATTTCGGATCTGTACTTCGGACAAAATACTTAAATTCAGATATCTTGGCTATTTTGGATGAAGTACCATTTCGGACGAAAGGTGGTCCGAACTCGGATGATCCGAGTTCGGATGGTGTTTAATTCGGATCAAATACACCATTTCGGATATGCCATTTCGGATGATCCGGAACCGAATCCGGATGATCCGAATTCGGTTGGTCCGAATTCGGATGGTCCTAATCCGGATGAGGTTTTTATGATTCAAAATATAACAACAGAATTCCTTATATAAATATGAATGATCAGATTTCAGAAATGTAACTTTATAAGACTTTGAGATTATTACTGACAAAGAATAGAAAGATTCTGATAAGATTTAAGAGATTGATGATAATATGATCAAAATATAAGATTTTGATATCAAAGACCAACGAATGAATCTTGAGCATAAATGATGAACACTGAATATATATTATTCAGATGATATAAGAGCTAATAAATATCAGAAATGATATTAATAACAGATTGAGCAACGAGCAAAATGTCGAGCATCTGAAAGTCTGATATAAATTAGATAGTGGTTCTATCCACTACAGATTGTGAGCAACAGAGCCAGAGCCAGAAACTAAAAGAGCACAAATAGCCAGTAACTGTGAGTTGTAGATTTCATTTTAACTGCATATTATGTGAATTGAGACTTTTGTTGCATGATTCTGATTTATTGATATTCTGATCTTGAGCTTATTGAAATATTGTCATAGTATATTTACTATGATTTGTTGAGCTGAGTATTTCTTCTTCTAGATTCGATTCTTTGACGAGTCACTTGATTGTTAAGCTTAACACCATCACTATTGCTCAGTGTTGGGTTAATGTTAGGCTTATGATGTGCTGATTTACGTGATGAAAGCACAGAGGGTAGCTAGAGCTGAGCATTCCGATGATATCCATATAGAGCTTTTACTGGTAGCTAGCCCAGTACGTGGCTGATCCCCACTAATGATGCGTGTGTATGGATTTATCATCATCCGAGCATTCCTTATGAATTTGTCTAAAAGTCTCAAGAGCAACAACAGTTTTATAACTGGGAGCTGAGCAAATCCGCGCATCAAAAGAGCATTAATTGGCCAATGACCCTTCGAGATTGAGCTGTGCATGAGCCTAGTGCAGTGCATATAGAGCTGAGCCGTGCATGAGCCGAGTGCAGTGCATGTGCTTCCGCGTTCATAATTGCATGTTAAATGTGAAATTCTACATTCTCACTAAGCAAATAAGCTTACCCGTTGTTGCATTATTTTTCAGGTAAAGGCAAAGGATTGGCTGGACCTAGTTCTTAGGTCGGGACTTGAAAGAGCTTGAAGTACATTAGAACCTGTTCCAACACCTTGGTACTTAGCTGATGATTGAGCTTTGGGGTTCGGGTCTAGTTTATATTATGTGATTTGATGTAATAGTCTAGATATTTGTACCTTGCTACTTAAAATTCTGTCTCTGTTTGTAATTAATTTTATTTCCGCAATTGTAAATTTTATCTTAGTTTCATGATTGATAATGCGTTGCTACTGGGCCTTGACTTGAGACCTTTGAGAAATCAGAGGGTCTCACAGTTCCCGTATTGCTGGTATTGCAGAAGGATGAATCATGGATGATGTGTGTAGATTGTCGTGCCATCAACAATATCACGGTAAAGTATCGGCATCCAATCCCTCGATTGATGATATGCTTGATGAATTGTATGGCTCAAAGTTATTTTCAAAGATTGATCTAAAGAGCGGGTATCAACAAATTCGCATGAATGATGGTGACGAATGGAAAACAACCTTCAAAACAAAGCATGGTTTATATGAATGGTTAGTTATTCCTTTTGGGTTAACTAATTCTCCAAGTACGTTCATGAGATTAATGAACCATGTTTTGCGTGATTTTATTGGGAAATTTGTGGTTGTTGATCGGTTTTTGAAAATGGCGCATTTCATTCCATGCAATCGAACCAATGATGCCTCACATATTTCCGATTTGTTTTTCAAAGAAGTGGTTAGATTGCATGGCATGCCAAGAACTATCGTCTTGGATCGGGACACAAAGTTTTTAAGTTACTTTTGGAAAACGTTGTGGGGAAAATTGGGAACAAAGCTTTTGTTTTCTACAACTTGTCATCCCAAAACGGATGGACAAACTAAAGTTGTGAATCGTACATTGGTACTTTGTTGAGATCAATAGTGGGGAGAAATGTGAAAACTTGGGAGCAATGCTTACCCCATGTTGAGTTTGCATATAATCGAAATGTGCATTATGCTACTAAGTTTTCACCTTTCGAGATTGTTTATGGATTTAAGCCATTAACTCCTATGGATTTAACTCCTTTGCCTGTGAATGAGCATTTGAATATAGATGGAAAGAAGAAGGCAGAATTTGTCAAGCAAATCCATGAGCAGGCAAAACACAACATTGAAGAGCGCACCAAGAAGTATGAACAACAAGCAAACAAGGGAAAAAGAAAGATTATTATTGAACCAGGAGATTGGGTGTGGCTTCATTTGCGGAAGGAACGGTTTCCAACAAAACGGAAGTCAATGTTAATGACAAGAGGAGATGAACCATTTCAAGTGTTGCAGAAAATCAATGACAATGCTTACAAACTTGATCTTCCAGATGAGTATAATGTTCATGATGTTTTTAATGTAACTGACCTTACTCTGTTTGATGCAGGTGAAGATTTGAGGACAAATCACTTTCAAGAGGAGGGGAATGATGAGAACCTGTCCAAGGACAGAGATGACGAAGATCCGTTAAGGTGGAAGATCGGACCTATCACAAGATCAAAATCAAAGATGTTCCAGGATGCTCTCAATGGAATGATTAAATATTGTTGGAATCAAGCTCTCGTTTGTTCGCAAAACAACCAAGCACGCTTCCTAATGTTGATCCAAGTTGAACACTAATATTAGTCCAAATTTTGGAGTCCATGTTCACACTTTAATCCACAAAAGCCCAAAAATAAATAAAATTCGGCCAAGCCCACCCATGTGCATTGTTTTGGCCATAACTTCCTCATTTTAAGCCCAATTTGAGTGAAATAAAAGCCCACTTCAACCTTAGCCTTTTTCCTATATTTTCAAGAATAAAAAAGGCCCAAAATATATCTTTTGCCACGTCCATGAGTCTGCACAAAAAGGTGTCCATGTTAATTAACTTGTCAAAGATTAAATTCAAGGCATTTTGAAGGTTTTCTCAACATTATGGTCATTTACTTGGAGGAGATAAAGGGATAGAAGTTACTTGTATGATTAATACCTTCTAGAAGCTTCAAGTGGTGAAATGTCAATAATGCCCTTTTCATAAGTAGTCTTGCTTATTTGATAGCTTATCATGATAGCTTGTGCATCTTATCTAGATAAGTAGTTGGTCTTATGTTTTCTCCTATCACAAGATCAAAATCCAAGATGATCCAGGATGCTCTCAATGGAATGATTAAATATTGTTGGAATCAAGCTCCCGTTTGTTCGCAAAACATCCAAGCATGCTTCCTAATGTTGATCCAAGTTGAACACTAATATTAGTCCAAGTTTTGGAGCCCAAGTTCTCACTTTAATACACAAAAGCCCAAAAATAAATAAAATTCGGCCAAGCCCACCCATGTGCATTGTTTTGGCCATAACTTCCTCATTTTAAGCCCAATTTGAGTGAAATAAAAGCTCACTTCAACCTTAGCCTTTTTCCTATATTTTCAAGAATAAAAAAGGCCCAACATATATCCTTGGCCACGTACATGAATCTACCCAAAAAGGTGACCATGTTAATTAACTTGTCAAAGATTAAATTCAAGGCATTTTGAAGGTTTTCACAACATTATGGCCATTTACTTGGAGGAGATAAAGGGATAGAAGTTACTTGCATGATTAATACATTCTAGAAGCTTCAAGTGGTGAAATATCAATAATGCCCTTTTGATAAGTAGTCTTGCTTATTTGATAGCTTATCGTGATAGCTTGTGCAACTTATCTAGATAAGTAGTTGGTCTTATATTTCACTACAACAAAATGAACCTAAAGCAACATGAGAAAAGTGGTGTGTTAGGCCTTAAAAGTGTTGCTATAGGCCTAATGCGCCACTTTATGTAGTGTCACCTTAGCTAACGTCGCCTTAGGTCTAAAGCGACACTTTCACTAGATAATGCAACACTTTCCAAAGTGTTGCCATTATTTTATAAATGCAACACTTTTTATATTCTAAAGCAACACTTTTTAATGTGTTGTCATTATTTTATAAATGCAACACTTTTCAAATGCATCACTTTTTATACTCTAAAGCAACACTTTTAATTTATTGTTACCAACTTATAGCAACACTTTACTTATCAAATGCAACACTTATCAAATGTTGTAATTATGTAAATGCAACACCATTATCAATCTATTGCAACACCGTTATCAATCTATTACATAAATGCAAAATTTCCTAGACAAAAGGAACACATTCATTTTTTTAAATTTAATGCAAATACAAATATTTATTTAATTCCTTCGTAATAGTTTTTCTTCTTACAATTCAAGTTAACAAAAATAATACCATTTCATAACATACCGATCCAAAAGTATTTCAAGTATACAGACGTCTACAACCAAAATAAGGATCATCAAATGTATAAGCGATAAAACAAAAAAGTAAATTACAATCTTGGGAATGCATATTCAATTCCTCTTCTTGTAATATCTTTCATACGAAACTGACGCTTATCATGCACAACTCTCCTTCTATCGATCACTTTGCATATGCCAAAAGAAAGTAACTAACCTGCAACATTTGAAAACACATACAATATATACCATATCGTTAGTGTGTTTTCTAAATTATAAATGATAACAAAAATATTATGAAGCAGTAATATAGTACAGTAAAAACAGTAAAATAAACAATGCAGTAAAAAATAGTTTAAAAATAGCAAAAAACAATTGAAACACGTTTTGGTGTCCTTAACCTATTAACAAGCTACTGCCACTTATATATCTTTTTGGAAAAAAAAAAAGCAGGAAAAGGGGATCAATGGAGTAATTATAATACTGATAGAACACAAACGCACATAAATAATGGCTGCTGTCTTTTTGCTAAAAAACACACATATATAATCATATATTTCAATTAAGTCCCAGGTTTATAGCAAGCTTTAATGTCAATTTTTAATGGCTAAATGTGTGTTGAATCATTAGGAAATGTTTCAGGAATTTATATGCAAGTTTATGAGTCCATAATATGTGTGAGTCAAGGCTTAAATGATGGAATTGCAGATAAAAACAGCAGCTGCATTTTGGTCCTGCTCAAGCAACACCAATTGTGCTCAAATGTATGAATATATGACCCCATGAGAATGGTACTCGTCTAACTCGAGGCATCTTCCAGGAACAAAATGAAAATAGTATCAACATTTTCAACAACCTTCCAGGAACAAATAAAATTTACAATTTATTTGGGAGATAAAATGAACATGAAAGAGCAATAGGTATCATAAAACATAAACCATTGCATATCCCTAGCAGAACAAACATATGACTAACAACCAGGTAGTCAAATACTCAAATGTACCTCAAAACTGCTTTTAGGGAAAAAGTAATTGCAAAGAATAGTGTATGGGTTCTGGAACAATGAACAACTATCACAGAACCAAACGACGGTCATAGAGACGACTATGAAACATTTTTTGATGCCAATACATGTTATAATCACTTTGAAGTAATTGCAGACTTCGAACAACTTGAACGAGCATTTTTAGAGATGACATATATAAACATTACTTACTGAAACCAACATAAAAACATACAATTCAAAGCTAAAAGTCAAGCAAAAAAACTTTATCTATTTCTAGATAGGTATAGCCAAGGAATAGATTGCACAATCAAATATTGCCTGGAGGTATATGTAACAAAGTCCGTTATATTGAATTAATTTCTGATATTTGAATTAACTTCTGTCAGGTGATGAAGAGATAGCTTTTATTTTTCCCTCAATTTTACAAAGTATCTATTGTTGCTACTTGGTAGAAGTATTTAGAAATATTTTTTTCTCCTCAAAAATCAGAAATTAATTCAAAAACAAACCTTAACTCCTGATTTGGTAGAAATATTTAGAATCATCACAAACAGAAATTGAAAGTCAAACTTTAATTAAATGAAATCACAGAACGAAAGTAGGCGGTGGTCTGTATTCATGGTACCTTCGATTCAAACGAGTGTAGATCAAGAAGTGATGGTTGTTCGTCTCCTTTGAGTTATCCCTGACCGATTTCCAAATCTTGAGGATTGAGTTTTCTCCTTTTCGTAGTTTTTCGTCTCCTTAGTACAAAATCTATCGAGTTCCAGATCAACCGATCTATCATTTTTTACTATTTGTACGTGTTTACAGAGATGATGGATTCTAGATCTACAGGAAATGTTGGACGAATGCTAACAGCGGCAAGTGTGAGGGTGGTCGCCGATGTTGTGGTCGCCGGTCTTGAGGAGCTGCTACCGGCTTGAGGGCTACCGGCGTGAGGGTGGAAGGGGGAAAACCTTGTGACTGTAGCTAGGGTTTGGGTTCGCACCAAAGAAGAGAGAAAGGAAAAAGGAAGCGGCTAGGGTTTGCAAAGAACAGAGAAAAGAAAATTGAAAGGGTTTTAGGATTCTAATTAAAATTAGGAACGTTCTGTGGGTGGTGTAATAAATTTTTATGGTTTTTAAAAAAAAAACTATAACACATTATAATCTATATTTATTAATTATTAATTTAGTTGATATAATATATTAATATTTATTCAATCAAAATATGACATCAAAAGTAAAATGATAAATATTTAGTGATCAAACTTATAAAATTATAAAAACATTAATAGTTTATATTAGATTTATATGATTATCCAACAACTTATTTTAATCTCATATAAACCATTTAGGTTTACATGCAACAAGTTATATTTTTTAAGAGCTTTAACCACTAAATTTTCATTTTGATTCACTAATTCGTTTAAATATTTATTGAAAGTTTTAACCACTCAATTTATATATTTGATTCAAAGTTTTAACCATTCAATTTTTATCTTTAATAAAAATCGATCTGATTTTGTTAAAAAAATAAATTGAAAACATTGAATGCTAAAAAGTTGAGTTAATAATAAAGTTTATTATGAAAAAACCAACATGTTTTCACGTTTTCATCATTCCATGTTATTTTTTCCATAGAAGTCCTCAAATTAATTTTTATTTTGGACATTAGAATCCTGTTTTTTATTTTTTTAAACCCGATTTATTAATTATAACCGGTTTCTGATATCCAAATTCACTAAATCAAAAAATAAAAAATAAACATGAGTACTTTTATGAAAAAAAAAATAACATAGATGGATGAGAAAACTCAAAAAAAAAACAAGAAAACATATTAGTTTTTTTCACCATAAACCCTTAATAATATTAAAAAAAAAACTTTAAGTTTATTTCATAATACTGGGGAAAATATGTGAGTGTGTTTTATGCTTCCATGTAACTTTATATTATATTGTATTGCAAATGTTGATTGAACATTTTTTTTAATTCTATCCTATGATGTTAAACAAAAATTTTAATATAATTTTTTTATATTTTATTATTTGAGTAAAAATCTTGGAATTGAAAGTTAATCATAGTATAAATTTTATTAAAAAAAATATTCATTAATGAAAATCAGCTTTTTCGTCATTCAAAAATAATTTCATTGAACAAAAAATGTTTGTCGCCGCCGCCGCTTTGCTCGGGTACGCTGCTAGTATACATATACATACGTAAAAGTTTTTTCAAATTGTTATATATTGTTTTTCTTTTTCTTAACCAATTTAATTTATAAATATTGCCCTCTTTATTTAAAAATAAAACATGTATTATCAAATCTTGTATTTTGATAATCCTAAGAAATCAGGTATGGAACTTTTATGTGTATTTTTTAATCAAAATTACAAAACAAGAAAAAATAGTATATTCAACACTTAAAAACATGTCATATTTTTTTCATTATAAATGCAACACTCAAAAAAATTGTTTTTTTTAATGTGTTGCATTTTTTTCATTATACATGCAACACTCTAAAATGTGTTGCATTTTTTTCAATATAAATGCAACACTCTAAAAACGTGTTGCTTTTTTTTCATTATAAATGCAACACTCTAAAAATGTGTTGAATTTTTTATTGAAATATGCAACACTTCAGAAAAATGTTACATTTTTTTAGTAAAAATGGCAACACTTTAAAAGAAGTGTTGCATTAAATCATTATATGCAACACTTTTTGTCAATGTGTTGCTTTAGAGCGAACTTAAATAAAAAAGCAACAGTTTTTAAATGTGTTGCAACAAAAGAGTTGCCTTAGCTTCGAATTGTAGTAGTGTTTTCTCCTATAAATAGGCACTCAATGTAACCATTTCAATCATACTTCATTTTTGAGTAAAATTGTGAGTTTTTAACTCTTATTGTTCCTTACGAACTTTTAGAAGTTATCAAGTGTTTTAGCTTGTGACGTTCGAAACTTATCAATCAACTTGGTGGGGTTGATTGTGGCGTTCTCTATACCAAAGTTTGTCACACCCCGTTACCCCGGTTGGCAACGAAGCATGACGTCGCGGAAGCGTAACCATAATCATAACGAACGACCAGTATATGGACGTTTTCAAAAATACATCGATATAACTTCAAAATATAGAAATGTTTTACATAACCCGAAAATGATAAAGAGTAGTTCGCAAGATACAGAGTTTAAATACATAATTAAATTATCCAAAATAATGCAAAAAAATCTCTGATGGTTTGAAAAGTAATGCGACTCCAAAAGTACGGAAGCTTGAAAATACTTCCGATGCGGTGCACTTGCCTTAATTTCCTAAAAATACATGCTAAAATACGTCAACAAAATTGTTGGTGAGTTCATAGGTTTACACGTAAATCTGACTTGTATGGACAACAACAGTTGAGTTTGAATTTATAAAATCTTAAATTCCATGTTATGTATTACATATAAACCATCATGCAACCGAAGCATAATTAAATGAGTTTGGCATGTGCAGTAATCCCCATAGGTAATACCGTGTGTTGAATATATATGCATCCCGCCGTTAGCCGATTAAGACTAACTCGAATGGGGGACATGACTCTCGATAGATCTATCCATAATATATTCGCGCTTACAAATAAATGCAATTAACGGTTCATGATTTGAGGGCTGATGGAACCACATGTGTAATACATAATAGAAATGAAGTTGTTTTCGTGTCCATATGAAAAACGTAGCATGTATTTCAACCCCAAAACATAACAGTGTGAAAATAGGGGCTATGAAGACTCACCGAGCTTGTGATGGCAAATTATTTGCGTAAAATGCAAGTTAGCGCAGATTGATGGGTGATGCACCAGATGTGTTTAATCGAGTCCTAAATGATAACAGTGACTTAGTAACTCTCATATATATATATATATATATATATATATATATATATATATATATATATATATATATATATATATATATATATATATATATATATGTTTTTATGTCTTAAATCACCCAACATTACAAGTTTATAAATAAAACTCACTTAAAACGTTAAGTTTATGTATATATATATATATATATATATATATATATATATATATATATATATATATATATATATATATATATATATATATATATATATATATATATATATATATATATATAATTTTCCAGCTTTTCGAAAGTTTTTCGGCGTACTTTGAGGTTGTTTTTGACCAAGCTCCAAAATAATTTAGGCTTTGGTTTTCTTGGACATTAAACTACTATATACAAAGAATTTTTAAAGTCAAGAACGGCCATTTTTCGAGGTGTTTAGGTTAGGGAAAAAGCTCGTTAAAAACCTATGTTGGCCATTTTTGAGCTGTCAAACTTTCGGGTTCTCAAATAATATTTGGGGGTTCTAAGCTCCATAATAAATTATGAAAACATCCAGATTTTTAGTTAAGACATAGATTTAACTTTTGAGACAAGAATCAACTCATTTTGTTAAGTTATGAATTAGTTATGATTTTTCAAAGTTGATGCAACATTTCTGCCGAAATTCCGCATTTCATAAATATGAAATAACTTGTGACTCTTGCTGTTTATGCAAAAAAACTACTTGTATAAAAGGTTATAAAACTCATTTATGTAAATTGTTTTCATAATATTTACACTTACATGATGTGTTTATATATTTATAAACACATTTGAAGAAAACAACTTAAAAACAAAACTAGTGATTTATAAACTTGAGTTTTTATAAAACTTGTTTTTGGTGATTATATATATTATGCAAGACTTATGTAAACATTAATGTGAGATGTTATGAGTTAGTATTTACTTACTTAGATGAAATATAAGAATGCAAATGAGTAGAAGGATGGATCTTCAAGTATTTAACCAAAACCACTTGAAATAAACTTGAAGAACACTCGAAAGAACAAAAGTTGCAAACTTTTGGCTTTGGTTGACACCTTGGCCGATTTTTTTGAGTGAAATGAGAGTGTTTTATTGTTTTTTGGAGGTGTGAAAATGAATGGAAGTGAGCTCCCTATTTATAGAGAAAATTTGGTCTTTCAAAGTGGAGGTTGAGTAAGGATTTGGATGAAATGAAAGGGCATGATGAGTGAGGATTTGATGGCAATAGTGTAAGGTTGTTTAAAAAAAAAAAAGAAGTCAAACTCTATAAAAGGACTACCTATGGACAGATTTTTGAAGATATAATCTTGTATTTTCTTTTTTTTTTGTTTAAATGTATTTAGAATGTATTCTTGTATTTCCCTTTTTATGTAAATTCATAAATACTTTTGAATGCATTTGTTTAATGAAATGTTTTAGTTGAACTAATCCTTCATATCGTAAATCGATCGGATTAATTGATTTGTCGATTATTGCACCGATGAAATTGATTCTAATTGAGTTGAATTTCCTTATGAACATTGTTAATCACTTTGATTAATTGCTAATAACCACTGATTAGGTTATAATTGGCTACTAATACTGATTAGGTCGTAGTTGCTAACCTGGTTTAATGCCGGGTGTTACAGTGGGTGCATCAAATAACATCAAATTATATTATTTCTCCTTGGCTTTCAACCTGAATCACAGAGTACCCTACTGTGTGTTAAACACCACCACAAGGGACCTGTTACATTTTTATCGGAAAGTACTATCAATGTTTGTTTAATCGTGATTTACATCAATTTCCAAAAGTTAAAGTGTTAAATCTTCGGATTCGCCATCCGAAATTAATGTTTAAATCCCCAAGGTTCAGATCTTTATTAAGTCCGAAGAACCCATCATTAAATGTCTTTTCATAATACTAAAGTTATCTCAATAATCTGGTTTTTAGTCCAAAAGTTCGGGTCGTTTAAACCAGAGTCGAATGTCGTTTGAACTGAGGCCGACTCGCTGAGTCGTCCAGTTCGAATCGCCAAGTCGAGGTCTGAATTTCAGATCCTCGGCCGGATTTCATTCCTACCCGAAGTGTAACACGAGATACTTTGATCCAAAATTTTAGCCATCCAAAGTTCGGGTCCCCCACCCGAAATTGGGTCTCATCCTAAGTTCAATCTCACCCGAAATTCGGGTCTCAACACTTAGAGACTTTTTAACCTTCTTGATGTTCTTGGCGAATCGCCGAGTCACCCCCTGCGACTCGACGAGTAAAACTGCAGATATGCAAGTCGCAGCTACGGGTTTTTAATCAAAAATGCCAAACTCGATTTAGCCACATGCAATCCATACAAATGTTATATTAACATATTTGGAGTGTTTTTGGATCAATTTCCCTATCAATAACATCAAAATTTTCGTCCAGATTTACCCAAAAACGAGGAAAAACTCAATAACACAAAAAGTTACAAAAATTCATATTTCTCACCTTTTTGGTCGATTCAGTGAACGATTTTCATTTTCGATGCTTCTAAGAACTTCAACTGATGTTTTCCAACTATGCTAACATACATGCCACATCAATTGATCAAATTCTAAAATTCAAAGTTTGCATTTTCAAGTTCTTTCAAGAACACTGTAACTAAAAACTCACTTTCTTACCTTGATTTAGACTTCAGTCTTGTTATATGAGCTTTAATCCATAATTTTTTTTCCAATAATTTCGCATGCCAGTAGAATATTGAGAAAATATGTGTGTGTTTTTGAAGGTGAGAAGTTTGAAACGAACTCTTAAAACGATAGGAGTCTTTTATTCATCATTTTCGGCTATTGGCAGAAATGGTCCCTCCACTTATGCATCTTCTTTTAAATGAAGTTTCAATCTTTATTTTATCATCACCAATATTTAAATTCATTATACTTAATAATAATTTGAAATTCTAAATTTCTTAATTATTTAATTAACATTCAACTTTTATATTTACCGTGAAGCGTCTTATGAAGCATCTCGAAATAATGTGATAGATAAAAGGTATAAACAATTAAAACTAGCTACATATACTTGACTTTAAATTAGTAAACACAATACATAAGTTATGAGATAATGTAACATTTGAGAAAAGGAAATCTGAGTAAATAAATAAGATAAACTTTTGCTGATATGTTACACGATAACTTATTTTATGATGATAAATTCAACATGCCTAACTTGTTCACCAAAAAATTAAAGCATTTTTCATCCAATGGTTTTGTGAACAAGTCAGCAATCGGATTTTCAGTGTTTACAAAATCCAATTCTACAGTAGCTTCTGCAAGATGATCCTTTATAAAATGATACCGTACAACTATGTGGTTAGCATGAGAGTATTGTACATGGTTACCAGTGATTGCTATTGCACTCATAGAGTCGTAATATATTGGAATTCTGTTCAGGTTGAAGCCATAGTCTCGTAGTTGAGTGAGCATCCAAAGGAGTTGCGAGCATCAGCTTGTGACCACAACGTATTCGGCTTCTGCAGTGGACAAAGAAACGTTGTACTGTTTCTTTGATTCGCAACCTACCAATTTGTCTCCGTGTAACTGGATATCACCTGATGTGCTTTCTCCGTCATGTTTACAACCTTCATGATCTGCATCTGAGTAAGCAGTTAGATGAAAACAGGTTCCTTAGAGTCTAAGATGAGGCTTGCCTTTTAAATATCAGAAAATACATTTAAAGGCAGTCAGGTGTGACTCTTTAGGATCAGCTTGAAAACGAGCACATAGACATGTAGCGAACATTATATCCGGTCTACTTGTAGTTAAATAGAGTAAGGAACCGATCATTCTTCAAGAAGCCGTTATAACAGTGGATTTTTCCATCGAAACAGCATCAGGATTCGAGGATATTGGCATGGGAGTTTTCATAGATGAGCAATTTTCCATCTTAAATCTCTTTAAGAGATCGTGGATGTACATAGACTGATTTATGACAATCCGTCAGGAAGTTGTTTGACTTGTAATCCGAGGAAAAGGTTCATTTCCGCCATCATACAGATCTCGAATATCGATTCCATTAGTTTTGAAATTTTTTCACATAGTGAAGGTTTTGTGGAACCGAATATGATGTCCTCTAGGTATATTTGTATGAGAAGAATATCATTACCTTTATGCCTAATGAACATAGTTGTATCGACTGTACCTCTGGAGAAACAAGAATCAAGAAGAAATTCAGTTAGACTATCATACCAGGACCGAGGTGCTTGTTTTAAAACGTATAGGGCTTTGTCGACGGCATAGACGTGTGAAGGTCTACACTAATTGAAAAATCCCTCAAGTTGGTCTACGTACAACTCCTCTTTTAGGATTCCATTGAGTAATGAAGTCTTCATATCCATTTGGTAGACGATGAAATCCTTGTGACCGCGTAAGCCAGAAAGATGCAGACTGCTTCGAGTCTGGCTACTGGGCGAACGTCTCATCATAGTCGATTCCTTGCGCTGTCGCATAGAAACTAATCTAGCTTTGTTGTGGATGACAACTCCATTCTTATCTCATTTATTATTGAAGATCCATTTAATTTGGTGCCGATAATGGATCTTTCCTTTGGGCGTGGAAATAACCTCCATACTCTTAGTCGCTCAAATTGATGTGGCTCATCATGCATGGCATTTACCCAGTCTAGATCTCATAGGGTCTCTATGGTTGATGTTGGTTTGATCTTACTTAGGAATGCAGCATACATGCATTCTGCGTTTGTGGCACGTCTGGTTCGATCCGTGGCAGACTTATCCCTAATTATCTGAAATCGGGTTGGAATAAAGTCAATCGTCGCATTAGTGGAACGAGTTCTTCTAATAATTCTGGTGTCTTAGTGGGGATCGCATCTGATGAAGAACCTTCAGCAGGTCTAGAAGGTGTGGTTTTTGGATTTGCTTCGGGGGTTATGTTTGGGACACTAACGCCGGATGAAGTCTTGAGAAAAGTGGTGTGTTGTTAGTTGATGTAAGCTCAATTGTATTCGTATGGTCGGAGCGTTGATTGACTGTTTGTGTATTTGTATCAGATGTAGGAACATAATTAGACTTAGGAATAACATAAACATTCAAAATGAACGTAAGTCTTCTTTGTCTGTCGAGGTTATATTCGTTGATGCAGACCGGGTCTGAATTTATTCAAACGAACGTTTAGGAGCCGGTTCTGAACAGAGTTGTTTAGAAGCGTTTGTGGACTCAGCTAAGTTATCGAATGTTATGTTAACACTCTCATTAACTGTCCTGGTTGGTTTGTTTTTATACCCGATACGAAGCAGAGTTATGAAGACAACTTCGTCGCCTTTAGCATCAAAGTTACCGAGATTATCTTTGTCGTTAAGAATGACACACCTGCAACCAAAGACACAAAATTATTTGAAATTAATGTGCACGCTTATTTATAATCTCATAGGTTGTTTTACCTAATGATGGATTGATCCTGAGTGTAGCATGTAGTATTTACAGCTTCAGCCTAGAAGTGCAAAGGCAGCTTGGAGTATGTTATCATTGATCTGGTTGCTTCAACAAAGGTGTGATTTGGTTGTTCCACAACACCATTTTGTTGTGGATTTCTTGCAGCAGAAAACGGGTGAGTGATACCGACGGAATCCAGGATTGTGAATAGCACCTTGTTTTTGAATTATCTACTGTTATCCGTACGGATAGCTTGGGCTTGAAGTTGAAGAATAACTTGAGTCATTTTCAAAAATGAAATGATCAATCTGGTGTCTTGTCCATCGTGCATAGGAATTTCACCCAGATATATTTGGAATAGTCGTCGACCATCACTAACATGTATGTCTTAGCATCGATACTTTGAACGTGCAATGGTCCGCACAAGTCCATGTGAATTTGCTCAAGGTGCTGTCTAGTATATGGCACATATTTCGGTTGTGGGATGCCTTCTTAGTTTTCCTCTTTTCACAGGTAACACACATTTGATCTTTGTTGAAATTCAAATGTGAGATATCTTGTGCCATAACCAAGACTGTTGTGATGTAGCTTTAGAAAGAAAGCAAATCGTCTTGTTGACTATGAGTTTAGACAATCCAATGGTGTAAAGGTTGAAGCGTCGACTTCCAGTAACGATTCCTTTACCCGATGGAGACCGAATACTGCATCTCGTGGTTTTGAATGAAACCTCAAGTCCTTTATCACATAGTTGGTCGATACTGAATACGTTTTGACCATGACCTTGGATGTAAGAGACTTGAGAGATTTTGAGGTTGTCCATTTCGTGATCTCCATATCATCGAATTTGAGCAACCCCATTGTTGTCGAATTTTAAAGAGCAACTATCAGATGTTGTGAAGTTTGAGAGAAGATCTTTCCTAACGATCATGTGCCATGTGGATCCAGAGTCTAATACCCACACACTATTTTCCTAAAAGCAAAAATCCAATAAGTGTGTGTTGAATTTGAAGACGGGGTCCTGAAATGGTTGTTTAGAAGCCTATCGAGTAAAGTATAGGTCCTATTCTGAGGGGATTAGAAACTGTTCCTTCAAGATAGTCAAGTGACCTTTGATACCCAAATTAAGATAGTTAAGCCATTCGAGTATAGTATTTGGGTCCTGAGTGATTAGCATTGACGGTATGGTTCTTAAGAACTGAATCGACATTGGTTGCGTATAAAGTACACTTAATGTCTTTGTTTGCAGGAAGACAGGACTTAGGATTCCATAGAGACTTGTATGTTACAAGGTTGTTTGATTGCTTCTTAACCTTTTGTTTAGGGTTTCTGAGGCATTTTTTATTTTTGAGTACAGGATCATACTTCAACATTGTAGGCATAGACAAACCAAATGGTGATTTAGACAAATCAAACAACTGCTTAAAAGAATACCTCTTAACCGTAATATCTTTGAAAACATCACATTTAGTCAAAGCAGTACTAGAATTAAAATCAACCATAGTTTTGTATTTGATTACAATGGAAACAAAAGAATCTAGAAAACCATTATTTGCTCTTGTATTCTTGAATTAAGATTTCTTCGTTGGTGTCATGCCTTTAGCTGTTACTCCGTATACTGAAATGGAATGCACATGTTTGTTTGCTTTAGTAGATTGAGACTCAATGATCATTATGTTCCGTTTTTGCAGGATCTCAGATCGTGCTTGTTTTTCTTCTTCTTCGACTAACACTTCAGACCATGTTTTGTTATACGGCATCACAAATCGCCGACCCATGGTGTTGACATGATATAAAGGACTTTTCCTTTTATTGATCATCTCTTCCATGACTTCGGGACCTGTGAACCCTAAAACATCTTAAGATTTTAGTTCTCTAGGCTTATGCATGTTGATGGTTTGATCAGTTTGGCCACATTTATAGAATTTATCTTCCATGTATTGGAGTTTCTCTAAGTTTCGTTCTCCCGGCAAAGACAAACTCATAATTCTGAATGTAGTTGGATTTGACTATTTTAAACATTTGATGTGCGTATTCTACTTTAGACGTTTTGACCAACAAATCCTTATTCTGGTAACTGGCCTTAGACAATTCTCCTTGTATAAATAAATGGTTTAATTTGAAATCAGTCTTTTCATTTTTAACATTTCTAAGAGCGCTCTGAAGGGAACTTATCTTATTAGCTTCTTTTCTTATCACCATTAATTCAGCAAGAAACTCTTCAGGAAGAATAGTTACCTCAATCTTAGTTGTGGAAGAGTCCTTACTTGTTCCGGCTTCCTGAGCCATCAGAGAAACTTCAGTCGCTTCAGTTGTGTCTTCTGTTTGTTGAACATCGGTAATGAAACACATTAGACCTGTGGCATCCTCTTCATCATCATCAGCGTCTTCCAGCCAGTGTTCTTCTTCAGCTAACAGAGCTCGTCAGATTGTTTGGCGAGATTGTACTTCATCTTGTAGTAATTCTCATTCTTTTACTTAAGAAGATTAAATTCATGAGCAAAGTTACCCGACTTTCTGCAGTTGAAGCATCCTTTCTCCTTGTCAGCGGTCTTGCGTTCTTCAGACTTCGACTTTTCAGCTATCTCATTCTTTTCGTCATACTTCATACTTTTTTCTTCTTTGTGGAGTTTGTTTGACGTCGTAGGAAAATTTTCAACACAATTTGTTTCTGAAGTTCAGTCGCCTCAGGGTCAGAATCAGCATCATTTGAATCAGACTCAGAGGACTAAGAAAAAGTTTTAGAAGTTTTAAGTCATTTGAAGTCTTAAGCCTTTTATCAATTAATAGGGCGAGAAGGTCAGATGTAGTTGGTTCATTAATCTTTTTGGTCTGGGACTTACTAGAAACCTCGGATTGATTGACAACCAAGTTATCAAACAGATTAAGGATGCTGATGTCATTGATTTCTTGAACTAGCCAGACGAATTGCTTCCATTCAGGCTTTAGTGAGTTACAAATTTTGTATTCAGCTCTACTTGAAATTTCTTAACCCCATTCTTTCGAAGCTCATTCATCAGCGTACAGTACCGATGATATGTGGTTTCAAGAAGTTCGCCATCTTTAGACGAGAACATGTCATTGTTGTTTAGAGCATTTGCCTCTCTCTCTCTCTCTCTGTTTAGCGTTCTGATCTTTACCTTGCATTTGTCTCTCAATCTCTTCCCACATCTCACGAGCAGTCTTAAAACTATCAACGTCGATATATATTTCATCTAGAACAACCTGGATGATGAACGAAAATGCAATCCTATCAGCTTTCTTACGATTCAGTTGTTCAGGTGTGTAAACAGGATTTTCTTTGATTCCCAATCCAGGATCAGCCTCAGGTGGAAGATCTTGATCGAAACTTGCTGGAGCTTTGTAGATTTTGTCGAGAATGTCGTCCGCTAAGTCATGACGTTCGATGAAGTCTAGGAACCAGGACTTCCACATAGTGTATCTTTCAAAGTACAAGGTCATAGCTATAACATATGATCCCATGGCTAGTGTATCGCGATTCATGTTGAAAGCTTATTTGATTTAGGTTGGTAAGTGCTTATGAAAACTTAAGAACACACAACAAGAATGTGAGACTAAAAAAATATCTTCTAAGTGACTGATAAGTCGAAACTCTCAATAAAGCTTTATCTGAGGGTTATAACATTCGAATGATAAGCTTAGAAAAATTATGAATTTTATGCTCACTTTGGTACCCGAGAGTTGTAACTCTCGGATGAAACAAGGATAGTGAAATAGTTTGAAATTTTAAGTGTTGTGTTGTCTGTGCTTTTTTATCCGAGAGTTGTAACTCTCGGAAGTGGCTTAACTAAATTACAAAACTTGAAGTGATAATGATCATTTAGTATGATCCAAGAGTTATAACTCTCGGATGATGCATGAAGAAATTTGAACACTTTGAAAAATATGGAAATCTAAATATTCGTTAGTTATATCCGAGAGTTGTAACTCTCAGGTAGAACTAAAAAAATTTCAATAGTTGGTCATTTTTGAAATTTTAACAAATTTAAAGCATAAATCTAAATGATTCTTAAGAGAAAATAATCTTTGTTTCAAGATTTTGTGATTGAACAGTATGATGCTCCCCTGAACGAATATAGTATTAAATGAGGTTTAACCACAAAGAGATTAGAAATTTTGATTTTAAAGATCAAACAGGTATGTTCCTCGAAGAACACTCAGGAACATAAACAAAATTTTTGAAAATTTTTTCCAGATTTGCAAGCATATATACGAAAATCAGCAATAAAACACTTTAAAACCAACCTATAGGCTATGATACAAATTTTAATTCCATGTTTGATTAAGCATGTAACAATAAGCAAGAATTCATCAAGAACATTAAGAAAAATACGAATAACATCTATATCTATATCTATTAATAAAGCAAAATGATTTTGCCACATGTCGCTTCCACATTTTTCCAAAATTTCATTTTCCCGCCCATTTTTCCTTATATAACTCTTTCAATTAACTCATCTAATTTATTTTAGAAATTTTAAAATATTAATGGAAACTTATACAATTAAGTAATTTTAAATGCTTCCTAATTTAACCTCTAATTTTCCTAAAAATGTTTTATCTAAAATGATCTATTTGATTTGTAAATTTTTAGTTTTTTCAAAAATTTAAAGAAAATGTTAAATGTTTAATCGTATATTAAATGTATCAATTTAAAATTCGTTCTCATTCTTAAATTTTAGAAATTAATATTTATTTTAAAATTATGTTAACAATCGTAATCGATTTAATTTTTTTTTCATAATCAATTGAATCAAAAAAAGATTTTATATAAAGCATGATTTTAAGTTTTTTATCATTAAAAAACAAATTCAAATATGAAAAAAGCAACTCTATAATAATTTTCATAAAATTAATACTTTCCAATAATATTGTAAATATTGTTTTCAAATTTAAAAGCAAAAACATTACAAAATTGATTTAGTTTTTATTGTAATATAATCAGTATTTCAAATATATATTTTCATATCTTCAATATATATTTATTATAATAAGAATTACAAATTTATATTTAATATAATTTTAATTATTTATCTATGTCAGTTAATATCAAAATATTATTACCTTATTTTTTCTTATAATAATATTTTAAGTTATCGTATTTAGAAATATATATATTTCTTACGTATGCCCCATGTGTTACATGGGCCAATAATCTAGTTATGAATAAATGATGAACACGATGAACACCTTAAGAACAGTTAAGTAAAAGTTGAATTCAACATAAACTAAAAGTCTGCAAAGCTTCGTACGATTACAATTGCTAAAAACATAAACCTATTACAACCTTTATATAGACAAAAGTAATTCACTGGGACTAAAACACGTAACTATGTGACCCATGGGTTGACCTTTTAAGTCTTTGACCTATTTACATATAAGTTTGATTCATTACACTTTAGCCACAAATCATAGATTTACTAAATACATTTCTGACACTGAAACTATCACAAATCTAAGATCGAACACTGTTGTCAAAAACGTCCACAAAGGATTGATGGTATGGCATAGACGACTATTTCTCTTAAATTTGACAACATGAACATGCTGGCATCCAAACCTCTTTTCAAGGGTCTCCCGGAATTGTGCTACGAAAAGGTCATCTATGTGAAGCGTGTGAGAAGATAAAAATGAAAATATCTTCTCACAAACCAAGACCTGACCATCTATGAAGAGAGTATTGGAGCTGCTATATATGGACTTATGTGGTCGTATGCATACACAAAGCATTAATGGTAAATGCTATGTGTTAGTTATCGTGGATGATTACTAACGAAAACCCGGGTTCGCTTCTTGCGATACAAATACGAGACTACTCGAGAAATCATCGATTTCATTAATAGTGTTGAGACCCAACATCAATTGCTGATAGAATCAATTAGAGTAGACCCTTATTATTCAACTGCCCGAACGCCTCAAAAAATGGATAGTTAAAAGAAGAAATCCTACCCTTGTGGAGGCCGCTCATACCATGCTCAACTACTCGAAGCTACCGTTATATGTGTGGGCCGAACCCGTCTCAAGTTCTTGCTAAACACAAAACCATTTTATCGTTCCTAAGCGCTTCAATAAAACTCCTTATGAGCTTTACTTAAATAAAGTTCCTTATATCAATAGTTACGAGTTTTTGGTTGCAGCTGCTACGTGTTGAACGATAAAGACAACCTTGGGAAGTTCAACGACAAAGCGGACGAGGCGATTATTATAGGATATGCATGCAATTTAAAGGCATCTCATGCCTACAACACTCGTACCAAGATAGTCACCTCAACTTCTATTTCTTCTTCGGATTTAATAAATTTATTTGATCCATTTTACATTGAATTTTTTGGTTCTAATGTAAATTCTTCTTCTATTTCCGATCCTGTAGATAATACATATTCTTTAGAATCAATAGTTCCACGATCTTGATCACCATTACCATCTCTATGGCCATTACCATCTTCATTTCCATCATGATATTCCAAAAATACACCATTTGTTAAGACTACTCAAATCATACCCTCCCATGTCGTACCAGATATTATCCCCTTACAAGAACCAACTGAGTCTGAACTGGAACCAGTGGTACATTAACTTGAGACCATCGAACAAAACACTTCCTCTATAATAACCACTGAGTCGTCATCACGTTTACCCCTCCGACACGAAAAAGAGTTGAACCCGGGATCTCCCAACCGAAGATATTATTAGTGATCTGACAACCAGTGTTCAGACTCGAAGGCCTTCAGCTAATGAATGCCTTTTTGCGTCATTCCTTAGTATGATAGAGCTCGCTCGTGTTGCTATAAAAGAGGAGCTCAACCAGTTTGACCAACTAAGGGTTTGGCAATTTGTTTCCAAGCCTAAAGGTCGAGCTATCATTAAGACTAAATGGATCTTTAAGAATCAGCGAAATGAAAATGGAATAGTGGTGAGCAACAAGGTGAGACTAGTCGCTAAAGGTTACCGACAACAAGAAGGCACAAATTATGACCAGGCTTTTGCTCCGGTTTGACGGATCGAAGGGATCCGAATCTTTTTGGCATTTGCATAACACAAGGTCTTCAAAGTCTACCAAATGGATGTCTAGACAGCCTTCTTAAACGGTGAACTTAATGAGGAGGTGTACATTGAACAACCACAAGGCTTTGTTGATTTACATAAAGCAGACCATGTTTATGTGCTAGACAAAGCACTTTATCATTTAAAACAAGCACCTCAGGCTTGGTATGACAGTCTTTCAGACTTCGTTACTGCTTTTAGATTCAGTAAAGGTGTGGTGGACACAACGTTGTTCACAAAAAGGGAAAGCCTAAATATAATGATATTCCAAATTTATGTGGATGATATTATATTCGGCTCTACCGACCCTAAGTTTTGTGAACGAGTCAAAATATACCCTTGATATTTTAAAGAAGTATACATTAGACTCATGCACAGCTAACGCAACTCCCATTGCTTTGAACTGTAAGTTAGACACTGATCCTTTTGGGAAAAGTGTCGATGACACAACTTACAGATGAATGATTAGATCTTTACTCTACCTTACAGCCAGTAGACAGGACACAATGTTTTCCATATATCTTTGTGCTCGCTTTCAGGCAGACCCTGATAAATCACATCTTGCTGCGGTTAAATGCTTTTTTCGTTATCTTAAGGGTTCACCGATTTGGTCTATGGTATCCAAAGGGAACCAACATCGATCTTACTACCTTTTCTGATGCTGACTTTGCAGGTTTTCACGTGAATCACAAAAGCACTTCCGGTGGAATACAGTTCTTTGGTGATAGACAAGTGAGTTGGTCTTCCAAAAAGCAAACGGTGTTTCCACATTCACTGCTGAGGCTAAGTATGTAGAAGTTACAAGATGTTGCTCTCAGGTTCTGCGGATAAGGACACAGTTACATGATTATGGTTTTTCACTCACTAACATCCCGATCTACCGTGATTTCCAAAGTGCGATTGCTATATCTTGCAATCTCGTGCAACACTAACAAACAAAGCACATACACATCATGTATCACTTCATTAAATACCATGTAGAAAAAGGGACAATATAATTATATTTTATGGGCACAGAGTTTCAACTTGCTGGTATATTAACTAAGGCTTTAGACGAATCTCGTATTCAATTATTAGTATCTCATATTGGCATGTTGAATCCGCCATCTACTTAATTCTAAATTATTAATTAAATAGTTTTTTTTTTCATGTTTCCTCATAACTGAAACTTATTTATTTAGAAGACATCCGTTACTTCAATTCAAGAGACGTGTCAGAAAATTATTTATAGTGTTCGATTATGTATTTTTGTCTTTAATTTTGGTGAAACACGTAAATGCTATATGTAGTCTACATTTTGAGTGAGAAGCTTAACAATATCATGGTTTGTCGGGCTTTTCTTCACTTTATCGGGGTTATTGGTTGTTTTAAAAGGATAAATATTTAATTGAGGGGGAGCATTTTTTTCTATTCATGTTTGTAAAACTTTTTAAATCATTTTTAAATGTGCATACTTGTAGGGAGGGAAATGAGGAATTTTATTTCAGTTTTATTTTACTTTATTTTTGTTTATTTTGTCTTATTTTTTTCTAAATATGAAAAAAATACAAAAAGACTATATTGTTTTATTTTATTTCAATCTACTATTGTTATTTTTTTATTTAAAGCTGAAAATATTTTGAAAACCACAAAAAATTATTGTTATCTTGTTTTAGTTTGAAAAGCTGAAAAATAAAAAAAGATTTTATATTTGTTCAAACTTTAAGATTTTTATTACTAATTATTTTATTTTTCATTGTATTTAGTTTATTTATTTTATTTTATAGATTTATCCATTTTTCAGATTTAATAATTTTTGTTTACCAATTTTTTTGTTTTTCTTAAGCCCAATTTTTTGTGTGTTTGTTTTGTTGTGGTTTGGCCCAAAACCCGGCCCATTTTTCTCTTATAAAAGGGCAGGCCGGTCTCTTGTTTGACTTTTGTTCTTCTCCTTCCTATTGATCCCTTCGTCGACAAGAAACCTCACCAATCGCCATTTTCGAACATTCAAACACTAAAAAACCTCAATTTTTGTGTTTTTGTGGGGGCTTCTTCTATTTCTACCTAATCGAACATCAGGTAACATTTCTATCATGTTATTTCATGCTTTAACATATATTTCTATGTTTTTAAAATCTTGAAAATCTTGAAGGGTTTTTGGTTCTGTTTTTGCTATTTTAAGTTAGATTTAAGTGTTTTTAGCCATTTTTGTTAGTTTTAAAGTTGATCATCTCCAAACTGCGCATTAGGATTCGTTTTTAGGGCTTACATTGTGCATTTTTACTATTTTCGTATGCATGTGCATGAACATTCATAATTGTCATTAATGCAAATAGTTCCAAGTACAACTTCGGATGCTTCCAAAGTTTGCATTATCATACGAACTTCAGATTCTACATCTAAAGATCACCCATCACACTTGAACTTGCATAAATCATATCATGTCACATATATGGAAATCATCCTTTGTTTGAACAGTCCGAACATCGGACCTACATAGCATACCTCATTTTATTCTATATAAGTGTATTGTGTTGGACCTCATCCGAATTCGGATGAGTGTCCATCCAGAGTTCGGACCACATCTTATATGTAGTTTGTCTTTTAATTTATTTCTAAGTGTTGGGCCTCCGACCTAATCCGAACTTTGGACCATCCGAAGTTTGGTTCCCTTGTTTCCTTTTTAACATGTATGTTTTCTCTGATATTACGAAAGTTTGTTCCATCCGAACTTCGGACCATCCATGATCCGAAGTTTAACATTTAATTTTTTTTTAAATTATTCAACGTTTTTATTAAGTTCCCTCTTCTTGCACCATTGGTCATAGTTATTAATAGGTCTTTGAGTGAATAGATCTGTTCTAACATTGGTCTCACAACGATCGACTTTGGATTTCTGTGAGTAATATTCTTATACTACTGAAAAAAAACTCGATGCGTTAAACAGAATAGATAAATTCTATCTCATACCTTTTTCAGACTATGTTTCTATGGTATATATCTTTCTAGCATGTTTTCACTAATCATGTGGTGTGTTTTAAAGAACAAATGGAGGAAACACAAGTACATACTCTTACTATTCCACACCCTCCTATCCCACACAACAACCAACAACTGCCAGAGTCTGTACTCCTCAACCGAGCTCTGTTTACAGAATTCTCACCCCACAACTGGTAGCTGGACCTACCAGCACTTCATAAAGAAACAAATGACATCACCTTTCATATCCTCAAAGGCCATCCCATGTATAATCTAAAATACATTGATGAGACAGTCCCTCACTTTGTAACCAAATTTGATTAAGTACCTATAGGTCCCGAAAGGTTTCCCAAGAGTATAGTTCTAAGCTGTAGAGGGGGGGGGGGTGAATACAGCTATTTAAAACTTAACAATCTTTTTCTCAACGTTTGTGTATATTATTAACAAGTGTTAATTACAAACAAGCTTGAATGCGGAAAGGTTCAAGCTGAGATGACAGATACAACAGTTGGTTAACTAATCTACGACTCACTCAGACTAGATTCAATGAATACACTCACTTAGAAGCACTCACTGTTTTTACAAGACTCAGAAGGACAGCTTACACAAGAACAACTTAGACACACTTGACTGTTTTATATAAGCAGACTTGCATGCATGGAATACCACACTTCAATGCACGTTCTGATTTCACACTCTTGAATTTTCTTTATCCTTAGAAGCTTCCTTTTGTACACAAAAGGAGAATCTCAGTGAAGCTTCTTCATTGGACAAAAGAGATAGTGGAGAGTCTTTCCAAAAGGACAAACCACCTTTCTGCACGTTCTGATAAAGTACCTTTGTTTTCACATTGCAGAATCTTTGTCTTTTCATTTTTGTCACTGTTGCATAAGGCTTTAACCAAAAGAGGAATGTCAACTTTGCATCTTTCTTCTTTTGCTAATGCCATTTTGATATAAGAAAAGGTCTGTCACCCTTTTCAAATATCTATTTGTCTTCATGTAATAGAACAGCGTGGGCAGGCTGTGCGGTTCTGTTTTTCACTTTGTCTTCGACTTGTAAACTGATCTTGTAGCCAAAAACAATACATGATGACTTGGAAACATATTCCATAGAGTGTTTAACATGTTCACAAAGAACAGAACACTTAAAAACTGCCCAAGCTGCTCAAGAGAGTAGAGCAGCGTAGACAGTTTATGCCCAGCCTGTTCAACATATAGAACAGCTTGGACAAACTGTCTTTTTTGCAACGAATGCAACATGGTTAACAGCTTTGGGCTGATATTGCAAATCATTTTCAGGTTTCAATAAGGCATATAATAGGCCTTAAATTTAACCTTCAAATGCATCAACAAGTTTGATTAAAAATCTCCCCCTCAGATGTACAGAAGGTTTAACTGAGGGCTTTTTGTGCCTAACAATCTCCCGCTATTTGCAATAATCAGTCTAAGCTGATTTAATCAATAATCACTATACATTTTTACAATACATCTTGCTGAAAAGGAATTACAACATTTAAGTAAAGTAAAAGATCAATTTATATATACTGATTTTGATTACATAACAACACATGTTTTTACAAGAGTACAACTAATGTACTAATGTATATTACAACTGATGTAAATAAGCAAAGTTACAACATATGTAACAAAGTACAACTAATGTACAAAAAGTTCAACACTTTGGACTGTTGATTTTTGGGAGCAGATAATGGCAAGCCTGTCCAACAGATGGATAGCTTCCATTCTTCACCTACCCTGATGGTAGATGGACTTCACTCTAGTGGTGGTGGTCCTTCAAACATCTTTTCAAGCTCCTCCCTTGTTTCCTCCAAATCTTGGATTTCAACTCCGAGGATCATAAACTTGGGATCTTGAAGTTCACCTCTTTCATAACAGCCTCTGAGCTGATCCCAGACGGCTGCTCTCCACCTGCTTGATTGCCTGAATGAAGCTGCAAGTCTGAAGGCTGCAAGCTGTCTCAGATCCACCTTGTATAGATCTGATGCTCTCTGAAAGCATTTCTTCTGTGTTAAGGGATCTACAGAAAATGCCCCCAACTCAGGTTCTTCAATTATCTTGCCTTCTTCAAACTCTACTCCACTAGGCAGGCTGTAGTCCATTCCTTTCATCTCAACAGCATAGTCACCCTGTTCAATTAAATGAGGAGTTGTTCAAGCTCAGTATCCTTCCTTGTCCTCCTGGCCTTTATTTAGGGGTATGTCACAGAGACACCCTCACTGGCTTCTTTTGAGATCAGGCCAAGATCCTGCACTCTCTCCATCAGCTTCTTAATATATGCCCTGATAGTCTTAGCCGTTTCTGACTTAGACTGGCTCAGGGCAACTGCCAGCTCAACCCATTCCCTGTTCCCCATCTATGCAACATCAGTGTAGTCATAAGTTTCCAGTTCTGGGCCTGTTGCACCCATTCTGGTTATCTGCAGTTTCCACTGTTTGCCTTTCTTGATATGGGGACAGCTTTGACAATTGCTTCCTTGGCAAACCTTCTATCAGCAACATCCTGAAACTTTTTCCTTGCCAAGTTGTCAAAATGGAAAGCAGAGGATGCTTGTTTTGGTTTGGTCACAGAGACCAGAGCACCCTTAACTTGTTCACCTTCCTTTTAACCCACTGATTCCTTAGCAGCTTCCATCAGTTTCTTCTGCACATCCAAAGAAGGCATTTTAATTTTGCTTGCTTCTTGGAGTGCAAAAGATTTGGCAGCTTTGGCAGAGGCTTCTTCTTTTCTTAGTGCTTCCAGGGCTTGAAGCTGTTCATTTCCGAACTCATAGTATTTATCCATGGGAAGACCCATTTCCTTTGCCCTGGCTATGTGAAACTTTAACTCTGCTGCTTTCTGCTGTTCAGGATCAGATGCTGCTTTTTCTTTTCCTTTAGTTGTTGTAGTGATAACAGCCTCAGGAGTATCTTCCTCTTCTTCTTCTTCCTCTAAAATGAGATGCCTCCTTTTGCTGCTTGGCCTGGCATCAGAAATGAATTCCTCCCCCTTAGACTGAGTAGGGTTTGGAGATTCAGCTTGAGTAGGCTGAGCAGCTTGAGAGGCACATTCCATTGTACCTGTTGAAGATGCTCCTGCTGGTTGACCAATAGGTAATGATTTCTCCTTAGGAGAAGAAGTTTTCTCCCCATTAGACTTGGTCTTCGAGGCAGATGACTTCTCCCCCTTTGAAGGAGATGGACCAGAACCTTCAACATCTGGTCTGCCTAAAGACACGAAGTCAGTAGGCTTGCCAGCAGTTTTGGCAGCAGGCTTGGGACCAACCAGGCTATGCACCAAGAAAGCCAGGTTGTGCTTCACCTCTGCAAGTTGGGAAAGACAGTTTTGAAGAGAGGATGATTAGGTTTCAGCAAGGGAGGTCAGCTTATAATGTTTTCCCTAACAGAGGCTGTGAACAACAAAGTTTGGAGCTGTCCAAGATGTAACTCAAGAGAGTCCTGCACATCAGCAAGGTTTGATGACACAGAGTTTGATAGAGAGCCGATTAGGGTGTTTAAGCTGGCAAAAGTGGTAGGTTGTGTAGAATTGCAAGTGGTGAGTAGAGATGACAGCTGTTGGGATATGGCTGTCATAGAGGACACGGAGTCCTGTTGGAGTGAAAGGATTGAGGAGAGGGATGTGGAGACATTTTGTAGCTGTGCAGTGAGTGCAAGCAGCTGTGAGGAGTTGTTAGTTTGTGGAGTGGCTGGGAAGGAATCCTTGAATAGATCAAAGAACCCCTTAAGCTGTTCAGACACAGAGTCTGAAATGAGAGAGGGTAGAGAAGATATGGAGGTTTCTAAGGAACAAACCTGTCCAGGTGTGGGAAGTCAGAGAAACATTTGAATGTGAAAGGAAGACGAAGATGAAACAGTAGGGGATATTTATAGGATTTGAATGTGAGTGGGTATGAGAGAGAAACATTTAGGCGGTTGATTTGAAAAGATCGTTAATGGAAAACGAAACGGTTTTCCATGTCAGACCGTTTGTCAAACCACTTGAGCCCTTTTTAATCACTAACACACGTAACCCACATTATCCGCAGTAATTAAGTTAAATAAACAAAAAATTAAGTAACTAAATTGTGAAGAAAGGTAATTAAACTGATAGTCCAAGCTGATGGTCAAACCTGTGATGAGCAGGGTCATCACAAGCTGTTCACTCTTCTAGCTGCTCCTTCAACCTGTTCAGCTATGTAAGAACAGGTTGTGTTTAATAGTTGATCAGGTTACAAGACAATGCCTTGTATGACAGATTGAGAGAGTGAGCAGGGTGGAGGTTTGATCATCAGATCAGGCTTGACAGATAAACTGTTATTTATCAAACCGGTTATATGCTCAAGCTGTTCAAGTTTTGTAGAAAACGGCTAAGTATAGAACATGCATAGCCTGTTCTGTCTAAGCTGTTCTGAAAGAACTTGAGTAGTGTGAGACATATAAAGTCTTAGACTTTAAGGACACTTAGTCACTTTTGTTTAACATGCCCAGCTTGCTTACTGGGTAATTAAACCTGTTTTCATCAAGAGGTTTGGTGAAAATGTCTGCAAACTGTTCATTAGTGGAAATAAAACTTACCTCCACATTACCTTTCTGAATGTGATCTCTGATAAAGTGATTTCTGACTTCGATATGCTTTGTTCTGGAGTGAAACACTAGATTGTCGGAAATAGCTATGGCACTTGTATTGTCACACAGAATAGGAGTTTTCCTAAGTACAAGTCCATAGTCCTCAAGCTGATGCTGCATCCATATTATCTACCCACAGCAGCTTCCAGCAGCAATGTACTCAGCTTCAGGAGTAGAAGTAGAAACTGAGTTCTGCTTCTTGCTACACCAACTTATCAACTTACCACCAAGGAGTTGACATCCACCTGTTGTTCTTTTCCTGTCTAGCCTGCAACCTGCAAAATCAGAATCTGAATAACCTGTTAGTTCAAGGCTTGAGTCTTTGGGATACCAAAGACCCAAACCTGGTGTACCCTTAAGGTATCTGAAGATTCTTTTCACAGCAGCTAGATGTAATTCCATTGGATCATATTGGAACCTAGCACATAAACAGGTAGCAAACATAATATCAGGTCTACTAGCAGTTAAGTACAGCAAGCTCCCAATCATGCCTCTGTAAGCTGTTACTGAAACAGCTTTGCCACTAGCATCTGCATCCAATTTTACATTGGTTGCCATTGGGGTTTTAATAGGAGAACTTTGATCAAATTTAAACATTTTCTATAGATCTAAAGTATACTTTCTTTGATTTAACCTGTAATCCTAAAAAGAAAGTAAGTTCTCCCATCATACTCATTTCATACTTGGATTTCATGAGTAATGAAAAATTCTTGCATAATTGTTCATTAGTAGAACCAAATATTATGTCATCCACATAGATTTGAACAACCATAATATCAGACTTCACTTTCATTATGAATAGTGCGGTATCCACTTTACCTCTGGAATACCCATTCCTTATAAGGAAATCAGTAAGAGTGTCATACCAGGCTCTAGGGGCTTGTTTTAGACCATAGAGAGCTTTGTCCAACTTGTAGACAAAACCTGGATGATGTTCATTTTCAAAACCTGGAGGCTGCTTGACATAAACTTCCTCTTGCAGCTTTCCATTTAAAAATGCACTCTTCACATCCATTTGAAATACCTTCATGCTCTTATGAGCAGTGTAGGCTAGAAACAAACGAATTGCCTCTAGCCTGGCCACAGGAGCAAATGTTTCATCGTAATCAATGCCTTCCTCCTGTCTATAGCCCTGAGCAACAAGTCTTGCCTTATTTCTAATGACATGACCTTGCTCATCCATCTTGTTCCTGTAAACCCATTTGGTGCCAATTATAGTTTTACCTTTAGGAGCAGGGACCAGCTTCCATACCTTGTTTCTCTCAAACTGATTGAGTTCTTCTTGCATGGAAGTGATCCAAATAGTATCTTTAAGTGCTTCATCCACTTTCTTTGGCTCCGCGAGAGACACAAAGCTAGAGAACATACAAAAGTTCCCTAAGCTGTCCCATCTCGTTTGTACCCCTTTGTTGATGTCACCAATTATTTGATCATTGGGGTGACATCTGATCCACTTAGGATCATTTTTCAATGAAGATTCTCCTGAGTTGTTAGCATCTTCAGCAGGTCCTGTTGAACAGCTCTCAAGATTTTCAGACACACTGTTGTCTTGAGCCTGTTCACTTGTAGAACATGATTGACCAATGTTGAACATATCAGTAGAGGATCCAGGAAAATCAGCATTGATTGGTTCAGGACATGTAGTTGTAATTACGTCAGAACACTTATTCACACAGGGTGTATCAACATAATCATCATCATGTCCATCATGGTTTGCAGGTTCCACTCTGGATGTAGTGGAAGCTTTTGAGTCCTCTTCACTGTTGGAATGCATGAGATCATCAATGTTGAATTCTCCTGAAACTGATTCAGGAACAACTTTGGTGGAGGCATTCCTGGACTCTTCAAAGGTGACATTGACAGATTCATCTGTCACCTTTCTTTTGTTGTTGTATACTCTGTAGGCTTTGGAGATAGCAGAGTATCCAACAAACACACCTTCATCAGCTTTTGGTTCAAACTTTGCCAGTTGGTCCCTTTGATTCAGAATGAAGCAGGGACATCCAAACACATGGATGTAGCTAATATTTGGCCTCCTCCCTTTGAGCAGCTCATAGGGAGTTTTGTTGAACCTTTACACCACTAAGGATCTGTTTTGGGTGAAGCAAGCAGTGTTGACAGCTTCAGCCCAGAATGATGAAGGTAAACCAGATGCACACAACATGGTTCTAGCAGCTTCAATAAGGGTTCTATTTCTTCTTTCAGCAACTCCATTTTGTTGTGGAGTTCTTACTGCTGAAAAGTTTTGAGAGATCCCTTTTTCTTCAAAGAAGTCTTCAAGAGTACTGTTTTTGAACTCAGTACCATGATCACTTCTAAGCTGATTCACTTGAGCAGAGTTCAGCATTCCCATCTTTTTGACAAATCCAATGATTTCTCGAGCAACCTCTCCTTTGCTCTTCAAGAAGATTACCCATGTAAACCTGGAGAACTCATCAACCATTACTAGAGTGTATCTTCTTCCTCCAAGACTTGGGACATTGACAGGTCCAAACAAGTCCATGTGGATTAAGAAGAGAGGAGTATCAATAGAAAAATTATGCTTGGATTTAAAAGATGATTTCCTCTGCTTGCCTTTCTCAGAAGCTGTGCAGAGTTTATCCTTAACAAAAGTCATGGAAGGCAAACCTGTTACTAACTCTTTCTTACAGAGTTTGTTGATGTTCTTGAAGTTCAGGTGTGACAGCCTTTTATGCCATAACCAGTTTGGGTCTGCATTTGTACTTGTGAGAAAACAGGTTTCAGTTGTGGGATCAGCAGATTTCATATCCACAACATATACACCTTTCTTCCGTTGAGCACACAGCACAACTTTGCCTTGGGGATCCAATATGTAACCCAGGTGCTCATCAAAGTTAACCTTGTAGCCAGCATCACATAGTTGACTTATGCTTACAAGGTTGTGTTTCAGCCCAACCACATAGGCTACACTTTTGAACACTGCAGCACCAGCTTTAAGAGTTCCATATCCCTCAGTGGATCCCTGTACATTGTCACCAAAAGGGACTTTTGGCCCTTTTTCAGGCCTGAGATCATTTAGCAGGTCCTTGCAACCTGTCATGTGCCCTGAGCAGCCACTGTCCAAGTACCAAACCTGGGATGGTTGTTTGTCGTGCAGAATGTCATAGGAAAATATTAGTTACTTTTAGGGGAACTCATCACAGAGATGAGTTCTCCTACTTTATCAACATGTGTTGATGGGCTAGAGATATCCACATTAATATTTCCTATTTGAATGGTATCAATTTGGATACCACTCTCATTGACTAAGTTACTTCCAACACTGCTTATTTTAGCAATGATGGAACTAGAGGAGTCAACAGGCCTCATGTCCTCAGTTTCAGGACAGTCTTTGGCCATGTGTGTCTTCTTTCCACATTTATAGCATTTTATCACCAGGTTTAGCAAACTTATTACTATTTTTCGATGAATCAACAGCTTGGGTGGATGGCACAATAGCAACAACTTTGCCTGTTTCTTCTTTCCTCTTTTTGGAAGGACAGATGTCAAAAACAGGAAGCTTGATTGGCTTTTGTCCTTCCACAGGTTTGGGAAACTTATTCCCAGTTTCTCAGACTGAGCAATGGCTTTGCCTTTGCCCTTACTGAGATGTGATTGACGCTGCCTATCAGCATAATCACTGTTTCTGGTTTTGAAAGACTTATTTTCACTTATAACCAGTTTTCCACTATGATTTGAAAACTTATTTGAATCCACAGCAGATTTACTTTCAACATGAGACTTACCCTTGTTGAAAGCAGGCTGCTTACCTTTTAATAACTTATTTTCAAAATGTTTAGCATCAAAAGGGTTAACATGTCTCTTGCCATCAGCTTTGGACCCAGAGCCTGTTTTGTCAACAGGTTTAGTGTCCACCGCTGCAGTTTGAGTATGTTTACCTTTCTTTTGCTTGTGTGAATCAGCATAGCACTTAGCAGACTGATTTGATGGAGAACACATTCCATCATCAGCTTTAGGGCCTTTTTCACACAAGCTGTCAGTGTTTTGAGGCCTGACAAACCTGTTTGTTGAAACCAACTTTCCATTAACTTTCTGGATGAAAGTACTGGGAAGCTCACCAAGAGTGGATAAGTCATCTTTCAGATTATTGATTTTAACAATCGAAGCTGTTGTGTCAAGATCCCCTCCAAGATAGGCTTGGATTTGTGCAGGGATCTGTTGACTTAAAAAAATGGCTGACTTTTTGTGTTGATTGGCACCAAGAGTCAACTATCTTTTGAAGCTTTGCAGGTTTTACATCTGTTTCTCTCTTTTCTTCCAGTAAAATAGAGTTGATGTGTTTATGTTCATCAAGCTCAGCTTCCAACTTATGGAAACTGTCTAGTTTTCTGGATTTAAATTCAAGATCAGTTTTAAGCTTAGAGATTTCAGATACTAAAACATTATGCTTCTCAACAGCAGCTTTTAAGTCAACCAGCATATATTCAAACATTTTTACTTTTTCATCTGAACTGTAAGTCATAAAATTTTGTACCTTGTACATCATTGTAGGGTTCCAGTTTTCCAAGCTGCTGAAGGCTTCAGCTTCAGCCAAGTCCTGTTTGAAGTTGCTAGTTGATGGGACATCAGTATTGGCCATCAGACAATTGTTGTCTTCTTCATCTGAGGATGAATCAGACTCCTCCCAGTCACATGTCTCTGCCATCAGTCCCTTTTGCTTGTTGGAAGCCACTGAGTTTTCCAACTTTTTCAGCTTTTCCGTCGCCATAAGGTACTTAACCCTATAGCCATCATCCCTTTTAGTCTTGTATGGTTTAGAAGACTGTCCAACAGCTTTTGACACACAGTCAGCAGCTATATGACCAACTTTGCCACATTTGAAGCACTCAGCTTTAGATTTATCAAATGCCTTCTTCTTGGCAGCATTTAAGTTTCCCTGCAGCATATTTCTTCCAAACCTCTTCTTGTTGAACCTTTTGACAAGCATGGCTATCATTTGCTCATCATCAAGCTTAGCAAGATCTACACTGTCTTCCTTATCAGACATTTCCTCTCTTTCATCATCAGCCTGTTGATCAGATTGTGTGAACACATCAGACTCATGTCCAACAGGTTGTCTCACGCTGGCCACTAAGGCAGCACCTCTCTTGGACATTTCCAAGGCATTTCTCTTCTGCTGCATTGACTGTTCATCAATTAGTAAGGATCCATATAAGTTTACCAGATCCATACCTTTGATAGTACCTGAGTTTCTCAAGATGGTGGAAAAGTAGTTCCATTCTTTAGGTAGAATGTCCAAGAACTTGTTCACCAGGGTTAGGCTGTCCTTAGTGATCCCAACAGCTTTGTGATCATTAACAAGAGCAGTAAACCTGGTGTAGGTTTCTGTGAGTCTCCTTTGGTTTTGCAAGGAAGAGTTCATATTGTCTAACAAGATTATTAATCATGTTGTCCAATGTGATTGTGGGTCCATCATAGACGGTACACAAAGTATCCCACATCTCTTTTGCAGTCTTCATCTTCTCAACCTGTTTGAACACATCATCAGGCATAGAGATAACTAGGTTATTCCTGGCTTTTGCATCCAGAGAAACCAGTCTTTTGTCTTCATCAGACCATTGAGCTTTGGCCTTCTCAAAGGTTCTGATTTCAGGGGCTGCTCCTTCAACAGCAGGAGTTATGGTAGTAACAGAAGTTGGCACATAGGAACCTTCCATTACTATCTCTGGTAATTGTACATCCAGAATCTCTAAATAGAGCATCATTCTGCACTTCCAGCCAGAGAAATTCGGATGATTGAACTTTGGGGGTTTGGCCATTGACCCATTGTCATAGTAAGAGGAACTTGCAGAACTGTTGTCCATGGAAACGTAGGGAGGATGAGAAATCTTAGAGATGACACACACTCTAACACTGCTCTGATACCAGTTGTTGGTCCCGAAAGGTTTCCCAAGAGTATAGTTCTAAGCTGTAGAGGGGGGGGGGGGGTGAATAAAAACTTAACAATCTTTTTCTCAATGTTTGTGTATATTATTAACAAGTGTTAATTACAAACAAGCTTGAATGTGGAAAGGTTCAAGCTGAGATGAGAGATACAACAGTTGGTTAACTAATCTAAGACTCAATCAGACTAGATACAATGAATACTCTCACTTAGAAGCACTCACTGTTTTTACAAGACTCAGAAGGACAGCTTACACAAGAACAACTTTGACACACTTGACTGTTTTATATAAGCAGACTTGCATGCATGGAATAACACACTTCAATGCACGTTCTGATTTCACACTCTTGAGTATTCTTTATACTTAGAAGCTTCCTTTTATGCTCAAAAGGAGAATCTCAGTGAAGCTTCTTCATTGGACAAAAGAGATAGTGGAGAGTCTTTCCAAAAGGACAAAACACCTTTCTGCACGTTCTGATAAAGTACCTTTGTCTTCACATGGCAGAATCATTGTCTTTTCCTTTTTGTCACTGTTGCATAAGGCTTTAACCAAAAGAGGAATGTCAACTTTGCATCTTTCTTCTTTTGCTAATGCCATTTTGATATAAGAAAGGTCTGTCACCCTTTTCAAATATCTGTTTGTCTTCATGTTACAGAACAGCGTGGGCAGGCTGTGCAGTTCTGTTTTCCACTTTGTCTTCGACTTGTAAACTGATCTTGTAGCAAAAAACAATACATGATGACTTGGAAACATATTCCATAGAGTGTTTAACCTGTTCACAAAGAACAGGTTCTGTTCACAAAGAACAGAACACTTAAAAACTGCCCAAGCTGCTCAAGAGAGTAGAGCAGTGTAGACAGTTTATGCCCAGCCTATTCAGCAGATAGAACAGCTTGGACAAACTGTCTTTGTTGCAACGAATGCAACATGGTTAACAGCTTTGGTCTGATATTGCAAATCATTTTCAGGTTTCAATAAGGCATATAACAGGCCTTAAATTCAACCTTCAAATGCATCAACAGGTTTGATTAAAAATCTCCCCCTCAGATGTACAGCAGGTTTGACTGAGGCCTTTTTGTGCCTAACAGTACCCATCCGTCTCACACTCGAAGCCATCCACCATATTCTACGCCTCCCAGCCGAACATTTCTTATATATTAAATACACCTTCGCCCCAATTGTTTCACAAGAACAAATTCTCTTACACGTCCAAGCCTTGGGATATGACGACACACTAACAAAGTCGTCGGACTTCAAAACGAAACATCTACAATCCCAAAGGCGAGTATTCTTTGATACACTCAACCGCTGCTTCACCGGATAGCACTCTGGCCATGACTATGCCAGTATACACATGCTCACATTGTATTCAGCTTTCGGCTATGGACGCCACTAAGACTTTGCAATTTATTTTTGATGAAGTTTGAAACGCGATCAAGGATAAAGGCACGAAGCGCAAAATGAAATTCATTCCCTTTCAACGGTTCCTGCAACTCTTCATACAATTCGCAATGGACAACGATGATGAAATCCATGATCAGCCAGAGGCAGAATTTTTTCAAACGGTGGCTCTGTCCAGATTTAAACTGCTAAGGGGACCTTCCTCGGGTTTCAGTAATGGACATTCGACGATCTCTAATATCCTATGCCGACTAGAGATAGGAAAGGATATGGGTATACCTTCAGGGAGTCTATCCATAAGAGGCTCAGTCAAATTCGACTGAGCCAACCATTTTTGAAGGAGACGATGAGCCGAGTGAGGATGAGGGCGTTGGAGTTGAAAATATCTTTGGGATTGGTAAGCGGGAGCTAAGTGATGTGAGGGAGGGATCAAGGGCATCAGAGGCAGATATGGTCGATTAAGAAAAAACCATCTCTTACCTTCTCAGAGATATAGATCAAGCTCAACTACCATTACCCCCTCGCTCGGAGGGGGGAGATGTTGAAAAAGGTCACATGTCACCCCTGATGACTGAAATCCCTTTTACCACAAACGATCCAACACCCCCAACGCATTGCACTTATTAAAAGTTGTCTACGTGACGTCCTCCGCAACATCTGGATATGACTCCATTCCTGGTGGAGTAGAGATGAGAGATGGAAATCCTGACACGACCACATCAAAGCCGTCCGTGTGAGGACATCCCAGGATCACTCCTGAGATGTTAACATTGGCTATTCGTGAAGCTAGAGTGGTCATACGGGGTAACTTGGACGCCCTTAAGGTAGAAAATGAGGAACAAATCTCCTCTTTCCTTTATCCATTAAAGAGTAACAGAGCTGCAACTCAGGAGGCGCCACCAGGTACCCCATCAGTCCAAAGTGATATCGCTATCCTTGCACTAAATATCAATTAGCCACAATAGCTTCCCTCTACACGGATTGTTTCGATAATCTACAGTGACTAATCTTAAGGGTAGAGGTAGACCTCAACAAAGGAATTTATAGGTTGGAGTCTATAGTCATTGACCTCCGGAGTCTTTGCTACCCTCTCGCTTCTGCACATAAATGAAAACACGATGATCAGGATAACCCTGATCATCTTGAGGAACAGAAACGTGATTAAGCCTGAGGGTGCCACTTCGGAGGGAGAAGGGTCTGAGCAATAAAAAGAGGGGAATGAGGAAACTCTAGCTTTTGAACCTTATGAGGGTCGCCATGCACATCCAGAATTAATTATATTAAATTCTGATGAAACTAGTTCATCTGTTGACTTTTTGAACTCACCAACCAAGCCAGAGCCTGAAACTGAAAAAGAAATCACCTCTACCCCGACAACAATTTCTCCAACCACTACACAACCTATCTCCCTAAAAGTTAGACTTCCAACCCATCCCGCTCCAGTCCAAGAAAGAATATTAGATTGTTTCCAAACTAGTACACCCGAGGTTGAAGCTACATATGAAGAAACTAAAGCTAGTTGGGTATATTGGTTCTCAGTCGGAAACATCACGAATCTTCAACCTCATTGAAAACAGCAGCTTCTTGATGCTCACCATGAACATGTTTATGAGGTACTACACATTAACCAGGCTGATGTACGTAAGGCCCACACCAAGGGGTGAATTAAATACCTCTTAATAATGTCGTTTGATGACCTGTGCAAGTCGTACCTAGAAAACCGTTTCAGAGTAGTTTTCATGAAGAACCACGACAAGTACAGATGAAGGCTCCTAGTGGAACTACATGATCCTTCTAAGGGGGAGCAAGCTTGTTATATCCAGATGATGTTCAGAATACACATGAAGAAAGAACAATTTTGGTCCAACTCGAAGGTCAAGAAGGTCCACAGCATTACACCGTACAAAACAGCACGAATATTGACGCTATCAAACTTCTTCACAAGGGAAGATGGTACTCAACATGAGGTCTATGAGCCAGATCTTGACTTTATGACCTTCGACAACATTGAAATAATGCATGAGCAGCTTGCCAAGTTCAAGAAAGTGTCTAAACCAATTGAAAATGCTTGTTGTGTCTTGGTTCGATGCATGAACAGACAATCCATAATCATGTGCATCAAATACTTTCAGATGGCAATCAAGAATAATTTTGTATGAGTTGGATTGACTCCACCAGATTAGAACTTTGCCATGATTGATCATCAACCTATATACAGAGTTATCCGAAAACCTGAGCATGATATAGTTTACTCAAACAATCAAGGAAGTAAAAGGTTCATATCATTCAAAGAGATCGCCCATTACTCTGACGACACGCTGCACATGATTAGAGAGAAGCTGAATGAAAGCTTCCAAGATGATGAACAAAAATAACAAAGCAAACTAAGAATCCAGTCGGCGGAAGGGTTAATAACTATAGAAGCTATTGAACTTATCAGTCATAGACTGCACTTGCGACAAGTTATAAGAAGGTTTGATGTGAGATTGGGAATTTGAACGAAAACTAATTGTAAGGTCCCTTCCTACAAGATCTATCAAGGCGTTGTGGCGACAAACGAGTGCAGAATTCTCGTTTAACACTAACGGATCAACCACGAATACTCACACGGGAAAACAGAGGCAAACACGATGTTCGTTGACGGAATATCAACTCTACAACCTGTATCGCTCCTGTGGTCGCTCTCTCTCTCTCTCTCTCTCTCTCTCTCTCTCAAACACCGTCTGCTATGAAGATTATCGAAGTGTGCGAAATTCTTGAATATAAGTTCATAATATACACGCTAAGTTCGTGCATGGCCCAAGTCCGCGAACTCGTAAGTTCAAGCCCATGCAGCTAAGTTCGTATAAACTTATTTGATATAAATTCATATGAACTTATCTGCAATAAGTTTATACCTATTAAAATAAGAACTTATCATGCAATCATGAACTTATCATGCAAACATGAACTTAATACACAATCATGAACTTATGACATAAACATGAACATATAATCATGACTTTGTATTCATAAGGCCCTATCTATTACAATTGACTATCAATAACAAACTAGAATGTTGTCGTCACACCGGGTGTACTAACAGACTCCCCCTTGACGATAACTTCTAATTATTTTTCATTGATCTACAATTCTAGTCCTATTCAGATCGCTTCCTATATGTAGTCCCTGTTCAATGCATACCCTAACCACTTTCTAGTATTTTCTGCCTTCAGATCTCCAACCTTCATGATAGAAGATCGGTTTCTCGTGAAGGTTTTTTAGATCACTCTGAGATAGGTTCACAAGATGCAAATGATAATATACCTCCAAAATAATCTTGTCGTCTTCAACCTCCATTATTGCTTTAGCAGTTTCATTGTCAACGTACCACCACTTCATATTTCCCAGAACATCCTGTGGCATTGTCTTCAATGGAACCTTCTTTATGCATCTGACTGGTTTGTAAACCATCTTGGTCATGGTCTACTAGTCTGAGGATCTATTCTCGTTTCATCTACCTCTCTTTTTCCAACTCTTGGCTTGATCCTTTCAAACTTTCCAGATTGACCTTCTCTTCTGATAATTCTTGCGACTACTTCAGCATAATGGTCGTCTCCTAAGTTGATCAAGTTCTTCCAAGCTAACTATTTAACTTTACACTTTGGAAACGAACTAAAATCCTTCAGCCTTCTTTTCAGGTATTGCAGCCCATCTCTTCTCTTTAAAACAATTAGCTGCAGATCCTTGTCAAAGAACCAGCTAAAAATGTCACGTGACAGTTCTCCTGAAACTTGGCAATTTTATCTTCTTCTTTGTAGCCAAGTCTATCTTCTCTTCTTCTCTCTTAAACCACTATTTCTTCTTCTCTTCTCTCGAAATCTTCCAGTCTAGCATCTGAGATACCTCAGAATCTGATTCATCATTAAGTGTATATCTTAGCACATCTAGATCTATCGGATTCTGATCTACATTCACATATTGCTCCGTAACAGGTTGTTTATAGACAAAATTTTCATCAACATTATCATCTTCATCTATGACCACTTCATCATCTGACTACCAATCACGAATATCTTTAGGAATAAATTCTCATTCCTCAAGATCTTCCTGATCTAAGTCATCTTCAAAATCAAACCTCAATTCATCTTTACCTTTGCCCTTGTCCTAGGCTGATAAACTAGACCCCCCCTGAGGTTTAGGAAGCTTAGAAGATTGTTGTTTTTTAAAGATCTGCCAGCTCACTGTCTTTATTCGCACTTGGGTCTTCTTCTTCATCGTCCCTCTAAAAATGCTTCAAGGCATCCTCCCTACAGCTCTCCACCTGAACTGGACGATCTTTCAAAAGTTGTGCCAGTAGATCCTCAAAGGTGGCAATCTTTTACTACTGATCAGCCACTGTTTGATCTAGCTGGACGTTATACTTCTGAACTTCAATAACCGCATTAGTCAGTTGGAGAATCTGCACAGCCTGATTATCAATTTGAGCTTGAAGACGAAGAAGGATCTGGCTATAAGATGTAGTTGTCTCGGGTGGAGATGGAACTGATGACGATGGTGCGGTTGTGGTTATTACTTGTGGTGCAACTGTTGCAGAGGTAGAGGGCACCGATTGATTTATCCTTTAACGTTTAGCTCTCTAATGCCTCTCCAAAGTCTCCTCTTCTGGTTCATACTCATCATCATCATCATAATCCTGAAGCCGCCACGTTTGCAGCTGCCTAGTCTGCAGCACAATCACACGAAAACGATAACGACCATAAGATGTTGGTGGATATGCTGCATCCTAAATATCCCTTGCCTCATCTGAATCAGTCTCAATTTCATCATCCTCCGTACTCTGAGATGGTTCAGCTGCCACAGTAGACTAGTCTGGTTGATAGTTCTTAACCTCGTCAAAGATGTTTCCGGGTGCTTCAGGTGGTTGAAGAATATCCTGAACGACCTATTCTGCAATATCAGCTTGAGCAGCTCCACCATTAGCAAAAATATCCTCCAAATCTCGAGGATCAACTGGAATGACAGGTGGAGATGCTAATGTTGCTGGTGATGGGACAGCTTGATTCTGGACAGGTTGCACCACTTGTGCTGCAGGTGCTGCTGCTGCTGATGGGACCGCTGCTGGACCTTGTTGCACATCCAGCCATCCATCTCCTGTTGGTGCAACACAGACATCGTTGAGCAAAGCTCCAAACAGTGGAGTAGGCTGTGGACGCTCATTCTCAGGCCATCTCTGGCTGTGGACGCTCAGTCTAGTTATGGTGGCAAATTGGGCATATAGTGACGAATAATCATCATCACAAAGCATGGATACATCAGGAATCACTTGCGAGTTGGAGCTGTTATCTGATGTATAAGATCTACAAAAAAGAATCTAGAGAATCTGTATGGCTTGTTGTATACAAGTGAGCTCATCACAGATTGTAGCTTGGATTTCATTACATCAAAACCTTCCTTCTTCGGGGCAAGACAGACGGGAAGAACGTGCATCAAATAACGCCATTGCTCTATCACTCGACTTTTCACGTACGAGGCTTTGGTCAGATCAAGCGAGTACTCCATCCGTTGGAAATCCCCTTGGCGTAGTTGAGTTAAGTAGTCTATAGAACTATTCTCTTGAGCTTCAGTTCCCAGGACAAGAATTGTCCTTATAATCCGCTGTCGAGAAAGCAATCAGCTGCCCATTTACTCTTGCCTAGAATACGGGGGGGGGGGGGGGGTGGACAGAGGATGCACTTGTACCAAAATTGACGAATGTACCAAGTCATCAAAGTTGGATTATGCGTTAAGGTGTGTGCTACTCGGGATCTGGTCAGATTTGCCAGAATGTCATACGAACTTCAGATTCTACATCTAAAGTTCACCCATCACACTTGAACTTGCATAAATCATATCATGTCACATATATGGAAATCATCCTTTGTTTGGACAGTCCGAACATCGGACCAACATAGCATACCTCATTTTATTCTATATAAGTGTATTTTGTTGGACCTCATCCGAACTTCGGATGAGTGTCCATCCAGGGTTCGGACCACATCTTATATGTGGTTTGTCTTTTAATTTAATTTCTAAGTGTTGGGCCTCCGACGTAATCCGAACATTGGACCATCCGAAGTTTGGTTCCCTTGTTTCCTTTTTAACATGTATGTTTTCTCTGATTTTACGAAAGTTTGTTCCATCCGAACTTCGGACCATCCATGATCCGAAGTTTAACATTTAATTTTTTTTTAAATTATTCAACCTTTTTATTAAGTTCCCTCTTCTTGCACCATTGGTCATAGTTATTCATAGGTCTTTGAGTGAATAGATCTGTTCTAACATTGGTCTCACAACGATCGACTTTGGATTTCTGTGAGTAATATTCTTATACTACTGAAAAAAAACTCGATGCGTTAAACAGAATAGATAAATTCTATCTCATACCTTTTTCAGACTATGTTTCTATGGTATATATCTTTCTAGCATGTTTTCACTAATCATGTGGTGTGTTTTACAGAACAAATGGAGCAAACACAAGCACATACTCTTACTATTCCACACCCTCCTATCCCACACAACAACCAGCAACTGCCAGAGTCTGTACTCCTCAACCCAGCTCTGTTTACAGAATTTTCACCCCACAACTGGTAGCTGGACCTCCCAGCACTTCATAAAGAAACAAATGACATCACCTTTCATATCCTCAAAGGCCATCCCATGTATAATCTAAAATAGATTGATGAGACAGTCCCTCATTTTGTAACCAAATTTGATTAAGTACCTATAGGTCCCGAAAGGTTTCCCAAGAGTATAGTTCTAAGCTGTAGAGGGGGGGGGGGTGAATACAGCTATTTAAAACTTAACAATCTTTTTCTCAATATTTGTGTATATTATTAACAAGTGTTAATTACAAACAAGCTTGAATGCGGAAAGGTTCAAGCTGAGATGACAGATACAACAATTGGTTAACTAATCTAAGACTCACTCAGACTAGATTCGATGAATACACTCACTTAGAAGCACTCACTATTTTTACAAGACTCAGAAGGACAGCTTACACAAGAACAACTTAGACACACTTGGCTGTTTTATATAAGCAGACTTGCATGCATGGAATAACACACTTCAATGCACGTTCTGATTTCACACTCTTGATTTTTCTTTATCCTTAGAAGCTTCCTTTTGTACACAAAAGGAGAATCTCAGTGAAGCTTCTTCATTGGACAAAAGAGATAGTGGAGAGTCTTTCCAAAAGGACAAAACACCTTTCTGCACGTTCTGATAAAGTACCTTTGTTTTCATATGGCAGAATCTTTGTCTTTTCATTTTTCTCACTGTTGCATAAGGCTTTAACCAAAAGAGGAATGTCAACTTTGCATCTTTCTTCTTTTGCTAATGCCATTTTGATATAAGAAAAGGTCTGTCACCCTTTTCAAATATCTGTTTGTCTTCATGTAATAGAACAGCGTGGGCAGGCTGTGCAGTTCTGTTTTCCACTTTGTCTTCGACTTGTAAACTGATCTTGTAGCCAAAAACAATACATGATGACTTGGAAACATATTCCATAGAGTGTTTAACATGTTCACAAAGAACAGAACACTTAAAAACTGCCCAAGCTGCTCAAGAGAGTAGAGCAGCGTAGACAGTTTATGCCCAGCCTATTCAGCATATAGAACAGCTTGGACAAACTGTCTTTTTTGCAAGGAATGCAACATGGTTAACAGCTTTGGGCTGATATTGCATATCATTTTCAGGTTTCAATAAGGCATATAATAGGCTTTAAATTTAACCTTCAAATGCATCAACAGGTTTGATTAAAAATCTCCCCCTCAGATGTACAGAAGGTTTAACTGAGGGCTTTTTGTGCCTAACAATCTCCCCCTATTTGCAATAATCAGTCTAAGCTGATTTAATCAATAATCACTATACATTTTTACAATACATCTTGCTGAAAAGGAATTACAACATTTAAGTAAAGTAAAAGATCAGTTTATATATACTGATTTTGATTACATAACAACACATGTTTTTACAAGAGTACAACTAATGTACTAATGTATATTACAACTGATGTAAATAAGCAAAGTTACAACATATGTAACAAAGTACAACTAATGTACAAAAAGTTCAACACTTTGGACTGTTGATTTTTGGGAGCAGATAATGGCAAGCCTGTCCAACAGATGGATAGCTTCCATTCTTCACCTACCCTGATGGTAGATGGACTTCACTCTAGTGGTGGTGGTCCTTCAAACATCTTTTCAAGCTCCTCCCTTGTTTCCTCCAAATCTTGGATTTCAACTCCGAGGATCATAAACTTGGGATCTTGAAGTTCACCTCTTTCATAACAGCCTCTGAGCTGATCCCAGACGTCTGCTCTCCACTTGCTTGATTCCCTGAATGAAGCTGCAAGTCTGTAGGCTGCAAGCTGTCTCAGATCCACCTTGTATAGATCTGATGCTCTTTGAAAGCATTTCTTCTGTGTTAAGGGATCTACAGAAAATGCCCCCAACTCAGGTTCTTCAATTATCTTGCCTTCTTCAAACTCTACTCCACTAGGCAGGCTGTAGTCCATTCCTTTCATCTCAACAGCATAGTCACCCTGTTCAATTAAATGAGGAGTTGTTCAAGCTCAGTATCCTTCCTTGTCCTCCTGGCCTTTATTTAGGGGTATGTCACAGAGACACCCTCACTGGCTTCTTTTGAGATCAGGCCAAGATCCTGCACTCTCTCCATCAGCTTCTTAATATATGCCCTGATAGTCTTAGCCGTTTCTGACTTAGACTGGCTCAGGGCAACTGCCAGCTCAACCCATTCCCTGTTCCCCATCTGTGCAACATCAGTGTAGTCATAAGTTTCCAGTTCTGGGCCTGTTGCACCCATTCTGGTTATCTGCAGTTTCCACTGTTTGCCTTTCTTGATGTGGGGACAGCTTTGACAATTGCTTCCTTGCAAGCCTTCTATCAACAACATCCTGAAACTTTTTCCTTGCCACGTTGTCAAAATGGAACTGGGCCCTAGCAGAGGATGCTTGTTTTGGTTTGGTCACAGAGACCAGAGCACCCTTAACTTGTTCACCTTCCTTTTAACCCGCTGATTCCTTAGCAGCTTCCATCAGTTTCTTTTGCACATCCAAAGAAGGCATTTTAATTTTGCTTGCTTCTTGGAGTGCAAAAGATTTGGCAGCTTTGGCAGAGGCTTCTTCTTTTCCGAACTCATAGTATTTATCCATGGGAAGACCCATTTCCTTTGCCCTGGCTATGTGAAACTTTAACTCTGCTGCTTTCTGTTGTTCAGGATCAGATGCTGCTTTTTCTTTTCCTTTAGCTGTTGTAGTGATAACAGCCTCAGGAGTATCTTCCTCTTCTTCTTCTTCCTCTAAAATCAGATGCCTCCTTCTGCTGCTTGGCCTGGCATCAGAAATGAATTCCTCCCCCTTAGACTGAGCAGGGTTTGGAGATTCAGCTTGAGTAGGCTGAGCAGCTTGAGAGGCCTCTGAGCAGCTTGAGAGGCACCTTCCATTGTACCTGTTGAAGATGCTCCTGCTGGTTGACCAATAGGTAATGATTTCTCCTTAGGAGAAGAAGTTTTCTCCCCATTAGACTTGGTCTTCGAGGCAGATGACTTCTCCCCCTTTGAAGGAGATGGACCAGCACCTTCAACATCTGGTCTGCCTGAAGACACGAAGTCAGTAGGCTTGCCAGCAGTTTTGGCAACAGGCTTGGGACCAACCAGGCTATGCACCAAGAAAGCCAGGTTTTCCTTCACCTCTGCAAGTTGGGAAAGACAGTTTTGAAGAGAGGATGATTGGGTTTCAGCAAGGGAGGTCAGCTTAATAATGTTTTCCCTAACAGAGGCTGTGAACAACAAAGTTTGGAGCTGTCCAAGATGTAACTCAAGAGAGTCCTGCACATCAGCAAGGTTTGATGATATAGAGTTTGATAGAGAGCCGATTAGGGTGTTTAAGCTGGCAAAAGTAGTAGGTCGTGTAGAATTGCAAGTGGTGAGTAGAGATGACAGCTGTTGGGATATGGCTGTCATAGAGGACACGGAGTCCTGTTGGAGTGAAAGGATTGAGGAGAGGGATGTGGAGACATTTTGTAGCTGTGCAGTGAGTGCAAGCAGCTGTGAGGAGTTGTTAGTTTGTGGAGTGGCTGGGAAGGAATCCTTGAATAGATCAAAGAACCCCTTAAGCTGTTCAAACACAGAGTCTGAAATGAGAGAGGGTAGAGAAGATATGGAGGTTTCTAAGGAACAAACCTGTCCAGGTGTGGGAAGTCAGAGAAACATTTGAATGTGAAAGGAAGACGAAGATGAAATAGTATGGGATATTTATAGGATTTCAATGTGAGTGGGTATGAGAGAGAAACATTTGGGCGGTTGATTTGAAAAGATCGTTAATGGAAAACGAAACGGTTGTCCATGTCAGACCGTTTGTCAGACCACTTGAGCCTATTTTAATCACTAACACACGTAACCCACATTATCCGCAGTAATTAAGTTAAATAAACAAAAAATTAAGTAACTAAATTGTGAAGAAAGGTAAACTGATAGTCCAAGCTGATGGTCAAACCTGTGATGAGCAGGGTCATCACAAGCTGTTCACTCTTCTAGCTGCTCCTTCAACCTGTTCAGCTATGTAAGAACAGGTTGTGTTCAATAGTTGATCAGGTTACAAGACAATGCCTTGTATGACAGATTGAGAGAGTGAGCAGGGTGGAGGTTTGATCATCAGATCAGGCTTGACAGATAAACTGTTATTCATCAAACCTGTTATATGCTCAAGCTATTCAAGTTTTGTAGAAAACGACTAAGTATAGAACATGCATAGCCTGTTCTGTCTAAGCTGTTCTGAAAGAACTTGAGTAGTGTGAGACATATAAAGTCTTAGACTTTAAGGACACTTAGTCACTTTTGTTTAACATGCCCAACTTGCTTACTAGGTAATTAAACCTGTTTTCATCAAGAGGTTTGGTGAAAATGTCTGCAAACTGTTCATTAGTGGAAATAAAACTTACCTCCACATTACTTTTCTGAATGTGATCTCTGATAAAGTGATTTCTGACTTCGATATGCTTTGTTCTGGAGTGAAACAGTAGATTGTCGGAAATAGCTATGGCACTTGTTTTGTCACACAGAATAGGAGGTTTTCCTAAGTACAAGTCCATAGTCTTCAAGCTGATGCTGCATCCATATTATCTACCCACAGCAGCTTCCAGCAGCAATGTACTCAGCTTCAGGAGTAGAAGTAGAAACTAAGTTCTGCTTCTTGCTACACCAACTTATCAACTTACCACCAAGGAGTTGACATCCACCTGTTGTTCTTTTCCTGTCTAGCCTGCAACCTGCAAAATCAGAATCTGAATAACCTGTTAGTTCAAGGCTTGACTCTTTGGGATACCAAAGACCCAAACCTGGTGTACCCCTAAGGTATCTGAAGATTCTTTTCACAGCAGCTAGATGTGATTCCATTGGATCATATTGGAACCTAGCACATAAACAGGTAGCAAACATAATATCAGGTCTACTAGCAGTTAAGTACAGCAAGCTCCCAATCATGCCTCTGTAAGCTGTTACTGAAACAGCTTTGCCACTGGCATCTGCATCCAATTTTACATTGGTTGCCATTGGGGTTTTAATAGGAGAACTTTGATCAAATTTAAACTTTTTCTATAGATCTAAAGTATACTTTCTTTGATTTAACCTGTAATCCTAAAAAGAAAGTAAGTTCTCCCATCATACTCATTTCATACTTGGATTTCATGAGTAATGAAAAATTCTTGCAGAATTGTTCATTAATAGAACCAAATATTATGTCATCCACATAGATTTGAACAAGCATAATATCAGACTTCACTTTCATTATGAACAGTGCGTTCCCCAACTTTACCTCTGGAATACCCATTCCTTATAAGGAAATCAGTAAGAGTGTCATACCAGGCTTTAGGGGCTTGTTTTAGACCATCGAGAGCTTTGTCCAACTTGTAGACAAAACCTGGATGATGTTCATTTTCAAAACCTGGAGGCTGCTTGACATAAACATCCTCTTGCAGCTTTCAATTTAAAAATGCACTCTTCACATCCATTTGAAATACCTTCATGCTCTTATGAGCAGTGTAGGCTAGAAACAAACGAATTGCCTCTAGCCTGGCCACAGGAGAAAATGTTTCATCGTAATCAATGCCTTCCTCCTGTCTATTGCCCTGAGCAACAAGTCTTGCCTTATTTCTAATGACATGACCTTGCTCATCCATCTTGTTCCTGTAAACCCATTTGGTGCCAATTATAGTTTTACCTTTAGGAGCAGGGACCAGCTTCCATACCTTGTTTCTCTCAAACTGATTGAGTTCTTCTTGCATGGAAGTTATCCAAATAGCATCTTTAAGTGCTTCATCCACTTTCTTTGGCTCCGTGAGAGACACAAAGCTAGAGAACATACAAAAGTTCCCTAAGCTGTCCCATCTTGTTTGTACCCCTTTGTTGATGTCACCAATTATTTGATCATTGGGGTGACATCTGATCCACTTAGGATCATTTTTCAATGAAGATTCTCCTGAGTTGTTAGCATCTTCAGCAGGTCCTGTTGAACAGCTCTCAAGATTTTCAGACACACTGTTGTCTTGAGCCTGTTCACTTGTTGAACATGATTGACCAATGTTGAACATATCAGCAGAGGATCCAGGAAAATCAGCATTGATTGGTTCAGGACATGTAGTTGTAATTAAGTCAGAACACTTATTCACACATGGTGTATCAACATAATCATCATCATGTCCATCATGGTTTGCAGGTTCCACTCTGGATGTAGTGGAAGCTTTTGAGTCCTCTTCACTGTTGGAATGCATGAGATCATCAATGTTGAATTCTCCTGAAACTGATTCAGGAACAGCTTTGGTGGAGGCATTCCTGGACTCTTCAAAGGTGACATTGATAGATTCATCTGTCACCTTTCTTTTGTTGTTGTATACTCTGTAGGCTTTGGAGATAGCAGAGTATCCAACAAATACACCTTCATCAGCTTTTGGTTCAAACTTTGCCAGTTGGTCCCTTTGATTCAGAATGAAGCAGGGACATCCAAACACATGGAAGTAGCTAATATTTGGCCTCCTCCCTTTGAGCAGCTCATAGGGAGTTTTGTTGAACCTTTACACCACTAAGGATCTGTTTTGGGTGAAGCAAGCAGTGTTGACAGCTTCAGCCCAGAATGATGAAGGTAAACTAGATGCACACAACATGGTTCTAGCAGCTTCAATAAGGGTTCTATTTCTTCTTTCAGCAACTCCATTTTGTTGTGGAGTTCTTACTGCTGAAAAGTTTTGAGAGATCCCTTTTTCTTCAAAGAAGTCTTCAAGAGTACTGTTTTTGAACTCAGTACCATGATCACTTCTATGCTGATTCACTTGAGTAGAGTTCAGCATTTCCATCTTTTTGACAAATCCAATGATTTCTCGAGCAGCCTCTCCTTTGCTCTTCAAGAAGATTACCCATGTAAACCTGGAGAACTCATCAACCATTACTAGAGTGTATCTTCTTCCTCCAAGACTTGGGACATTGACAGGTCCAAACAAGTCGATGTGGATTAAGAAGAGAGGAGTATCAATAGAAAAACTATGCTTGGATTTTAAAGATGATTTCCTCTGCTTACCTTTCTCAGAAGCTGTGCAGAGTTTATCCTTAACAAAAGTCATGGAAGGCAAACCTGTTACTAACTCTTTCTTACAGAGTTTGTTGATGTTCTTGAAGTTCAGGTGTGACAGCCTTTTATGCCATAACCAGTTTGGGTCCGCATTTTACTTGTGAGAAAACAGGTTTCAGTAGTGGGATCAGAAGATTTCATATCCACAACATATACACCTTTCTTCCGTTGAGCACACAACACAACTTTGCCTTGGGGATCCAATATGTAACCCAGGTGCTCATCAAAGTTAACCTTGTAGCCAGCATCACATAGTTGACTTATGCTTACAAGGTTGTGTTTCAGCCCAACCACATAGGCTACTCTTTTGAACACTAGAGCACCAGCTTTAAGAGTTCCATATCCCTCAGTGGATCCCAGTACATTGTCACCAAAAGGGACTTTTGGCCCTTTTTCAGGCCTGAGATCATTCAGCAGGTCCTTGCAACCTGTCATGTGCCCTGAGCAGCCACTGTCCAAGTACCAAACCTGGGATGGTTGTTTGTCCTACAGAATGTAATAGGAAAATATTAGTTACTTTTAGGGGAACTCATCACAGAGATGAGTTCTCCTACTTTATCAACATGTGTTGATGGGCTAGAGATATCCACATTAATATTTCCTATTTGAATGGTATCAATTTGGATACCACTCTCATTGACTAAGTTACTTCCAACACTGCTTATTTTAGCAATGATGGAACTAGAGGAGTCAACAGGCCTCATGTCCTCAGTTTCAGGACAGTCTTTGGCCATGTGTGTCTTCTTTCCACATTTATAGCATTTTATCAGCAGTTTTAGCAAACTTATTACTATTTTTCGATGAATCAACAGCTTGGGTGGATGGCACAATAGCAACAACTTTGCTTGTTTCTTCTTTCCTCTTTTTGGAAGGATAGATGTCAAAAACAGGAAGCTTGATTGGCTTTTGTCCTTCCACAGGTTTGGGAAACTTATTCCCAGATTTCTCAGGCTGAGCAATGACTTTGCCTTTGCCCTTACTGAGATGTGATTGACGCTGCCTATCAGTATAATCACTGTTTCTGGTTTTGAAAGACTTATTTTCACTTATAACTAGTTTTCCACTATGATTTGAAAACTTATTTGAATCCACAGCAGATTTACTTTCAACATGAGACTTACCCTTGTTGAAAGCAGGCTGCTTACCTTTGGACCCAGAGCCTGTTTTGTCAACAGGTTTAGTGTCCACCGCTGCAGTTTTAGTATGTTTACCTTTCTTTTGCTTGTGTGAATCAGCATAGCACTTAGCAGACTGATTTGATGGAGAACACATTCCATCATCAGCTTTAGGGCCTTTTTCACACAAGCTGTCAGTGTTTTGAGGCCTGACAAACCTGTTTGTTGAAACCAACTTTCCATTAACTTTCTGGATGAAAGTACTGGGAAGCTTACCAAGAGTGGATAAGTCATCTTTCAGATTATTGATTTTAACAATCGAAGCTGTTGTGTCAAGATCCCCTCCAAGATAGGCTTGGATTTGTGCAGGGATCTGTTGACTTAAGCAATGGCTGACTTTTTGTGTTGATTGGCACCAAGAGTCAACTGTCTTTTGAAGCTTTGCAGGGTTTACATCTGTTTCTCTCTTTTCTTCCAGTAAAATAGAGTTGATGTGTTTTAGTTCATCAAGCTTAGCTTCCAACTTATGGAAACTGTCTAGTTTTCTGGATTTAACTTCAAGATCAGTTTTAAGCTTAGAGATTTCAGATATTAAAACATTATGCTTCTCAACAGCAGCTTTTAAGTCAACCAACATATATTCAAACATTTTTACTTTTTCATCTGAACTGTAAGTCATAAAATTTTGTACCTTGTACATCATTGTAGGGTTCCAGTTTTCCAAGCTGCTGAAGGCTTCAGCTTCAGCCAAGTCCTGTTTGAAGTTGCTAGTTGATGGGATATCAGTATTGGCCGTCAGACATTTGTTGTCTTCTTCATCTGAGGATGAATCAGACTCCTCCCAGTCACATGTCTCTGCCATCAGTCCCTTTTGCTTGTTGGAAGCCACTGAGTTTTCCAACTTTTTCAGCTTTTCCATGGCCATAAGGTACTTAACCCTATAGCCATCATCCCTTTTAGTCTTGTATGGTTTGGAAGACTGTCCAACAGCTTTTGACACACAGTCAGCAGCTATATGACCAGCTTTGCCACATTTGAAGCACTCAGCTTTAGATTTATCAAATGCCTTCTTCTTGGCAGCATTTGAGTTTCCCTGCAACATATTTCTTCCAAACCTCTTCTTGTTGAACCTTTTGACAAGCATGGCTATCATTTTCTCATCATCAAGCTCAGCAAGATCTGCACTGTCTTCCTTATCAGACATTTCCTCTCTTTCATCATCAGCCTGTTGATCAGATTGTGTGAACACATCACACTCATGTCCAACAGGTTGTCTCACGCTTTCCACTAAGGCAGCACCTCTCTTGGACATTTCCAAGGCATTTCTCTTCTGCTGCATTGACTGTTCATCAATTAGTAAGGATCCATATAAGTTTTCCAGATCCATACCTTTGATAGTACCTGAGTTTCTAAAGATGGTGGAAAAGTAGTTCCATTCTTTAGGTAGAATGTCCAAGAACTTGTTCACCAGGGTTAGGCTGTCCTTAGTGATCCCAACAGCTTTGTGATCATTAACAAGAGCAGTAAACCTGGTGTAGGTTTCTGTGAGTCTCCTTTGGTTTTGCAAGGAAGAGTTCATATTGTCTAACAAGATTATTAATCATGTTGTCCAATGTGATTGTGGGTCCATCATAGACGATACACAAAGTATCCCACATCTCTTTCGCAGTCTTCATCTTCTCAACCTGTTTGAACACATCATCAGGCAGAGAGATAACTAGGTTATTCCTGGCTTTTGCATCCAGAGAAACCAGTCTTTTGTCTTCATCAGACCTTGAGCTTTGTCCTTCTCAAAGGTTCTGATTTCAGGGGCTGCTCCTTCAACAGCAGGAGTTATGGTAGTAACAGAAGTTGGCACATAGGAACCTTCCATTACTATCTCTGGTAATTGTACATCCAGATTCTCTAAATAGAGCATCATTCTGCACTTCCAGCCAGAGAAATTCTGATGATTGAACTTTGGGGGTTTGGCCATTGACCCATTGTCATAGTAAGAAGAACTTGCAGAACTGTTGTCCCTGGAAACGTAGGGAGGATGAGAGATCTTAGAGATGACACACACTCTAACACTGCTCTGATACCAGTTGTTGGTCCCGAAAGGTTTCCCAAGAGTATAGTTCTAAGCTGTAGAGGGGGGGGGGGTGAATACAGCTATTTAAAAGTTAACAATCTTTTTCTCAATGTTTGTGTATATTATTAACAAGTGTTAATTACAAACAAGCTTGAATGTGGAAAGGTTCAAGCTGAGATGAGAGATACAACAAATGGTTAACTAATCTAAGACTCAATCAGACTAGATACAATGAATACTCTCACTTAGAAGCACTCACTGTTTTTACAAGACTCAGAAGGACAGCTTACACAAGAACAGCTTAGACACAATTGACTGTTTTATATAAGCAGACTTGCATGCATGCAATAACACACTTCAATGCACGTTCTGATTTCACACTCTTGAGTTTTCTTTATCCTTAGAAGCTTCCTTTTATGCTCAAAAGGAGAATCTCAATGAAGCTTCTTCATTGGACAAAAGAGATAGTGGAGAGTCTTTCCAAAAGGACAAAACACCTTTCTGCACGTTCTGATAAAGTACCTTTGTCTTCACATGGCAGAATCTTTGTCTTTTCCTTTTTGTCACTGTTGCATAAGGCTTTAACCAAAAGAGGAATGTCAACTTTGCATCTTTCTTCTTTTGCTAATGCCATTTTGATATAAGAAAGGTCTGTCACCCTTTTCAAATATCTGTTCGTCTTCATGTAACAGAACAGCGTGGGCAGGCTGTGCAGTTCTGTTTTCCACTTTGTCTTCGACTTGTAAACTGATCTTGTAGCAAAAAACAATACATGATGACTTGGAAACATATTCCATAGAGTGTTTAACCTGTTCACAAAGAACAGATCACTTAAAAACTGCCCAAGCTGCTCAAGAGAGTAGAGCAGTGTAGACAGTTTATGCCCAGCCTATTCAGCAGATAGAACAGCTTGGACAAACTGTCTTTGTTGCAACGAATGCAACATGGTTAACAACTTTGGTCTGATATTGCAAATCATTTTCAGGTTTCAATAAGGCATATAACAGGCCTTAAATTCAACCTTCAAATGCATCAACAGGTTTGATTAAAAATCTCCCCCTCAGATGTACAGCAGGTTTGACTGAGGCCTTTTTGTGCCTAACAATACGCATCCGTCTCACACTCGAAGCCATCCACCATATTCTACGCCTCCCAGCCGAACATTTCTTATATATTAAATACACCTTCGCCCCAATTGTTTCACAAGAACAAATTCTCTTACACGTCCAAGCCTTGGGATATGACGACACACTAACAAAGTCGTCGGACTTCAAAACGAAACATCTACAATCCCAAAGGCGAGTATTCTTTGATACACTCAACCGCTGCTTCACCGGATAGCACTCTGGCCATGACTATGCCAGTATACACATGCTCTCATTGTATTCAGCTTTCGGCTATGGACGCCACTAAGACTATGCAATTCATTTTTGATGAAGTTTGAAACGCGATCAAGGATAAAGGCACGAAGCGCAAAATGAAATTCATTCCCTTTCAACGGTTCCTGCAACTCTTCATACAATTCGCAATGGACAACGATGATGAAATCCATGATCGGCCAGAGGCAGATGTTTTTCAAACGGTGGCTCTGTCCAGATTTAAACTGCTAAGGGGACCTTCCTCGGGTTTCAGTAATGGACATTCGACGATCTCTAATATCCTATGCCGACTGGAGATAGGAAAGGATATGGGTATACCTTCAGGGAGTCTATCCAGAAGAGGCTCAGTCAAATTCGACTGAGCCAACCACTTTTGAAGGAGAGGATGAGCCGAGTGAGGATGAGGGCGTTGGAGTTGAAAATATCTTTGGGATTGGTAAGCGGGAGCTAAGTGATGTGAGGGAGGGATCAGGGGCATCAAAGGCAGATATGGTCGATTAAGAAAAAACCATCTTTTACCTTCTCAGAGATATAGATCAAGCTCAACTACCATCACCCCCTTGCTCGAAGGGGGGAGATGTTGAAAAAGGTCACATGTCACCCCTGATGACTGAAATCCCTTTTACCACAAACGATCCAACACCCCCAACGCATTGCACTTATTAAAAGTTGTCTACGTGACGTCCTCCGCAACATCTGGATATGACTCCATTCCTGCTGGAGTAGAGATGAGAGATGGAAATCCTGACACGACCACATCAAAGCCGTCCGTGTGAGGACATCCCAGGATCACTCCTGAGATGTTAACATTGGCTATTCGTGAAGCTAGAGTGGTCATACGGGGTAACTTGGACGCCCTTAAGGTATAAAATGAGGAACAAATCTCCTCTTTCCTTTATCCATTAAAGACTAACAGAGCTGCAACTCAGGAGGCGCCACCGGGTACCCCATCAGTCCAAAGTGATATCGCTATCCTTGCACTAAATATCAATTAGCCACAATAGCTTCCCTCTACACGGATTGTTTCGATAATCTACAGTGACTAATCTTAAGGGTAGAGGTAGACCTCAACAAAGGAATTTATAGGTTGGAGTCTATAGTGATTGACCTCCGGAGTCTTTGCTACCCTCTGGCTTCTGCACATAAATGAAAACATGATGATCAGGATAACCCTGATCATCTTGAGGAACAGAAACGTGATTAAGCCTGAGGGTGCCACTTTGGTGGGAGAAGGGTCTGAGCAATAAAAAGAGGGGAATAAGGAAACTCTAGCTTTTGAACCTTATGAGGGTCGCCATGCACATCCAGAATTAATTATATTAAATTCTGATGAAACTAGTTCATCTGTTGACTTTTTGAACTCACCAACCAAGCCAGAGCCTGAAACTGAAAACGAAATCACCTCTACCCCGACAACAATTTCTCCAACCACTACACAACCTATCTCCCTAAAAATTAGACTTCCAACCCATCCCGCTCCAGTCCAAGAAAGAATATTAGATTGTTTCCAAACTAGTACACCCGAGGTTGAAGCTACATATGAAGAAACTAAAGCTAGTTGGGTATATTGGTTCTCAGTCAAAAACATCTCGAATCTTCAACCTCATTGAAAACAGAAGCTTCTTGATGCTCACCATGAACATGTTTATGAGGTACTACACATTAACCAGGCTGATGTACGTAAGGGCCACACCAAGGGGTGAATTAAATACCTCTTAATAATTTCGTTTGATGACCTGTGCAAGTCGTACCTAGAAAACCGTTTCAGAGTAGTTTTCATGAAGAACCACGACAAGTACAAATGGCAATCAAGAATAATTTTGTATGAGTTGGATTGACTCCACCAGATTAGAACTTTGCCATGATTGATCATCAACCTATATACAGAGTTATCTGAAAACCTGAGCATGATATAGTTTACTCAAACAATCAAGGAAGTAAAAGGTTCATATCATTCAAAGAGATCGCCTATTACTCTGACGATACGCTGCACATGATTAGAGAGAAGATGAATGAAAGCTTCCAAGATGATGAACAAAAAGAACAAAGCAAACTAAGAATCCAGTCGGCGGAAGGGTTAATAACTATAGAAGCTATTGAACTTATCAGTCATAGACTGCACTTGCGACAAGTTATAAGAAGGTTTGATGTGAGATTGGGAATTTGAACGAAAACTAATTGTAAGGTCCCTTCCTACAAGATCTATCAAGGCGTTGTGGCGACAAACGAGTGCAGAATTCTCGTTTAACACTAACGGATCAACCACGAATACTCACACGGGAAAACAGAGGCAAACACGATGTTCGTTGACGGAATATCAACTCTACAACCTGTATCGCTCCTCTGGTCGCTCTCTCTCTCTCTCTCTCTCTCTCTCTCTCTCTCAAACACCGTCTGCTATGAATATTATCGAAGTGTGCGAAATTCTCTAATATAAGTTCATAATATACACGCTAAGTTCGTGCATGGCCCAACTCCGCGAACTCGTAAGTTCAAGCCCATGCAGCTAACTTCGTATAAACTTATTTGATATAAATTCATATGAACTTATCTGCAATAAGTTTATACCTATTAAAATAAGAACTTATCATGCAATCATGAACTTATCATGCAATCATGAACTTATCATGCAAACATGAACTTAATACACAATCATGAACTTAAGACATAAACATGAACATATAATCATGACTTTGTATTCATAAGGCCCTATCTATTACAATTGACTATCAATAACAAACTAGAATGTTGTCGTCACACCGGGTTTACTAAAAGACTCCCCCTTGACGATAACTTCTAATTATTTTTCATTGATCTACAATTCTAGTCCTATTCAGATCGCTTCCTACATGTAGTCCCTGTTCAATGCATACCCTAACCAGTTTCTAGTATTTTCCGCCTTCAGATCTCCAACCTTCATGATAGAAGATCGGCTTCTCGTGAAGGTTTTTTAGATCACTTTGAGATAGGTTCACAAGATGCAAATGATAATATACCTCCAAAATAATCTTGTCGTCTTCAACCTCCATTATAGCTTTAGCAGTTTCATTGTCAACGTACCACCACTTCATATTTACCAGAACATCATGTGGCATTGTCTTCAATGGAACCTTCTTTATGCATCTGACTGGTTTGTAAACCATCTTGGTCATGGTCTACTAATCTGAGGATCTATTCTCGTTTCATCTACCTCTCTTTTTCCAACTCTTGGCTTGATCCTTTCAAACTTTCCAGATTGACCTTCTCTTCTGACAATTCTTGCGACTACTTCAGCATAAGGGTCGTCTCCTAAGTTGATCAAGTTCTTCCAAGCTAACTATTTAACTTTACACTTTGGCAACGAACTAAAATCCTTCAGCCTTCTTTTCAGGTATTGCAGCCCATCTCTTCTCTTTAAAACAATTAGCTGCAGATCCTTGTCAAAGAACCAGCTAAAAATGTCACGTGACAGTTCTCCTGAAACTTGGCAATTTTATCTTCTTCTTTGTAGCCAAGTCTATCTTCTCTTCTTCTCTCTTAAACCACTATTTCTTCTTCTCTTCTCTCGAAATCTCCCAGTCTAGCATCTGAGATACCTCAGAATCTGATTCATCATTAAGTGTATATCTTAGCACATCTAGATCTATCGGATTCTGATCTACATTCACATATTGCTCCGTAACAGGTTGTTTATAGACAAAATTTTCATCAACATTATCATCTTCATCTATGACCACTTCGTCATCTGACTACCAATCACGAATATCTTTAGGAATAAATTCTCATTCCTCAAGATCTTCCTGATCTAAGTCATCTTCAAAATCAAACCTCAACTCATCTTTATCTAACCCTGAGAGAGCTCCTATCAAGTCTTCTTGAGTTACATCTCCTGTCTCTGTAGCCTTACCTTTGCCCTTGTCCTAGGCTGATAAACTAGACCCCCCCTGAGGTTTAGGAAGCTTAGAAGATTGTTGTTTTTTAAAGATCTGCCAGCTCACTGTCTTTATTTGCACTTGGGCCGTCTTCTTCATCGTCCCTCTAAAAATGCTTCAAGGCATCCTCCCTACAGCTCTCCACCTGAACTGGACGATCTTTCAAAAGTTGTGCCAGTAGATCCTCAAAGGTGGCAATCTTTTACTACTGATCAGCCACTGTTTGATCTAGCTGGACGTTATACTTCTGAACTTCAATAACGGCATTAGTCAGTTGGAGAATTTGCACAGCCTGATTATCAATTTGAGCTTGAAGACGAAGAAGGATCTGGCTATAAGATGTAGTTGTCTCGGGTGGAGATGGAACTGATGACGATGGTGCGGTTGTGGTTATTACTTGTGGTGCAACTGTTGCAGAGGTAGAGGGCACCGATTGATTTATCCTTTAACGTTTAGCTCTCTAATGCCTCTCCAAAGTCTCATATTCTGGTTCATACTCATCATCATCATCATAATCCTGAAGCCGCCACGTTTGCAGCTGCCTAGTCTGCAGCACAATCACACGAAAACGATAACGTCCATAAGATGTTCGTGGATATGCTGCATCCTAAATATCCCTTGCCTCATCTGAATCAGTCTCAATTTCATCATCCTCCGTACTCTGAGATGGTTCAGCTGCCACAGTAGACTAGTCTGGTTGATAGTTCTTAACCTCGTCAAAGATGTTTCCGGGTGCTTTAGGTGGTTGAAGAATATCCTGAACGACCTATTCTGCAATATCAGCTTGAGCAGCTCCACCATTAGCAAAAATATCCTCCAAATCTCGAGGATCAACTGGAATGACAGGTGGAGATGCTAATGTTGCTGGTGATGGGACAGCTTGATTCTGGACAGGTTGCACCACTTGTGCTGCAGGTGCTGCTGCTGCTGATGGGACCGCTGCTGGACCTTGTTGCACATCCAGCCATCCATCTCCTGTTGGTGCAACATAGTCATCGTTGAGCAAAGCTCCAAACAGTGGAGTAGGCTGTGGACGCTTATTCTCAGGCCATCTCTGGCTGTGGACGCTCATTCTAGTTATGGTGGCAAATTGGGCATATAGTGACGAATAATCATCATCACAAAGCATGGATACATCAGGAATCACTTGCGAGTTGGAGCTGTTATCTGATGTATAAGATCTACAAAAAAGAATCTAGAGAAGCTGTATGGCTTGTTGTATACAAGTGAGCTCATCACAGATTGTACCTTGGATTTCATTACATCAAAACCTTCTTTCTTCGGGGCAAGACAGACGGGAAGAACGTGCATCATATAACGCCATTGTTCTATCACTCGACTTTTCACGTACGAGGCTTTGGTCAGATCAAGCGAGTGCTCCATCCCTTGGAAATCCCCTTGGCGTAGTTGAGTTAAGTAATCTGTAGGACTATTCTCTTGAGCTTTAGTTCGCAGGACAAGAATTGTCCTTATAATCTGCTGTCGAGAAAGCAATCGGCTGCCCATTTACTCTTTCCTAGAGTACGGGGGGGGGGGGGGGGGGGGGGGTGGACAGAGGATGCACTTGTACCAAAATTGACGAATGTACCAAGTCATCAAAGTTGGATTATGCGTTAAGGTGTGTGCTACTCGGGATCTGGTCAGATTTGCCAGAATGTCTCTGCTTCTGGCACCTGCATATCTATGCTGACCACCATGTTGTGTTTGTTTTCAAACGCTCGCTCTGCCATTCCTGCACACACAACAAAATTTTAAAATTTGAACAATTAAATTTTCAAAAACAAATAAGTTCTCACGAACTTAAGGAAAATTAACCCTTTTTAGACTTCATGAACACATGAAACTAGTCCTAATAGGATCCATTCCGGTTTAGTAAGGTTCAACTGTAAGGTTTATCTCCTAAAAGAGTTGAAAACCGAGAGTTATTAACCCCCTTTTGATTCGAACACCAAAACCCAAATTAGTCTCCAAAGATCCAATTAAACTCCCTACACTTACTTACTTTGACGTTTTTGAAGCTAAACCGAGAGCAAGGGTGAAAAGTTCGAGAAGAGTCGATGGGTATCTTCGCTATACAAAAATAAGACCGTAAAGAGTCCGTTAAGTTAGTAATCGCGTGTTAAGTTCGTGATCGCCGCTTAAGTCCGTAAGGGATAAGTTCGTTCCAGGTTGGTGAACGAATTTAATATTTTGACACTATTTATAGGCCCCACACACGGTCTACGAACTTAGTTGCCATAAGTTCGTAGGAACTTATATGGCACGAATTTATTTCAACCTTTAAGAACTTAGAAAAATTTTAAATTTTTTTTAACTTATCGCGGAACACCTCACTTTGAGCAACCGATTATCACGTGTCTATTGTTTTTTCAACTGGAATAAATCCAAGTAATTGACATCGTTCCTACATACTTAAAATTTACCTAATAAACTAAAATAAAATGAAAATTAAAGATAAAATAACACAAAGTAAAAATTTTTGTGAGAGAGTCATAGAAGATACAATCAGATAGCTTTGCCAATGCACTATTGGTGTTGCACTTTAACGCTTTTGAATTTTAAAATCTCTTTATTGTTGATTGTAACATACACACCATGTCGATTATCAGTATTGTTGTTCACTTAAACACGCAATACAAAAGATTTTCTTTGGCCTTTCTATTTATCAAGAAATTACCTTACGTGTCCCATGCTTCGACATACCTCTGTGATTAAGACAATCATTATGACTTTTTTGTATTTGCAAATTCTCTTTAAAACGCAAACGTGGGACATAGGTCTGTACTGACGTACAACAGAGTGTCTTGGTTTATCTTAGGGTAGAGCATACTTCTCATATTTAGCCAAGATAGCGGTGACAGGTTTGTACTTTCGTACAACAAAGCGACGTATCTTTCTCTATTAAGTCAAAATGGCGGTGACAGGTCTGTACTGACGTACAAGAAAGCGACATGTCTTGACTTTCTTTTCTCCTCATGCTTGCTCTTTGTTTAAGATGTATTTTGTTGAAGCGATACATCTCCCAAACTGATTTACATACCTCATTCATAATTAATTTTGTGTATGCCTATAACACAGATATTAAGACCTATTAATCATACGTCTATGTTGGTAACAAATACGACAATTTCTTGAATGTTTATTGGCTTTTAGGAAAATCTTCATGTTTTATGCCTACCAACACATCAGAATATGAATATGTACATGACTAGAGTTTATAGTGCATTATGTGTGAAAGTTTAACAATTAGAGTTTGTTAGTTTTCTCTAAATCTCGTCATGTTGAACCTTGAACTCTATGACCTCTCTGCTTATTTTTTTTAAGTAAATTATCTATAAAGACAAACTAAAAGCTAAAAATTATAGAAAACCTATCTAACGAGGTCAGGTTACTCTGGATTTTGCGTCACGTTTAGTTGGACTAACAACTCAAAACGTGATCTATCAAGTGCTTTTGTGAACAAATCCGCATAGGTGTCTTCTGTTGGAACTTATACCAACTTAATCAGGTTTCTCTCTACACAGTCACGAATAAAATGATGACGTATATCAATGTGCTTAGTCTTACTATGCTTTACCGGATTACTGGTTATTGCTATTGTGGATTGGTTATCTATCCTAATAGGAGTATGAGTATAAGTCAAACCATAATTCCGCAATTGTAGTTGGATCCATGAAACCTTTTAACAACAGCTACCCGCAACTACATATTCAGCTTCGCATGTGGATACGACTACCGAAGTCTGTTTCTTACATTGCCAGGACACCAGTCTCCCTCCAAAGAACTGACAACCTCCTGTTGTTGACTTTTCGTTCAACCTGCACCCTCCATAGTCCGAGTCTGTTTAAGCTTCCAATTCTAGATCTCCATCGGCATGATACCAAAGGCCCATCTTAGGTTTTGACGTCAGGTTTCTCAGAATCTGCTTCACAGCTTTCATATGCATCTCTTTAGGGTTGGCTTAAATCCTGGTAAATAAACATACAATAAAGCTAATGTCAGGTCTGGAAGCAGTTAGATACATAAGTGACCCGATCATGGCCCCATATAAGTCTGATCCACATCAGTGTCACTTTCGTTACCAGGTCCGAGATTGTGGTCGACTTGAATTGGTGTGCTGAAATGTGACGTGAGTTTTGTTCCTTCCATCCCAAAGCGCTCAAGTATCTCATAGACATACTTCGTCTGATGAATGAACATACCCTCATTTCGTTGTTCAACTTGTAAACATGACTTTTTCAAAGTCCTTACACAGCTGTTCATTTGATTACCCAAAGATTATGTTGTCCACATAGACTTGTACTAGCAGAAATCATCCTTTTTCCACTTAATGAATAGTGTACTATCTATACGCCCTCTCTTGAACCCATTTTCCAAGAGATGAGTAGATATTCTCTCGTACCAAGCCTTGGGTGCCTGATGTAACCCATACAGAGCCTTATCCAATTTATATACTATGTCCGGATACAAAGGATCTGTAAACCCTGCTGGTTGCTCGACATACACCAGTTATTTCACTTTCCCATACAAAAAGGCACTCTTGACGTCTAGTTGATAAACTTTAAAGCCTTTGAAGGATGCAAATGTGAGAAAGAGTTGGATAGCTTCAAGTCTTGATACTGGTGCAAACACTTCATTGTAGTCTATTCCTTCTTCTTCGTTGAAACCCTTGACTACGAGTCTTGCCTTGTTTCGAGTAACAATGCCTCGATCATCCCTTTTGCACTAAAAGACCCATTTGGTCCCTATTGCATATTCTTCACGAGGCAAAGTCACTAACTCCCAGACTTGCAGTTTCTTGAACTGTGAGAGTTCATCCTGCTTTGCTTCAACCCAAGAATTGTCCTTTAGAGCCATTTGAATATTCATTGGCTCAACATGAGAAATGAAACATGAGTACAAACACATGTGGAATGCTTCGGAGTCTTTGATCATTGATAATAGCCCTGTGTCAATATTCACATTACTCCGAGTTTGCACAACTGCATTAGGATCCATAATGTCCTCAAGGGGTGATCCTTATGAACTTTTGATGTTTCAACTACATCGACTTGAAGATTGTCACCCAGATTACATCCTATTTATCCTAACGTTGGTGTGACTTTAGACCTAAGATCCTCCTCATGGTCATTTTCTTCCGAGGCTGGACTGTTTATTTGAGTCACATTAATAGGAGATGAAGGTTCTTCAGTTGTTAGGGACTCTTCTTCTGTCGATAGTTCTCCTGCAGATGTCATAGGAATGCTCGAATTAGAAAAGACCCCACCCTCTTCATCAAGATTTAGAGTTGAGAAGTCTTTCTCCAAAGTACCTGCATCACAACTAAAAGGAACGTTAAATGATTTACATACAGTGTCAAAATTAAATAACCATTCTGGACCTATTTGGGGCTCTTGCGTATAACTGGTAGCCTCAAAAACATAATTTCTGTAGTACCAGTGGTTCTGTTAAAAACCCTATTATTTAGTAAATTTGGGACATAACCTAAGAAGTATCTTTCGTCTGCCTTTTCAACAAACTTAGGTTGATGTTTCGTTCTCAACAAAGTATATGGCACCCCAAATGGTTTTAAACTAGGTAAATTTGGTGGACGCTTATTTAAAATCTTGTAATAGATTTTGTTCAGAGATTTGACAGTAAGGACTCTGTTTAGAACGTGACAAGTGGTATTCACTGCCTCCCCCCAAAACATTGTAGGAAGCTTTGAATCCGAAAGCATTAGCGTTTCCTTCAATATTCTGTTCTTTCGTTCTACCACTCCATTTTGTTGTGGCTCATATGGTGCACTAAATTGATGCACTATGCCTTTAGTAAGGCAGTATACATCCATTAATGCTTTCTTGAACTCAGTTTCGTTATCACTTCTCATACGCTTCACCCTTCTCCTGTTGGCTTTCTCTATTTGGTCTAAGAACCTAATCAGCATGCCTGCTGCTTCGTCCTTTGTACCTAAAAAAGAAAACCCAAGAAAATAGTTAGTAATCATCAGTGATAACCAAATAATACCATCTTCCACCTATACTCCTTTTGTTGATTGGACCAGAAAGATCCATATGCAGCAGATCAAAAGTGGAGGAGTTTGAGTTTCGAGTCTTAGACTTGTGTGCCTTCTTGTGTTGTTTCCCGTTCTTGCAAGACACACACTTGTCTTCAAATTGGAAGCTCCTCATTGGTACACCTTTCACTAGGCCATTTTCATTGATGAAGTTCATCTTCCTTAAGTTCAGGTAAGCCATTTGCCTGTTACATGACAAAGATTCTGATTCTGAAGCTAATACTAAACATGTAGATCCCATCGAAGATTCTGCTATGGACATGTCCACCATATACATATTATTCTTCCTTGGAGCACTCATCATTCTCCACTCTTCAGGAATCTTAAACCTTAGCACTAGCGCTTCCTTCTCTATAAAGTGTACTGAATGTTGCATATCACGGATTTGAGGGACACTAATGAGATTATAATCAAGCTTCTCTACATAGTAGACTTAATCGAGAGTGATTTTCCAATTAGTGACAATTCCTAATCCAGTGATATCTCCTCCTTTATTCCGAGCAAAAGAAAGAAACCCTTTATTCCCACTTTTGAATTCTGGCAGTAGACTTCTCACCCCTGTCATGTGTCGAGAACAACCACTATCCACATACCACTTGTTGTTTGGACCTGTAGCTGACTCCTGCACATGAAACAAAACAAGTTAGTTATCACGGGGAACCCAAGCCATGACTGACTTGGTAATACCTTTCTCATCTACATACGTGAGTTCTTTCAAATACCCATATCTCCTTTCAGGTGACTTTGGTTTTTGATCAAGACCAGGTTGTGAATTCGAGTGATTAACATCCACTCTTGGTCTTTGCATTGGTATTTGTTGTTCAGCCCTAAAATAAATTATGTGAAAGTACATGTCATTGTGATAATTCTGAGCTCTACTTTGTGTCTAATGTCTATTAGGAGTATGAGACCTAACTGGAGTGTGACTCCTATTTGGTGTATGATTCCTAAGGATGGTTAGGGGGACAAACTTTGATAAACTTAGGATTCTATTTTGTGAATTATTCCTAGGTCCTTCATTTTGTCTAGTAAACACCGGTGTTTGTCTACTACCTAATTGTGACATCACACTAGAGTTGTTCTCTGAGTTGTGAGAACTACTCATGCTCGCATACCAAGGCATTGTTTTCAAGGTAGGCTGTTCTTGTTTTCCTTTGTTCGGGATATACTCTGTTTTCTTATAGGGAGAACCTAAAGTAACATGAACTTTCTCATGACACTTAAAGCAAGACATCTTCTCAATTGATTTCTTATTTGAACTCTTTGTCTTAGGTGTCACACTAATGTCCTGTTTGTTTTTTTCAACTGTCTGGTTCATCTCCTCTTTATTCTTATCACTTATAGTTTCAGCTTAATCTAGTTTTCGCATACTACTAGATTGCACAAACTTTACTGTTTTCTTAATTTGACGGATAGGTGTTGACACTTCAGCTGTCTCATTTACCATTACTTCCTCTGATTTAACTGTTTCCATGGTCTCACCCTGAGGAATAGGTATGTAGTTGGTATTGAAGGGAGGAGCCACATCTTGATATCCTAGGCCAGTCATCTTATTAGACTGTCTCTGTGAACCTAAGATCTTGCCTAAAGTCAAGGACGAATTCCTAAACTTTTCAAGCTTGCTGTTTGCCTCAACTACCCTAACTCTAGAGTCTGCTAATTCTACATATTTCAAGGAGATCTCCGTGTTTATCGATTCTACATGCTCATAAATTAGTTCATTCCTGACACATTGTTCACTTAACTTGTCTTTCAAAACTATCATATCTTGAGCATCAGCTTTAAGTTTAGCTTTAAGATCTTCCTTGATATCCAATAAACTAGCATTATCAGATTTTAATGACTGGATTTGAGCAGTCATTGATGAATGTGTCTCTTGTATTAAATTCAGTTTATCATTCAGAGTAGTACATAAGACACATAATTCATGTTGGCCATCAAAGCTGCAAACTCCAAAGTTGCAAGCTCCACAGTGTTCTCCAGTACCAATGCATTTGAATCGGACTGCGGGGTATCCTCTTTCTTTACTTCTTCCGCTCCAATATATTTCTCTTTATCAGACTCTTCCACTTAAGCCATGAGTGCTCTAGTGGTTGCCTCAGAATCTGTATTCCAAGCGTACATACCATCTAACTGTTTGTTAGAAGACACGTTTGTGAGTAAACCAGCCGCTGAACCCTGATTCCCTGAAGCGGTAGAATTCTAACATCTTGAGTTCTGATGGTTATCAACCTTAGGTCTTTGACACTCTCTAGCAATGTGTCCCAACCCCTGACACTTGTAACATTTGACCTTTGATTTGTAAAATCCTACACTGTTCACACATAGAGTTCTGTCTGTTCTTTTCATGAACCTTTTAACTTTCTTTGTAACCATGGCTAGTTGCCATTGTAGATCCATTTGCTTCAGATCATCAGGATCGACCTGATCGTAGTCTTCTTCCCAGAGTGTCGGATCGTTGATCTTCCCCTAAATATAGTTCCCATATACTGCTATAACCGATGGTAGAAGCTTGAGTTGCTCATCAGCAGTCTTAGCATTCATCAGCATCTTTGTGTACCCTTGAGTTGATGATCCTGAAGTAGAACTCTCTTGCTGATCAACTATTTTTGAGAAACCCAGAAAAGCCCTACCTGTAGATTCTTCTATTTCTCCTGGTATGCTCTCTTGTTCCTCAGTATAAAATGTTGTAGCTCCAGACTTAGTTGCACTTGATGTAGATGGCTTAGTCTTACATCTTCGGATCTTGCACCTGATCATACTCCGTCTCTTTCTTCTGCATCTTGGAATTATGATATCTCAGCATCGTAGTTAGTTCCTCAAGAGAAAGCTTATCTAACTTCTCTTGATCATGCTTTATGAAAGTAGTGTACATCTCCCACTTCGGTGGTATAACATCTAGAAATTTGTCAATCTTCTCTGATTCTTTATAATCAACTCTAATATTATCCAGTTCAGTCAAAAGATGATAGAATCTAGTGATCACTTCATCAAGACTCTCATTCATCTGACACTTGAAGATTGCGAACTGTTGCTTCATCAAGTCAGTTCTCCCCTTCCTTACTTGTGGATTTCCCTCATACCTTTTTTACAAAGCCTCCCAAAGCTCTTTCAAGCTCCCGTGGTGTTTGAAAGTATGTAGATTCTCAAGAGGCAGAGACATCTTGATTGAAGATAAGGCTCGATTCTCAGCTTCATAGATCTTCTTATCCTCGTCTTTCATCTGCTGATAAGAAAGAACTTTCATCTTGCCCTCAAGTTAAATTCATTTTATATTAAGTTCATGATCCTTAAGTTCGTTATGACTAAATTCGTCGTGACACTTAAGTCCGTGAATCCCTGGATGCTGACAAGTTCGTTAATCAAGTTCTTACGCCGCAAGTTCGTGAATGCGTCTGAAAAATGAATTTTCTCAAAACTCAGATTAATTCAACGTTTTTAAGGCTAAAAACGATGAATCCCACTTGCTACTGAACTCAAATGATCGTAGATGAAAAAAACTACTCAACTCAACGTAAAAACTTGAGAAAAATTGTGATTTATCCGAAAAACGCCTAGAAACCATTGAATGTTCAACGAAACACGAAGAACACAAAGAACACTCAATGAAAATGCTCTGATACTAGTTATAAGGTCCCTCCCTACTAGATCTATCAAGGCGTTGTGGTGTCAAACGAGTGGGGAATCCTAGTTTAACACAAAGGATCAACCATGAATACTCACACGGGAATACGGAGCCAAACATGATTTAGTTGACGGAAGATCAACTCTACAACCTGTATTGCTCCTCTGGTCGATCTCTCTCTCTCTCTCTCTCAAAAACTGTCTGATATGAATATTATCGAAGTATGTGAAATTCTTGAACATAAGTTCATAATATACACGCTAAGTTCATGCATGGTCCAAGCCCACGAACTTATAAGTTCAAGCCCATGCAGCTAAGTTCGTATGAACTTATCAGATATAAGTTCGTATGTACTTATCAGCCATAAGTTCATACCTATTATAACAACAAGTTATCATGCAATCATGAACTTATCATGCAATCATGACCTTATCATGCAAACATGAACTTAATACACAATCATGAACTTAAGACATAAACATGAACATATAATCATGACTTTTTTGTATTCATAAGGCCCTATCTATTACAATTGACAATCAATAACAAACTAGATTGTTGAGGGGTAATTTTATGTAAACCACTCAAAGATAGGCTTAGGTTTAAATATAATATTATACCTAGGATTTTGTGTAACAATTGGCATTATTGAATATTCAAAGCATATTGACGGATGAAAAGTGATAGGCATTGATTTAGTGATGTTATTCTCTTTGTTCTTCATCTTTTAGTCATATATTCATATTGTAATCATTGTGAGTGCATAAAATATTACTGGGATCATTAAACCACAAAAGAAGGAATTCCAAATTTAGAATTGTAACGTATGTAATGCTCTTAGCATTACCAGGAGGAACTAACAGTTTCATATTTTATAGCGATTTTTCTCATCAAGTGTTGGGTTGAGTATTGATGGAAAAGGAAAAAGTTATAGCCCACGCATCAAGGCAACTGAAGATTCACGAAAAGAATTATACCACCCATGATCTGGAGTTAGGAGCGGCGATTTCACTCTCAAGATATGGAGATATTTTTTATAGGACACAAAGTGAACTGTTTACACCGATAACAATAGTCTCCAACACATTCTCGATCAGAAAAATGCTTAACATGAGGCAGAGGAGATGGTTAAAATTACTCATGGATTATGTAGGTCCATAAACATTTCGCAAGTATCTTTAGATTAAATGTAGAGGGGGGTGAATACACTTTATCCTTTATCACACAGATTTTTCTGAATGTTTGTAGGTATATATTATTATATTAATAATTGTTAAGGTTACAAACAGGTTTGGATTGCGGCAAGATCCAAAAAGAGATGACAGATATGAACAACAGATTTTAACTAGTCTATGACACACTCAACTAGTTACATTTATATGACTCAATAAGGTTCACTCATTGTTTACACACTCAGTGTTTACAAGACAAAGATTGATAAGCTTTTGGAGACTGAACACCTTAGACACACTTAGCTTTTTCACTCAAGTTGAACTGAACGTGTATAGATGAAAAACACACTTTCTTTTTGCAGTTACGTTCTCTGTTTGTGTATATCTTATGCATTATCTCTCCTTGGAAGCTTTTGTTTTTTATGCAATAAGAGGATCCTATGGAAGCTTCTTCATTGGTTCTAGGGAAAGCGGGAATCTCTTGTTATGGGACAATTTTACTTTTCTGCACCAGAAAAAGTTTGACAAAAGTAGTTTTGTCTACTTACTGCACAATCTTTGTATTTTCCTTTTTGTCTTTGTCGTCTTTAGCTTTACCCAAAGAGGAATGTCAACTAGAGACCTTTATTCTTCCTTGTAAATCCGTTTTGGTATAAGAAATGGTCTATCACCCATTTTAGATAACCTTTTTGTCTTCATGCTTCAGAGCCGGTTTTGGCAGATATACCGCAGTTCTGATTTTGCACATTGCCTTGAATCTTTAGGTTCATCCCATTCAAAACTTTACATGAAGATATGGAAACTATTCCATGAAGTGTTGAACCTATTAACAAAGAACAAAACACTTAACCGTGTTAAACTGTCCTTCAGATATGGACATCTTAGACATAATCTGCCAAACATGTCCAACAAATATGGACAGCTTTGACAAACTGCCAAGTTACAACTAATGTAATAGTGTAACACAGACTTGGGCTAATTTTGAAAATAACTAATCAGGTTTGATTGAGGCATTAAAAAGCCTTAAAATCTCCCTCCCAAAATGTAGCAAATAGGTTTGATTAGGAATCTCCCCCTATGATATTAAGCATGTTTGATTAAGGTGTTTTTGTGCCTAACAATCTCCCCTTATTTGTAATATTCAGTTCAAGGCTGACCACATCAGCTTTAACTATATATTTTTACAATACAGATGGAAAAAGAAATTACAATCTTGAAGTAAAGTAAATGATCAGCTTTTATACAATGAAAACTGTATATAAACAACTGATGTTTACAAAAGAAATGTACAACAGATTTACATTACAACAATAAATTACAAGTACAACTAATGGACTGTTTTTTTCAGGAGTAAGTTAATAATAAGCATGACCAACTAATGATCAGCTTCTATTCTTCATCTACACATCAGCTGTAGTTAGATCTTTCTCGTTTTCCTTCTCCTTCTCTAATTCAGTAGCAGCTTTGAAAAGTTTTTCTTGTTCCAGACCAACTAGCATTTCCTTTTGGTCTTCAAAGCTTTCAACTTCTTGTTTTAGGAAGAAAAGCTCCTGGCTGCCAAGTTCGCCCCTATCATTGTAGGTTGCTAGCTGATTTAGGATGGAAACTCTCTATCTAAAGTGTTTTAGATATGCACTGTTGCATCTAAAGGCAAGAAGCTATTTGACTCCAACTTTGTGAAGATATGAAGCTCTCTGGAAGCACATCTTTTTAGAAATAGGATCTACAAAGAATATTCCAACTTCAGGCTCTTCAATGAACTTCCCATCAACTTGTTCCACACCTTTAGTTATGTTGGGATCCATACCTTTTATCTTTGTGGCATAGAACCTCTGCTCTATCAGTATCACTATCTCTTCAAGTTCTGTATCGTTCTTTTGTCTTCTTGGCTTGATTTTGGGCTCCGTTTTAGAAGTCCTTTTAATCATCTCTTCAGGTATAAGACCTAACCCCTTGACCTTTTCCATCTACTTCCTTACAAATGCTCTAACAGTTTAGCAGTCTCAGACTTTGAATTACTTTGAGCAACTGCAAGCTCAACCCATTCCCTGTACCCCATCTTAGCTACATATGTTGCTTCATATGACTCTAATTCAGCGCCATCACTTCCAAATCTTGTGATTTGTAGCTTCCAAGACTGATTCTTCCTTGGGGTGGGAACAACTTTGACTATTGTTTCCCTGGCTAGCCTTCTTTCAGCAACATCATAAAATTTCTTTTTGGCTAGGTTGTCATAGTGAAACTAGTTCCTGATTGATGAAGGGGTGGTGGGCTCAAACTTCTCTTTGGTAACAAAGACCTTTGATTCCTTTTCTTTCACTGTCCTCTTCTACGCACTGTTAGTTTCATTGACAACTTCCTCCAACCTCTTTTGCACTACCAAAGATGGAATTTTTACATTCTTTGCCCCTTTGGCAGCCAAAACCTGAGCTGCTTTCACAGATGGTGCTTCCTCTCTTGGTCTTTCCAGGAGCTCAGTATGCTCTTGTTTCCACTCATAGTATATTTCTAGTAGAATTTTCATTTCCTATTATTGGGCTTTATCATATTATAGCTGAAGCTCCCTTTCAACATCCACATCTATACCAGCTTTACCTTTTCCTTTAGCTGATGTGGATGGGCAATCTCAACCTCCTACTCTTCTTCTGATGATTCCAAGGCTAATTGTCTTCTTTTGCTGTGGCCTCAGTCATAAGTTCCTCCCTGTTAGATGGTGCAGGGCTTGGAGACGTAGACTTAGTACGCTCAGTAGTCCTGGAATCAATAGATGTACTTGCAGTAACACCTGTTGTTAGTTGACATGTTGCTTGCCCAACTGAGGTTGATTTTTTCTTAGAGGGAGATGAAGATTTCTCCCCCTTAGACAAAGAGGACGATTTTCCCTCTTTGGCTTTGGGGAAGACTGCTTCTCCCCCTTTGAAGGAGATGACACAGAGCCTTCAACATCAGTGCTGTTCAAAACAACAGATCCAGTGGGCTTGGCTGCAGCAGGTTTGGTAACAGGTGTTGGACCAACCATGCTATGCACTTGAACAAATCAAGAGGTGTTGCATGCTGTACGGTCGCATAGTCTATAAATGATGGATGGCAGGGTGGACATGGATTTGTCCAAAGTATCAACCAGGTTAGACAGCACATGAAATTGTTCTTCCAAGGAAAGATCCTTTAGTGATGGAGAAGTGTGGGTGGATTGTTTGGATTGGGTGGAATGGGATGAAGGTGAGGATGAAGTTGAACCTTGGGGGTATGAGAAAATTTCACTGGGTCATGATAGAGGCATAGCAGAAAGAAGTCCCATAGCCTACACAGATGAAAGATGACACAATTTAGAGTGGTAAATGATACCCTCAGGGGTGGCTAAACCTGCATCATGGGGTGAGGAGGTTGAAGTGGTTGCCTTCTCAAGAACCACTGGTATAGTGATTCCATCATCGAATCCATGGGTAGAATCCTCAGAGGTGCCTTGGTCTAATTGCACCTCTTCATGGGGTGAAGGTGGATGCATTTCAACATCAACAGTGGTGAAGACTGGTGATGAATTTGCAGATTGGTGAAGCCTTCACCAAAGGGCTTGATTGTACCCTGTGGATCATCAGGCTAGGGTGTTGGTCCTTCAATAAACTAGTTAGGATGTATTAGTAGTAACATGAGGAGTAGAGATGGAAGGGTGATCAGTTGGTGGGCTAGAACCAACAGTTTTGATACCATGTGCAGACTCAGATGGTGTAGGAGAAATATGAGTGGGGGACATTGTGGACACAGTGTGGAGTGGATAGAACTTCAGTCTTTTAATGTCCTCACCCTTTTAGGAGGGTGGAATAGTGGATGTGGTTGTCTCCACTTGTATAACTGGTTCCTGTTGAGAGGATCCATACTGCTCAGACTGACTTTGGGTGGACTCTTGATGGAGTGAGGCAGGCTCCACAGTGGCTGCATCATTCTTCAAGAAAGTTGACGATGATACAACAGGGTTGGCCTCAGTTACAACTGGCTCCTATTTGGAGAAACCAGAGGGACTTTTGAAGGTAGGAAGGCTTTTTGTCTTATTCTTTGAAGGAGAGGGAAATGGCAGGTTCATGGGATTGGACTGGTTGTGAGACTGGGCAGGGAATAGGTGGTGTAGGATGTTCCTTGGTCTCAGATGGCACAGAGCCACTAGCCATAGAGGCTGTTAGTTTAGTAGAGGAACCTGGAGTTACAGCATGCTCCCCCTCTGTCACAAAGACTAAAGGAGTAGACTTTGCCTTTTTGGCCTTCTTGTGGACAGGCCCCGCTGTACTAGGCTTGGGGGCATGTTCTTCCCTTTTGCCTAGGACTTTGGATTTTGTAGTTGGAGCAGCAACTGGATCTACATAAATTGTAGAATGTCCTTACACAAAACCAAGCAACCTACTCATAGGTTATGAAAACATGGTGGAGTTTCTGAAAGTTCATCCCTATATTCGGCTATGACTGCCTCTCCTGGTGTCCTGAGATGGTGTATGAGTTTTGGTATACATGTGCCTATGATCCATCAACCAAAACTATCAGGGGAACCATCCTCAATAGGACTTAGAGCATTGAGATAACCACTAATCTTCTTAGGGAAGTTCTTCATCTTCCTGTTGCTGACACGTATGACATGCCACAACCTGAGAATGATCAAATGGGCAATTTGCTACGCTTCTGTGGTTTAGCAGAACCCAAAGTTGGAGCCACTCTGTTAAGAAGGGATCTATCACCTACCTACAGCTTCTTGTTTGCCTCAGTGGTGATGTGCTTTAGCAGTAAGGTTGGTTCATTTGACCAGCTTAGCAGAGATGAGATCCCCATAGTCCTATAGCTTGTGGATGGGACTACACTAAACATGGCTCGTTGAATTTTTGTGAATCTGAGGAACTTGGTGCAGCAGGAAACTCGCCCAGCTGCTGTCAGATATCAATGGTTTCTGAGCCTCATATTCAAACATGTTTGGGGTAAGCACCTTTACAACTCTCAGCCCCTGTTACTTACTGCTGCATTCCCTGTAATTGGGAATAGAGTTTTCTAAAGTCCCGTTCTTCCCAATGAACCTCCTCACTCTACACCAATGAGGAGGTTACTTGGTTTGGTGGAAGGACCCTCTACTATGAGTGTGGATACAGTGGTTGCTCCCAAAGGAAAATCCAAATCCAGGCCGAACATGATCAAAAGGGGCCTGCAATCGACTGAAGTTGAGTCTGTCCTCAAGAAGGCTAACACAGTTAAGTCCAAGTCTGCCCCATCAGCCTCAGTGGCTGAGGGTGAGCAGACTTCTCACCCTGGTTCATCTGTTGAACCTGAAGCCTTCATGGCTGGTGCCTCTGTGGCACCTGAGACCATGGAACAGGTTGACCCCCCTGTTTCTGACCCAGTCTCACCACCAGTCCAAACACAACTCCCTTCTACTTCTCCTCAATCCCCCACAATGTCACAATACTCAAGGAGAAAATCTTTAGCCAGGAAGCAACCATCATCCCAAACCAGCCCCTCTAACCCCTCTCAACAGTAGTCAGTTCAAAAAGAAGCGACCTAGGCTGCCTCTCCTATTTTGGGAGAAGGTTCAGCACCTTTGGAGCAGGCTTCACTCCAACCTGAGTTCACCCAGAGTCAGCCTAGACCCTCTAGTTCCTCCCACCAGGAACCAGTTGTACACAAGGAGACTACCACATCAACTATCCCAGCGTCCCAACAGCCTGAGGGTATTGAAACACAGGAGTCCACTCCACTCCACACTGAGTCCACACAGTCTCCTCTTCATACTTCTCCTACACCATCTGAGTCTACACGAGGTGCCAACACTGCTGCAATAGACAATCCAGTAGATCAGCCTCAAACTTCTGCTCACGGTGATGCAGCTGTTGTACAACCAACAACTGTTGAAGGACACTCTTCCCAAGCTGATAAACGATAGTGAATGGACCATCCCTCTGGTTAGGCTGCCCTTTAATTGCAAACTCCATTAGCAGGTTTCACCACTGCTGATGTTTAAATGCACATCCCCTTTCCCCTTGAAGAGGTACCAACTAACCAAGGTACTACTGGGGGAACCACCAGGTCTTAATGGAGGTGTTGCAACACAAGCAGCATCAGAAAGGCCACCAACTCCTACAACCTCTCCTGATGATGCAGATATAGCCATTGCTGAAGGATCTATTGGCCCTTCCAAGCTGGGTCATCTCACCTATGCCCAGGCTATGGAACTTCTTTCTAAAGTATCCCTACCTTCCCCCACACATCCTCAAACACCTGCCTCATCGTCCCATTCACATTCTTCACCATCAACCCAATTCAAACAATCCACACATACTCCTCCATCCCCCAAAGATCTTCCATTGAAGGATCAGCTCTCTTTGCTGACCAAAAAAGTTGGCTCATTGGAAAACTTCATGACCTCTCTACCTTCCATCATATCAGACTCTGTGTCTGCACAGCTTAAACGATTTTTTGATTCGTTTAAGACTTCCTTTCTATCCCCTCCTCCTGAAGCTAATCAATCCTCACAGCTACTTGCACTCACTGCACAGCTGCAAACACTCTCCACTACCCTCTCCACCATCCTTTCTATTCAACAGGACTTTGTGTCCTCTCTGGCAGCTATCTTCCAACAGTTGTCAACTCTCCTAAACACTTGCACAACTACTCTTCCTTCTACATTGGCCAGCTTGAACACTCTCATAGTCTCTCTGTCAAATTCTGTGTCATCAAATCTTGATGATATGCAAGATTCTCTTGAATTACATCTTGCACAACTTCAAAGTTTGTTGTTTACAGCGTCTGACAGGGAACCCATCTCTCAGCTGTCCTCTCTTGTTGCTTCCCAATCTACCTCTCTTGAAACCTGTCTTGCCCAACTTGCAGAGGTGAAGGACAACTTGGCTTTCTTAGTGCATAGCCTTGTTGGCCCCAAACCAGCTGCCAAAACTGCTGCTCAGCTTGCTGAATTCGTTTCTCCATGCAGAACAGGTGTTGAAGGCTCTGTGCCATCTCCTTCAAAGGGGGAGAAGAAATCTGCCTCAAAGACCAAGTCTAAGGGGGAGAAATCTTCATCTCCCTCTAAGCATAAATCAACATTTTTAGGTCAAGCAGCAGGTTCTTCACAAACAGGTCCTACTGTGGATGTCTCCAAATCAACTGAAGCTACTCAGCCTAGTCAGGCTGGATCTCCAAACCCTGCATCATCAAAGTGGGAGGAAACCATTCCTGTGGACTGGCCAAGCAGAAGGAGACATCTAATACTGGAGCAAACAGAAGAAGAAGAAGAGGAAGTGGAACCTGAAGTTGTTCCAACCACAACAGCTAAAGGGAAGAAGAAAGCCTCAGTAGACCCTTACTACCTCAAAGCTGCTCAATTGAAGTTTGACAAGGCTAGAGCAAAAGAAATGGGTGTCTCTATGGAGACCTATTATAAATTCAAAGAAGAGCAGCTTCAAGCGTTTTAAAAGCTAAATAAAGATGAAGCCTCTGCTAAAGCTGTAAAAGCCTTTGCATACAAGGAGGCAAGAAAAATTAAAATGCCTTTCCTAGATGTTCAGAGGAAACTGCTAAAGGCTGCCAAAGAGTCAGTGGTTGAGAAGGATGGAGAGAAAGAACAGGGTGGTCAAGTCTCTATGACCAAGCCTAAGCAAGCATGCTCCTCTGCAATAGCCCAGATTCACTTTGACAACCTGGCAAGGAAAAAGTTCTTTGATGTTGCAAACAGAAGATTTGCCAAGAAGAAAATTGTCAAAGCTGTTCGCATTTCAAAGAAAGGCAAACAGTGGAAACTACAGATAACCAGAATGGGTGCTGAAGGTCCAGAACTGGAAGCATACGAACACACGGATGTTGCTCAAATGGGATTCAGAGAATGTGTAAAATTGGCAGTTGCCCTGAGCCAGTCTAAGTCGGAAACTGCTAAGACTATCATGGCATATGTCAAAACGTTAATGGGGAGAGTGAAGAATCTTGGCATGATCACAAAAGATCAAATCAAGGGTACCTCAGTGGTTGAACCCAAGATAAAGGCCATGAGGAGGAGAAAGGATACAGAGCTGGAAGAACTCTTGATAATGATTGACCAAGGTGATGTAGCCGTTGAGATCAAAGGAGTAAATCACAGCCTGCCCAGGGGACTGGAACATGAGGAAGATAAGCTGATAGAGGAACCTGAGTTGGGGGTATTTTTTGTAGATCCCATAACAAAGAAAAAGTGTTTCCAGAGTGCATTAGATTTGCACAACGTTGGTCTTAAGCAGCTCATTGCTTTTAGACTTGCAAACTCATTTAGAAAATCTGTAAAATGGAGAGCAGCTATTTGGGAACAACTCAAAGGGTTCCATGAGAGAGGAGAGATTCAACATCCCAACTTCAGATTCCTAAGGGTTGAAATGGAGTAAATTGAAGAAACTAGGGAGGAGCTTGAGCAAATGTTCGAAGGAGAAGCACCACAGCTTGGAGGTCCATCTAATATTGAGTATATGAAGAATGGAAGAAGTCCATCAGTTAGACAGGCTTGCCGTTACTTGCTCCCACCATTAACAGTCCAACATCTTGATATTCTTTATGTACATAAGTTGTACTCTATTACATTAGTTGTAATTTTTATTTAAAATTGGTTGTAATCTACATTAGTACATTAATTGTACTCTTGTAAGAACATATGTTGTTTTGTAATCAAAATCAGTATATATAAACTGATCCTTTACTTTACTTAAGTGTTGTTATTTTACTTCAGCAAAGAGTATTGTAAAAATATATAGTGAATCTTATTGATTAAACCAGCTTAGACTAATTATTACAAATAGGGGGAGATTGTAAACTTGTTCTACATCTTATGGGAAGATTTTTAATCAAACCTGTTTGATGCTATGGAAAGTATAATTTAAGGCCTGTTAATGCCTTATTCAAACCTGAAAAGTGATTTTCAATATATGTCAAACTTGTTTACCCTTTTGCATTTGTTGCAACTAAGGCACATTGCCCAAGCTGTTCATTCTGTTGAACAGGCTGGACGTAAACTGTCTACGCTAAACACTTTATGGAATATGTTTCAAAGTCCTCATATATTGTTTTGGACTACAAGATCAGTTTACAAGTCGAAGACAAAGTGGAAAACAGAAGCTGCAAAAACTGCCTACGCTGTTCTGTTACATGAAGATAAAATGGATATTTGAAATGGGTGACAGATGATTTCTAATATCAAAATGGCCTTAACGGAAGATGAAAAAGTTGACTTTCCTCTTTTGGTTAAAGCCTTCTACAATAGAGACAAAAAGGAAAAGACAAAGATTCTACCATGTAGAGACAAGTCTTCTTTATTAGAATGTGCAGAAAAGTTGTTTTGTCTTTTTGGAAAGACATCCCACTATCTCATTGTCCAATGAGGAAGCTTCACTGAGCTTCTCAGTGATAGTAAAATGGAAGCTTCAATGGAATGTGAGATAACCAAGATTGAGAAATTCAGATCGTGCTAAGAATTGTGTTTTCCATGCATGCTAGTCTGGTTGAATAGAACAATAACGTGTGTCCAAGTTGTTCTTATTCAAGCTGTCCATATGTGTCTTGTAAACAGTGAGTTCATCTTAGTGAGTGTATTCATGGTATCTTGTCTGAGTGTGTCCTAGACTAGTTAAAGATCAGTTGTATCTGTCATCTCGGCTTAAACAATTCCGCAGTTTAAGCTTGTTTGTAATTAACACTTGTTGATAATCTACACAAACATTGAGTAAAGAGTGTCGAGTTTAATTTGCTGAATTCACCCCCCCCCCCTCTACAGCTTTGAACAATACACTAGGGAAACCTTTTGGGACCTACAGGACCTAAGCATGAGCATTAAATTTATCATGATGGTTGGTTTATGTCGAAGCACTTCCACACATAAGATGATGACTAACAGTGCTAAACAGGTTGCTTTCAGATGCAGAGAAACAACTAGAGATAAACAATTCAACCAACAAAAGAGTAGCATAAATGAGCAAACAGAATTACAACCACAAAGATATAACCAGACTTATAAGCCAACACTGAGAATGCATGCCTTAATCGATGATTCAAGATACAACCGATGATGCAAGATGCAACCAGAAATATAACCAGACTCTGATTAGAATGTTTGAGTATCAAGGGAAGATTTAACAAGGACAACCACTCCATAATCCAAATGTGAAGTTAATGAGTATTCATACATTGCGAAACAAGAGCAACCAGATGTAAAGATAAGCATTAAACCTGAATCAATAATGAATGGAAACATGAACTAATGTACAGAATCCTAGTGCTCTCGAGCTGGAAAATTGAAACTCATAGACGAGTGTTATGGCTCGATAGGAACTCCACAAAAAACAATAAACACACAACTCAACCAAATAAGCAGGAAAAACCAATTAAGAAAAAATAAAAATGGATGGTCGGACCACCGTTTGATAACAACGTGAGAAATTATCAACTGTACCAATGCAATGAGCAGCCTATTAACCCTCAAACCAACTGAAATTTAGAGCAAGAACATATGCATAACAATTGTAAAACTATAACCTTGCAAAATCACCGACAAACAACAACAACTCAACTTAAAAATCGATAGAAAAACAGGGCTTGAGCTGCAGTTAAAGTTCGTGACTGTGTGTGCGTGTAACCAGAGAGGAAATGCAAAACAACCCTAAATGTTATTGAAACCCAATTACACTTAAAAAATGACATAGAGGTAAGCATAAAATCCAGCAAATAAATGAAACCACAGTGGACGCTGGAGTCTGTATTCGTGTGAGAGTGTTTCACAAAAACCCCCAAATAGGAACCCTAAACTTGGCAAAATCAAAAATGGAGATGAAAAGGGAAAGAAATAAACATGCATTGAAGAAACCAAAGGAGAATCGAGAAGAAGATGGCAAAAATCTAGAGAACTTGAGGCTGAGAAGATGGGAGCAGAAGCGTGCGGAAGTGCGAGTTTTAAAATTTGCACTGAATGGGTGATTTATAAGAATCAGATCACGCACCTGCGTGGTTTAAGACACGAACCTGAGTGGAATAAGGCCCACTGCATGGGTTGTTCACGCCCCTGCGTGGGAGATGGTGTATTTCAGTGCTTTACGCGGCTGCATGAAAATTAGTCGCTGGTGTGTAGGGGGTATGGATAGGGTCCTTGTCGTTGGTGCAAGGCTTCAAAATGGTGGGTGGGTTGACATAGGGATGCCGCAGGTGCGTGAGTACCATTACGTGGGTGCGTGGGAGTTAAAGCAGGAAGCAACAGTATGGTAATAGGAGTGCAAATCAGTTCCCCACACAATTAAAGCAATAAAAGAATCATTAGCCCATCAGCAACATTAAGACACTTCATGTGACGCAACTCAGTCATGACTCTTAAAACACCAAACATCGCACCCCAAGCATTTCAGCTCCCAACCACACCAAAAACATCTAAAAAGAATTAATGGATGGATCAATTGACTTTAAGGGTCAAACATATGAAACTCTAGATATGCAATTAAGGCGACAATTGAAGCTCAAGTTTCGGCATAGCATTGGATATGAAACTTATGGAAAAGCATGAATGAGATGCTAAAAAGGACACACACAATGTATAAGTATAAATAGCAAGAAAATTCAAATTAACTCAAAGGTGCCGACTTATAAAAAGTCGAACTTAACATTAAAGACAATGACCCATCCCACACTTAACTCCCAAGCTTATGGACTCAAACATGTAACACACAATGAATAAGAAACCAAAACAAGCAACGAACAATAGAAAGCGTTATGAGAAGCACACTTGATAAATTAGGAAAATTCACACAAAGAAGCACACTAAAAACCTGCATATTATAGCAATAAAAAACCACCCCAATATACAAGAGTGACTTGAGTTATGAGTGAGTCTCAAGCAACACTCGCCACAAAGAATTAAGCTGAGAAGTTGGCCAACCGAAAATCAGCCTCACAAACATACAACTCAGCAGGATTATGATATAGCTTCAACCGATGCCTATTTACCTTAAAGTTGCCATAAACTCAAACTAATTCAACTGTCCCATATGGGAATAACTGGGCAATAGTAAACAGGACGGTCCAATGAGAGATAAGCTTACCTAGGAACAGCGTTAGGCGTGAATTATAAAGTTGAACCTGATCTCCGACCTTAAAGTCCTTAGGCCGAATTTGCGCATTGTGCCTCTTCTTGATCGTTACCTTGTAAATTTGTGCACTCTCATATGCCTGAACTCTCAAAACATCGAGTTCGTTCAATTGAAGTTTCATGTGATCGCCTGCAAACAACAAATCAATGTTAGACCATTTAAGTGCCGAATAAGCCTTATGTTCTAATTCCAATGGAAAATGACACGCCTTGCCATATACCATCCAATAAAGGGTGCAACCTATATGGGTCAAGCGCATCCTCTAACTTATCTGACCATCCTTTCCTATTTACTCCTACAGTCTGCTCAAGTATCCTCTTTAAGCCCCGATTTGTAACCTCAGGTTGACCATTGGTTTGCGGATGGTAGGTTGTAGTGAACTGGTGAGTGACACCATACCGCTGAATAATCTTATCTAACTGAGCATTACAGAAATGAGTACCTCGATCACTGATGATAGCTCTTGGTGAACCGAATCGAGTGAAAAACTTGTTGAGGAATGATCATACAACACTAGCATCGTTGGTCGGTAAAGCTCGAGCTTCAACCCATTTGGAAACATAGTCGATAGCAACTAGGATATATTTATTACCACGAGATGGAGGAAAAGGGCCCATTAAGTGGATGCCCCAAACGTCAAATATCTCACAAACCTGAAAGGAGCGAAGAGGCATCTCATTCTGCTTTAAGATGTTTCCTTGATGCTGACATGCATCACAACTCTTAACCAGATCTTGGGCAACTTTGAATATCGTTGGCCAAAAGAACCGGTATCGAACACTTTCTTGGCTGTGGCATTGGCCCCGTGATGACCACCTATAGGACCTAGGTGGCACTCAAATAAGATTTATGTTGGGAAATAATCTAAGTATGTCAAGCTGTTAGTTAGGATTTCTCAGACTGTTAGTAGTATTTTTGTGTAATTACAAAGTTCGAGCTGCTAGTTCAAGAAAATCGAGCTGCTAGTGCAAAGTGTTCAAGCTGGTCAAGAAGTTGATAACCAAAAGTGCTACAAATCAGGAAGTGATAAAGATTTGAAGATTTGAAGATCTTCCAAAGAAATCGCAGATTGTCAAGGAAACAAATCAGAAGGTTATAAATAGAGGTAGACTGGGTCTTTCTAATGTAATCGGTGCTTAAGCAATTGACATTATAACTTGTATTCTGATTAAGTTTCTAAAGCGTCTAAGGTTGAAAAACACTAAGAACAACTAGTGTTCTTTGTCTAATCAAACAGATTATAGGTGATTGTAATCAGAGATTGGTAATACAAAGGTTTTGGTATTGATTGTAATTATTGACTTAAATTGTTCAGAAAGTATTCTTAAAACAATTGAAAGTTATTCCGCAAACTTCTTAATTGGACTTTGATTCAAAATAAGATTATTGGTTTAACTCTGATTTATTCAAACTAGTTAGTCTTAGGTGATTTGATCTTGACAAGTGGTATCAGAGCCAGGTACTGTTTTGTTTTAATTCTTTGTTTTCAAAGTCAGAAACTTTCATCTTTTAGTCTCTAAATCAATTTTTGCAATGGAGATTGATGGCAGCAGTAGTTGATCTGGGCAAGGACTTAAGGTGCCTATGCTTAAACCCACTGAGTTCGAGATGTGGAAACTCAGGATTCAACAGCACATTCAAATTATTGACTATGCCCTATAGGAAGTCGTTGAAAATCATCCTGCAGTTGATCCTGAACTAGATGCTGAAGGGAAACCTAAAAGAACACCTCCTAAAACTGAGATTGAGAGAAAGGCTAGAATGAATGAAGTAAAGGTTCACACTATTTTATAGATAGCTATTCCTAATGCCTCATCATTGTATTATAACTTGTATCCTGATTAAGTTTCTAAAGCCTCTAAGGTTGAAAAACCTTAAGAACAACTTGTGTTCTTCGTCTAATCAAACAGATTAGAGGTGATTGTAATCAGAGATTCGTTATACAAAGGTTTTGGTATTGATTGTGAGTACTGTTTTAAATTGTTTGGTTCTTATTGTTCTGAATGTTTTCTTAAAACAATTGAGTGTTATTCCGCAAACTTCTTAATTGGACTTTGATTCAAAATAAGATTATTGGTTTAACTCTTATTTATTCAAACCAGTTAGTCTTAGGTGATTTGATCTTGACAAGTGGTATCAGAGCCAGGTACTGTATTGTTTTAACTAGTTTATTATCCGCGTACTACACGGATATTTTTAATATATATAAAATATAATAAATAAAAAGTTAAATATATAAACATTATTTTTTAAACAAAAGTATATAAGATGATATTATTATTTATTATGACCTATTGATTTTGTATATTTCTAAATATATATGAAGGGTAATTATTTTCTTATATATTTTTTTAAACACTTATCATATTATCTTATAATTAATAAGTTAGTAGATTATTAGATTTTGTTTGATTTGATTTGATTTGAATTTAAAAGTGGATTATATTAGATTTGGATAGATTTAGTTAATAAGTTAGTTGAGTATTAGATTTTGTTTGATTTGAATTTAAAAGTGGATTATGTTAGATTTGGATAGATTTGATTTAAATTTCTTTATTATTTTTAAAATCTATAAATGCCACGTGTCGATTCATGGTGACGACACGTGGCTTCACCAGAAATGAGTATAGTTACTCTTTTAATAGTATAGATAGATTCTTTATTTTCGAAGTCGAAAACTTTCATCTTTTAGTCTCTAAAGCAATTTTTGCAATGGAGTTTGATGGCAGCAGTTGTGGATCTGGGCAAGGACTTAAGGTGCCTATGCTTAAACCCACTGAGTTCGAGATGTGGAAACTCAGGATTCAACAGCACATTCAAATTATTGAGTATGCCCTATAGGAAGCTGTTGAAAATCCTCCTGCAGTTGGTCCTGAACTAGATACTGAAGGCAAACCTAAAAGAACACCTCCTAAAACTGAGATTGAGAGACAGGGTAGATTGAATGAAGTCAAAGCTCACACTATTTTACAGATAGCTATTCCTAATGCGCCATAATTGTATTATCTTGATTAAGTTTCTAAAACCTCTAAGGTTAAAAAAACCCTAAGAACAACTTGTCTTCTTTGTCTAATCAAACAGATTAGAGGTGATTGTAATCAGAGATTCGTTATACAAAGGTTTTGGTATTGATTGTAATTATTGTTTTAAATTGTTCTGTTCTTATTGTTCTGAAAGTTTTTTAAAAGAATTGAGTGTTATTCCGCAAACTTCTTAATTGGACTTTGATTCAAAATAAGATTATTGATTTAACTCTGATTTTTTTAAACCAGTTAGTCTTAGGTGATTTGATCTTGACAAGTGGTATAAGAGCCAGGTTCTGTTTTGTTTAAATTCTTTATTTTGCAAAGTCAGAAACTTTCATCTTTTAGTCTCTAAATCTTTTTCTGCAATGGAGTTTGATGGCAGTATTAGTGGATCTGGGCAAGGACTTAAGGTTCCTATGCTCAAACCCACTGAGTTGAAGATGTGGAAACTCAGGATCTAACAACACATTCATTTTACTGACTATGCCCTATGGGAAGCTGTTGAAAATCCTGCTGCAGTTGATCCCGAACTAGGTACTGAAGGCAAACCTAAAAGAACACCTCCTAAAACTGAGTTTGAGAGAAAGGCTAGAATGAATGAAGTCAAAGCTCTCACTATTTTATAGATAGCTATTCCTAATGCCTCATAATTGTATTATAACTTGTATTCTGATTAAGTTTCTAAAGCCTCTAAGGTTGAAAAACCCTAAAAACAACTTGTGTTCTTCGTCTAATCAAACAGATTAGAGGTGATTGTAATCAGAGATTCGTTATACAAAGGTTTAGATATTGATTGTGATTATTGTTTTGAATTGTTCTGGTCTTATTGTTCTGAAATTTTTCTTAAAACAATTGAGTGTTATTACGCAAACTTCTTAAATGGACTTTGATTCAAAGTAAGATTGTCGGTTTAACTCTGATTTTTTCAAACCAGTTAGTCTTTGGTGATTTGATCTTGAAAAGTGGTATCAGAGCCAAGTTTTGTTTTGTTTTAATTCTTTGTTTTCAAAGTCAGAAACATTCATCTTTTAGACTCTAAATCGTTTTCTGCAATGGAGTTGGTGGCAGCAATAGTGGATCTAGGCAAGGACTTAAGGTGCCTATGCTCAAACCCAAAGTTCGAGATGTGGAAACTCAGGATTCATCAGCACATTCAATTTATTGACTATGCCCTATGGGAAGCTGTTTTTAAAATCCTCCTGCAGTTGATGCTGAAGGCAAACCTAAAAGAACACCTCCTAAAACTAAGATTGAGAGATAGGCTAGAATGAATGAAGTCAAAGCTCTCACTATTTTACAGATAGCTATTCCAAATGGATATCAACATCATTTTAAAAAATTCTATACTGCTCATTCTCTATGGCTTGCTTTAGAGAAAAGATTTGCTGGAAATGCTAGCACAAAAAGAAATCAAAAGGATCTTTTCAACAGCAGTATGAGAATTTTTCTGGTGGAAAGAATAAAAGCATTACTCAAATCTTTGATAGGTTAAATAAGTTGATGGGTGAAATGGAAAGTGCTAAGGTTAGCCTGGATCAAGATAAGGTAAACAGAAAGTTCCTCAGATCTCTTGGTGAAGACTGGAAAGTGTATGTTGCACAGTGGAGAACAAAGGACACTCTAGATGAAATAGAGTTGGATGATCTCTACAACAGCTTGAGAGTGTTTGAGTCTGAAATAGAAAATAAAAAGAAAACATTTTATTATAATCAAAACATTGCTCTATTATCCTCTGCATGTACTGATAAATCAAACTGATATGATTCTTTTACAAGTGTTGATGGTAATACTTCTGAGGTCAATTATGAGGCATTTGATGCAAGTGATAGACTATTTGCTCTCAATCCTGAGGATCTGGAACAAATCTATCCAGATGATCTAGAGGAGATGGATTTAAAGTGGCAACATGCCATGCTGACAATGAGGGCTATGAGGTTTCTCAAAAAGACTGGCAGAACCAACTTTCAGTCCAGATCAGAAGGCAAGCCTGCCTTTGACAAATCAAGGGTTGAATGCTTCAAGTGTCAGAAACTTGGACACTTTGCTAGAGAGTGTAGATCACAAAGTCAGCAGCAACCAAGACCCCAATACACCAGTCAAACACAATCTTCACAGGCTCTTGTTTCACAAGAGGACACAGTTTTTTACTGGAGTGACCAAACAGAAGAGGAGTATGAGAATAAAGCTATTATGGCAGAATCTAAAAGTGCCACTTCCACTGACCTACCATCTGATTTAAATGCTAAACTCTGCTCCCAAGCATGCAAAATATGGTTAAAAAATATAGAGATCATAATGAAAGCATGTGTAAAGCTCTAGCTAAGATGGAAGAGAGGAGGTATGACTATATGCAGGCAATAGAGGAACTTGAAAAACAGATAAATGACTTTAAGGACAATGAGATTCAGATGGGACATGATAGGACATATCATGAGTGGGAGAAAAATGAACTTGAAGAGAAAATAGAAACCCTTAATAAGAAACTAGAAGAGGCTGAACAAAGGGTGCTGGAAGCTCACAAGAAAGTAGATAGTATAAACTTTCATTTGAGTAACTTCAAGTTGACCAATCAAAAGCTACAACACCTAATGGAAGTTCAGTTCAAAGATAGGGTAAAATATCGACTAAATCCCAAGGAAGGAATAGGATACAATGCTACCCCACCTCCTTACAATAACAAATACATTGATACTATGAGTGAAGTTACTGATAGGCTCGTGAACGAACCCCTAGATGAGAAGATGAAGACTGTAGATCCTATCATTGAGGATAAGCCTGAGTTGAAAGATGGACTGGTTACTAATGTGGACAGTAATAATAAGGAAGAAGAGAGTAATCCCAAAATCATGAGTGAACCCAAAGTAACCCTTGTTTCTAACCCTATTAGAACTAACAACATGAGGGAAGAAACCAATAGCATGAAGAATAAGTCTAACAGTTTGAAAGGAAAAGATAAGATGAGTGAACACATACATGCTTCAAATGTCTCTGTACCTTCTAACTGTAATTTTGCATCTTCTTCAATGGCTAGTAAAACGGGTAAAAATGTTCCAGTATGCACATGCCAAAAGCATGATGTACTAAAGCTTCCCACGCAGCAGTAAGTGAGGGGAAATCAAAGGAACAAGAATCAGTTATGGTCACACAAAACTGGTTCTTTAATCAAAACAGTCAAAAGATGTTTTCACTATGGCAGGAAAACCATTTGGCCAAACAATGTATTTATAAGCCAGTTGTTGAAAGGCAAACTGTGTTTCAAAAACAATCGAGTTCACAAAAACCAAAAGCTTTAAAGATTTCAAAACTTGCCACACCAGTTCCAAAGCACACAGTTGACCACAGGTTTGTAAAGGTCAATAAAACGCAGCCTGTACAGAGAAAACAAGCTTTAATTAAACCTAAACTGAGTGTGAAACACGAATGGTGTGTTAAAGGAAAAAACATAGTTCCAACTGCTGATGTAAATGCATGAACTGTTAAGACAAAAGTTGGAACTGGTTGTGTAAAATCTGAAGCTGTTAGTAATCAACATCCAGTTCCAACTTCTAAGACAAAAACTGTAACTGGTAGTGGATCATCTAAGACTGTTAAAGCAAAAACTAAAAAGAACAACTAGACACCTCATGTTATAACTAAATACACATCACAGAATCCACTAGTGGATCTCACTAAGTTTAAAAAGACACAAACAGTACTTAGTTATGTTAATGCACATGGACAACCACCAAAACCAGCTTGGTTTGGGTTTTCTACACTACTAACTAAGCTTCTATTTGTGCAGGGCAACCACAGGAACCAACATAAGACAAGATGGCATGTGGACAGTGGATGCTCTAGGCACATGACAGTCAATTCTGAGTGTCTGTCAAATTTCAAAAGCTTTGAAGGAGGATATGTTGCATTTGGAGGAAACTCCAAAGGAAGTAAAGTGACAGGTAAAGGTACTGTCAAAGCAGGTAACATGACCTTTAATGATGTACTGTATGTTGAACAGCTGAAGTATAATTTACTAAGTGTGTCTCAAGTATGTGACAAAAAGAATGTTGTTCTGTTCACAGAATCTGCATGCATTGTCCTATCCAAAGATTTTAAAATACCTGAAAATCTTGTTTTACTAAGATCACCAAGAAAGGACAATGTATACTGTTTGGACACTGAAAAATTATCCTCAGCAAATACGTTAAGCTGTTTAATATCATAAGCATTATCTAATCAGTCTACACTATGGCACAGAAGGATGTGTCACATGAACTTCAAATCTATGAATGCTTTAGTAAAAAATAAATTGGTAAGAGGGTTACCACAAAAGGAGTTCATATGTGATGATCATTGTGTAGCCTTCCTCAAAGGCAAGCAACACAAAACTTATCACAAGGCCAAAGAAGTAAATTCAATCTCAACTGCACCACAGCTTCATCATATGGATTTTTTTGGTCCAACTTCTGTTTTGAGTTTGAATAAAAGAGCCTACTGTTTAGTCATTTTTTATGATTTCACTAGGTTTACATGGGTCTATTTTCTTAGGACTAACGATGAGACTGTTGTGTTAGTTAAATCCTTCATTCTAAAAATTGAAAATCAATCTAACTTAAAAGTAAAGGTGATCATGTCAGACAATGGAACTGAGTTTAAAAAACATGATCTAAACTGCATACTACACCTAGAACACCACAATAAAATGGGGTAGCTGAAAGGAAGAATAGAACGTTAATAGAGGCTGCTAGAAACGTGTTAGCTGATTCAAAATTGCCAATGACCTTCTGGGCAGAGGCAGTTAATACATCCTGTTATGTTCTAAATAGGGTCAAAGTAGTCCAGTCACACGGGAAAACTCTATATGAGTTGTTTCACCATAGGATTCCCCAAGTCACCTTCCTAAAACCATTTGGTTGTCAAAGCCACTGGTCCTGATTGGTTATTTGATTTAGATTCACTAACAAATTCTCTTATTTTAATGAGTATTCTGTAGGAGCAGTTGGAAACAATGTTCAAACTGGTAGTATAGATTTTCATGCTGCCAGTGCCAATCATCATGCTGCCAGCACAAATGTTCAGACTGTTGGCACAAAGACTCAAACTATTGAAGATTCTGATAGATGGGATGAGTACACTACTCTACCTCTACTCACTTGTGACCTACCTGGGGTCCTGATTGACCAACAACACAAAGGTACCGAGTTTGAAGTACCAATCACAAGTCCTGAAGTAACAGCTCCAACAAATAGGGAAACAGTCCCAACTCTAGATCAAACTGTTACTCATGAAGCAGAATCATCAAGTGGTGTAGAAGGTGATGACACCAACCTGGGAAGCACAATTCAGATAGAAAGTGAAACTACACTCAGGGTTCACAAATATCATCCAATTAACCAATCATGGGAGATCCACGCACACCTGTGCAGACAAGGAACATGATCCACAAGGAAACAACTGTCTCTGTAGAAACAGTTCCTGAGTTCAGTGTAGTTGCATTTGAACATGCCAGTTTTATCTCACAGCTAGAACCATAGAAGGCATCTAAGGCTCTGAAGGATCCGTCTTGGATTGAAGCCACGCAAGAATAGCTACTGCAGTTCAGGATTCAGAATGTGTGGCAACTGGTTGATTTGCCTAAAGGGAAGGGGGAAATTGGTACAAGATGGGTTTTCAGGAATAAAAAGGATAAAAGAGGTATAGTGATCAAGAACAACGCAAGGCTAGTAGGTCAAGGATACACTCAAGAAGAAGGAATAGACTATGATGATGTCTTTGCTACAGTAGCAAGGATTGAAGCTATCAGACTATTCTTATCCTATGCATGCTACATAGGTTCAAGGGGTATCAAATGGATGTAAAATCTGCATTCCTGTATGGTACGATTGATGAGGAGGTATATGTGTGTCAACCTCTTGGGTTTGAAGACTAAAAGTTTCCTGTCTGGGTTTACAAATTAGATAAAGCACTCTATGGGCTACACCAAGCTCCTAGAGCATGGTATGACACTTTGTCTTTCTACTTACTACAGAATGGATTCAAGAGAGGTACTCTAGACAAGACATTGTTCACAAACTTTATCAAAACAGAGATCCTTCTTCTTCAGATCTATGTTGATGATATCATCTTTGGATCAACCAATGACATACTTTGCAAGGAATTTGATACTTTGATACACAAAAAGTATCAGATGAGTTCAATGGGAGAATTAACTTTCTTTCTATGATTGCAAGTTAAGCGGAAGCCCACTGGCCTCTTCATCAGTCAGTCAAAGTATGTGAATGACATTCTGGAGAAGTTTGGGTACAAGGATACAAAAGTTGCAAGCACTCCAATTGACACTCACAAGCAGCTTGATGCAGATAAAGAAGGAATAGATGTGGACATACATTTGTACAAATCTTTGATAGGTTCACTTATGTATCTCACATCTTCTATACTAGACATAATGTTTGTCGTTTTGTGTTTTTGCCAGGTTCCAATGTGCCCCAAAGGACTCACATTTGTTTGCTGTTAAGAGAATTTTTAGATATCTAAAAGGCCAACCAAAATTGGGCCTATGGTATCCTAAGGATTCTCCTCTTGAACTAACTTCATATTGTGACAGTGACTATGGAGGCTGCAATATAGATAGGAAGTCAACAACTGGAGGATGTCAATATCTAGGAGCAAGACTAGTCTCTTGGAAGTGCAAGAAGCAAACCACAGTATCCACTGAGGCAGAATATGTGGCAGCTGCTAGCTGTTGCTCTTAGGTTCTGTGGATTCAGAACAGACAAAGAGACTATGGTATGCACTTTCTATCTACTCCTAAATATATTGACAATTCAAGTGCAATCAGTATTGTAAAAATTCCTGTAAAGTTTCCCAAAACCAAGCAAATAGATATTAGATTTCATTTTATAAGGGATTGTAATGAAAGGAAGTTAATTCAAGTTACCAAAATTCATACTGATGATCAGTTAACGGATCTTTTTACTAAACCATTCTGTGTTGCAAGATTCACTTTTCTGGTATCAAATATTGGTATGCTATACATGGATTAATCTACCTTAAATTAGCATATTTTGTAATCTGTGTAAATTCTTAATTATGTGTTTAGTTAAAGGGGAGACACTGTTCCAATAGATATTGCTCTGTAATTAACTAACAGCTTGAGACTATTCTCAAGTTGCTAGTATATTTTCTCGAACTGTTAGTTGTTCTTCACTTGGTCTGTTTACTGTTCAGGGCATTTGAGTCATTTCTAGGGCGTTTGAACGCGGGACTAGATATTTTCAAATCCAAACCCTTAAAAGTCCCAGTTTCGTTCAGTTACAACTACCAGTTTCTAAATATCTTCCAGAGCCCTCTCATTCCCTCCCTGTGTGATTCCCTAATCTTTGAGCCAAACCCTAAACCCTCTCGTTCTTGAGGATCAATGGAGTTTGTCAAAGATCACAACTGTCTTCCATACACCCTAAAGCATGCTGAACTGCAACCGTTTCATGAAATGATGGATTTCCTTCGCAGTTCATCCACCCAATATACTCTTATAGTAAACCCTACCATCTATGTATCACACACAGAGCAATTCTGGAATAAAGATAATCTGAACACACAAGATGGAATTTCTTCTCTTGTTTCTACCATTTATGGTCATACCATCACCATTTCAGAGGATTCCATTCGACACCAATTGCATCTGCAAGATGCTGAAGGTATAAATGATCTCTCTCTAACTGCTTTACATGACGGTTTTTTTGAAATAGGGTATAGGGGACAAAGTGATTCATTTACTTTTTAAAGCACATTTTGGCGCCAAATGGAAATACCTTGTATATATCGTTCAACAATGTCTAAGTCCTAAAAAACTCGTAGTTCTGAATTTTCTTCAAATATTGCAACTGCTTTAGTTTGCGTATCCACAGGCCAAAAGTTCAATTTTTTAAATATGATTTTTCAAGGGATGTTAAGGCATCATGCCTTAAAGAATAGGAAATTTTTGATGTATCCTCGATTCTTATCTGAAATAATTAAAAAATCTTGCAATTCTTTAAAAATACAAAAAAGGATATATGTTTCCCATAGGCACTCTTTACCATCTGTAAGAATATTTTTGAAACAGAGTGCCAATTTTCATAGTGTTGATGTCTCATTGCCTCAAGCAATGCAGATTATCTTTCCAAGAAACAGGGGAGAGGATCCTGAGCAGGCTCAGCCCTACATTACTACTTCACCCCCAGGATCCCAACAAACTTCACATGATACAAATATCCCTTCTGATCCTTCTATGAGACATACATCCCCAGCCCCACCACTCAAAATATATACTAAAAAGAAACAAAGGGTTGCAGGTGCTTTTCCACCTCAGTCCCACAACCAGTGCAAAATATCCATGTGCAAGAGGATACTCTTGCATAGCATATCCAAAGGGAACCCACCAAGGATTCTCTCAACCTCAATATGGAGGTGAACATCCCTCCTGAGGATGTTCATCTGGGCTCTGTGGCTGGAACTACTGATGCTTCTGCACAAGGGGCACACGACAGTTCCAACATTCCTAATACCACACCCATGGCAACTGTGGGTGTGCAAGCACATTCTGGAAGTCCCCAATACTAAGAACAAAGGGGCCCAGATGCTACTTATATATCTGGTATTGGTGGCAATGATAGTTCTCATATACCTTTATCATTTGAAGATCTTGAGGCCAGTCTGCAACTAATGGTTTTGACCGATCCCCAGCTGAAACCAGTTTTTGGCTATTTTGGAACATTACAAGTCCACTATTGCTGCATAGGGATCAGAAATTCTTGCACCTCAAAAGCTCTCAGCAGTCCAACAGCAAAAGCTTGCCCAATTCCAACTAGGGTTGAAGCTCTATGGCACCAAGATTGTCCAACTCGAGAAGTAGATTCAAACCCTATTAGCTACAATTTTTGGTCCCTCTAATCAAACCAATGCATCCAAAAAGGTGGAGAATCAGGAGATCCCACATTCATTCCAAGCAGTTTCAAGTTCACCTCTAGCAGTTTCAGCTTCTGGGCTAACAGTCCCACCAGTTTCTCAAATTGTTAGTTAAGAAGTTCAAGCTGTTTCTCATAAAAGGCCAGGTCGTGCGTTAATCAGAGAAGGAAATCAAGGGACATCCTCAACAGTCTAAGCATCAGTTTCAGGCAAAGGCAAAGGTATTCTAATTGAAGAGCCAAAGATCAAGTTTGTTTCAAAAGAAGCTCAAGTTGCTGCTGATACTAAATCGGCTAGAATTCTTGATCAACAAACTGAATCTCCTATGGGTGATGATGAAACCCTTGGTGACTATTTACGTGGATTTGTTGTCAAAGAAGGGCAAAACAAGAGAAACAGGCCAACAGGGCCTTCAAAGGACGATCACAGAAGGTTTTTAATAAATTGGCAAGTGAATTCTGCAAGTGCTGGTATTCCAAGAGCCCTTGCACAATCATGGTCTACAGAGAAGCTCCAGGCCTTGTATGATAAGGCCACTGCCAAAGAAAAAGCTCCTAAACAAGTCCAAGACTTTTCTCAGACCAATGTTGTGGCTCAATCAAAGGAACCCTCTCAAACTGTTGTTGTGCCCCAACCAGAAGTCATTCCTCAAGCAAAGTTTGATCAAGTAAAAAGGGTCATGTTTGATCAGCAATTATAGAAAGCAATGGAGATAGAGAAAGTCTTGGATAAATATGACATTTCCAAACCATCAATAAGGTATATCAAATCAATGGACAACATTGATCTTGTATATCATCTTGTGGTTAAAAGAGAAGTTGGTCCAGAAGAAGAGTATAAGAAACTATTCCAAATCGTTCAAAGGATGACTGGAGCAAAGCTGACGCAGATGCACAATATTTGGAAGGCTAGCCACTCTAGATCACCAATAGTGTGGGTTCAGACTATCATAAAAGATTTTCAAAGCATCGTTGATCAAGAATCTTCAAGAATGGACATAGACGCTGCCAAGGAAATGAAGATTGTACAGATTGATCTATATAAAAAATCCATGACATATAGACTCAAACTGGCAGATGGATCCAGTAGATTCTATAGTTTTAAATTTCTCAATTTTCCAAGAGAGTGGCTACATCAGATGAGCACAATGAAGATAACTTCTGATAAAGAAGAACTGAAAAGAGACTTCATAAAGGCTTTAAGACAGAAGCTTAAACAATTGTAATATGTAAGTTTTTAGATGCCTTAGTTTGTGTATAACAGTTTTACTTTGTATATATTTCCTTATCTGTAAGAAACCTAAAGTCTTACTTAAGCATTTAAGTGAGAGGGAGATTTTTGGAAAATAATCTAAGTATGTCAAGCTGTTAGTTAGGATTTCTCAGACTGTTAGCAGTATTTCTGTGTAATTACAAAGTTCGAGCTGCTAGTGCAAAATGTTCAAGCTGCTAGAGTTAAAGTTCAAGCTTGTCAAGAAGTTGATAACAGAAAGTGCTACAAATCAGGAAGTGATAAAGATTTGAAGATTTGAAGATCTTCCAAAGATATACTCTCAGAAAAATTGCAGATTGTCAAGGAAACAAATCAGAAGGTTATAAATAGAGATAGACTAGGTCTTTCTAATGTACTCGGTGCTTAAGCAATTGACATTATAACTTGTATTCTGATTAAGTTTCTAAAGCCTCTAAGGTTGAAAAACCCTAAGAACAACTTGTGTTCTTCGTCTAATCAAACAGATTAGAGGTGATTGTAATCAGAGATTCGTTAAACAAAGGTTTTGGTATTGATTGTGATTATTGTTCTAAATTGTACTCTTCTTATTGTTCTAAAAGTTTCTTAAAGCAATTGAGTGTTATTCCGCAAACTTCTTAATTGGACTTTGACTCAAAATAAGATTATTGGTTTAACTCTGGTTTTTTCAAACCAGTTAGTCTTAGGTGATTTGATCTTGACAATTTAGAATGCCTTATCGTGAAACACACACCAAGGAATGATCTGATCGGCACATACCCGAAATAGATACGGGTCATCCTAGATGTAGTTCTTAAAGTCCCACAAGAACTTCTTCTTTTGTTGATGAGGTAACCCTTTCACCAACACGTTACCTGCCAATAGTTTGCATACTGAGCAAACCATGGGTAGTCGTTTGTTGTCTGTACTGCACACAAGGACTCAACAGGGATTCTCTCTTTGAAGTCAGACTCATATAAAGGAGGCAAGTCTGAATTTTCTAATCTGCTCAAATGATCTGCCGCTAGATTCTCAGCTCCTTTCTTGTCTTTGATCTCAATATCAAACTCCTGGAGAAGAAGAATCCATCGAATCAAACGTGGTTGTGCATCCTGCTTCTGGAACAAGTATCTCAGAGCTGCATGATCAGTATAGACCATTGTTTTCGAGAGAACCAGGTGTGATCGGAATTTCTCGAACGCATAAACCACAACAAGAAGCTCTTTCTCTGTCGAAGTGTAGTTACGCTGAGGATCTGTAAGAGTCTTACTTGCAAAGTATATGGCATGGAACTGTTTATTCCGACATTGACCTAAAAATGCCCCAGTATCAAAGTCACTCGCATCACACATCAACTCAAAATGACGGCTCCCAGTCCAGTGCCACCATGATACGGGCAGTGGTTAGCTTCTCTTTCAACGTGTTTAAGGACTGCAAACATTCATCATCGAAGAAAAATGTTGCATCCTTTTGAAAGAGCTTAGTCATAGGGCGTGCAATGACTGAGAAGTCTTTAATGAATCACCAAACCAGCTTGCCCTGGAAAACTATGAACTGACTTAACTGACGTGGGAGGAGGCAGCTTAGATATAGTCCCAACCATAGCCCTATCTACCTCAATTCCCTTACTCGAGATCTTGTGTCCTAACACTATACCCTCTCGGACCATGAAATGACACTTCTCCCAATTAAGGACCAGATTGGTCTCCTCATATTGGGTTAGCCTCTTCTTTATGTTAGTCAGGTAGTCCGAGAAAGAGTTACCAAACACAGAGAAATCATCCATAAATACCTCATCACACTTCTCGATCATATCATGGAAGATAACTACCATACACCGCTGGAATGTCGCAGGAGCATTGCACAAACCAAAAGGCATGTACCTATATGCAGACGTCCCATAAGGGCAACTGAAAGTAGTCTTGTCCAGATCTTGGGGGCTAATCGGGATCTGAAAGTATCTTGAGAAACCATCCAAGAAATAATAGAACTTGTTTGCAGATAGTCGCTCAAGCATCTAATCAATAAAGGCAAAGGAAAGTGATCCTTACTGGATGAATCATTGAGCTTGCGGTAGTCAACGCAAACTCGCCAACCCGTGACTGTCCTTGAAGGAATCAACTTGTTCTATTCATTCTGAATGACAGTCATACCCCCTTCTTTAGGGACTACATGCACATGACTCACCCACGGAGAGTCAAAAATAGGATATATCAACCCGACATCAAGAAGCTTCAGTACTTCTTTTTTTATAACATCGTGAATCTTCGGGTTCACTCTCCTTTGGGGCTGAATCACAGGCTTGATGTCCTCCTCCATCAGAATCTTATGGGTGCAAAAAGCAGGGCTAATGCCTCGTAGGTAATCTTCCATGCAATAGCCCGCTAATGCTATTTCAGAACTCTCAAGAGTGGTGCCTTCTCTTCACTAGAAAGATCCTTGCCGATAATCACCAGAAACTAAGATTGCCCCTCTAGATAGGCGAACTCAAGATGAGATGGCAGCTCCTTAAGTTTGAGAGTTGGAGGATCTTCAATGGATAACTTATATGTGACTAACTCTTCATTATCCACAGGTACAACCTCCTCAGTAGGCGGATATGTATCAACGACACACAATTCAACGGGATCGTCAGAGTGGACAACGAAAGTAGTTTCTAAAGAAGTCGGATACGAGGATAGATCATCATCAGTAATACAAGTGTCTACTTCCGGTGATATAGACGTCTCTTGTTTCGACAACAATGACTTCAACAACATCTCATCATATTCAATATAATGCTCTCTATCAGAGAAGTGTGAAGACTTAACAAAATAAATGGACTCGGTTGTGTCATTAGGCTCTTGCATCGCCTTATCAACATCAAAACTGACTCACTCATTCCCAACCAGAAGCATAAGCTTATTATCAAATACATCAATGATAGTGTGGGACATAGTTAGGAAAGGTCTTCCCAAATTGAGCAATATAGTACAGTCTTCGCTCATGTCCATGATCACAAAGTCGACAAGGAAAACAAATTTATCCACTTTCACCAGCATAATCTCAGCAATCCCCTTTGGGAACATAACTGATCTATCGGCTAGCTGATTACTTATGCGTGTAGGTTTAGCATCTCCTGATCCTAACCGAGCATATAACAAAAAAGGCATGAGATTAATGCTAGCTCCCAGATCACCAAGAGCATTAGTAACATGGAGAGGCCCTATATGAGAAGGTATCGTGAAACTACCCGGATCATCCTGCTTAACTAGAAGCTTGTTCGGGAGGATAGATGAACATTCAGCATTTATCTCAACTGTAACTAGATCCTTAAGCTTCTGACGATTCGAAAGGAGGTCTTTCAGGAACTTAGCATACTTAGGCATCTATGTAGTTACATCAACACATGGAATGTTGATCTGCAACTATTTAAACATACCCAGAAACATACCATACTGCATATCTTGCACCTCTTTTTTCAAACGACTAGGATACGGGATAGGTGATTAGTAAAGATTTGCTGTAGAGACTTGTAGAGATGGGCTTGTGCGGGACTCACTGATCTTGGTGGATGCACCTGCTCCAGAGTGGTCTCCGACCCTTTCTCATCTTAGGGTGAAGAAGGGAGGTGGGGAGTTAGACGGTTCAGGACTTTTGGTTGTCATTCCACTTCTTGTAACAACCATCTTTGTTCCCCTTAGTATTAGGAATTGTATTACTAGGAAGCTCTCCTGACTACATCTCATTTAAAGTCTTAACCATCTGACCAAGCTGATTCTCAAGATTCTACATCGCAGATTGCTGATTATCATTAATTACGGACTTCTTGACCATGTACTTTGCCATCATCTCTTCCAAACTCGGATTATCTTGAGAAGAAGTGTTTTGGTTCTGCCACTGATATTGTTGTTGATGGCGAGGATTCTGAAGAATTTGAACATTCTGGTTTGGTGCAAATCCTTTGCCATGAGGTTGGAACCTCTGTCCTTGCCCCTGCTGAAAACCTTGGTTATACCCCTGATTATAACCTCCCGAACTACCTAGATTGTAACCTCTTAAATTACCCTGATTGTAACCAGCGTGAGGGTTAAACTGTGGGCAAGGGTGAGCGAACCCTGGAGGTCGAGGACGAGGTCGGTTAGAAAACCCCTGAGGTCTGAAGGTATTTTGAGGGGATTAATTCAGATTATTGTTGGGTCTTGAAAAACCTTCGAGTGTGTACTCATAGTCTCCAGAAGAAAGGTACACTTCATCCTGTTGGTACTCAGAAGCATATGTAGCCTGATCAGAGTCTGGTTATATCTTTTTGGTTGCATCTTGCATCATCGGTTAAGGCATGCATTCTCAGTGTCCGCTTATAAGTCGGGTTATATCTTTCTGGTTGTAATTCATGTGTTGGCTTTAAAGACCAAAAGAGAGACTTGTGGTTCTGTTTGCTCATTTAAGCTACTCTTTAGTTGGCTGAATTGTTTTTCTGTACTTGTTTCTCTCCATCTGAAAGTAATCTATTTAGCGTTGTTAGTCATCATCTTATGCGTGGAAGTGCTTAGAGGTAAACTAGCAATCATCATGATAAAATGCTCATGCTTTGGTCCCCACATGCATTCTTTACTATATTCGTGTATCACTCACGGGTTCATAAGCATGCATTTCATTCTATGATTATTATTATTATTTTTCTATATTTTCATTTTCAATTTTATTTTTCTTTTATTTATTGTAATTTTTATTTATTTTTAATTTTTTTTATCAAGTTATAGTCAAAGTTTTTCTTAGATTATAGCCTTTATCTTTGTTCTTCTATTCTTTGTACACTTATATCTGCTTGATACACAGTTCTTGCGGTGTTAATTCAAACTAAATTTGAGATGTGATTAGATCATGCGAGGCAACAGGCCGCGGCGAATCTTGCCCCTCCTTCCTCTCCTATACCAGACATTGACTATGAGGCAGACTCCAAACCTGCTGAAGTAAGCCCTCCAAATCTTGATCAGTGGCTAGATTTCACGAGGGATGACGATTAGAAGGAGTTTTCCAAATTGGTCGGCGATAGTTTCGCATCTACGACTTCTATCAACTAGGCCGATATGACTACCATTAGCATCGCGGATCGCCTACGCCTAATTATGCAGCATGGTCACAATGATTTGGATCACCCTCCGCCTTTTGAGTGACTTCTTGCTATTCGAGATCCCCTTTTATCTCGAGTTATGCTAAGAGTTTTTAGCCACAGTGGTTTTTGATGGGACAATTACAGATTATGATGCCATAGGCATGATAGGCTTCCGACTATTAGGGATTGAGAGTGAGTTCTTAGTAGGATACTTTTCCACAGTGATGGGAATATACACAGCCGAGGAGGCTTCTTCACCGATGTTTGATGATGCTGCTCGTGATACTCCCACAGACATTGATCACCTCTCTTTTTAGGCAGAATTTGCAACTGGCCGATACACCAACTCTGCCAAAGGCACATCATTCAAAGATCCGCTACATCCGTTATTTTGGAGGATTTTGGCAGAGACATTATGTGGGCGCGAAGTTGCTGCGTGTAGTGTTTTGATTAAGGATTTGGAGAGTAGGCATTTATGTTGAGAGCAGCGCGACATGCTCAGATAGCATATCGTTTAGGATATTTCCTTTGTCATTGTTCTGTTGTTCATACGAGTAGTGCCATCACTGGTGGAGCTTCTATCACACATTTAGCTTGTCGACTAGGCGTTTTGACTCTGGATATAGAGGAACACCTTACGAGAGTTCTTGAGCATGGCATTATTCATATTCAGTTTTAGACTCTCCGCAATATGGGCATAGTAGATCGTCGGCACAATCAACTTGTCGTGCCCCAGCCTCAGCCGAGAGCCCAGCACGATCCACCCCCGCCCCTTGTTCTTCGTCTCGATCTTCCTTAGCATTCTCGTGCAGCTACCTCTACCCACTTTCCATCGACTCCTCCAGCCTTACATTTTGGAGTTTTACCTACTGATCCAATAGCTCATTATGACGCCCTCACTATGATTCTTCAAACATATCGGGCTACGGACTAACAATTGGCAGCTGCTGGATTACCATCGTTACCGCCCCAGCCCTACTCCCTTATTGATACCCCTACTGCTCCATCTGAGGACCCGACACAGTCTGATACCCCTGAGGGTCAGGAGTAGCAGCCACCGCCTTCCCCGTACTAGTCTCCTCAATCCTTACCACCGCCTACACCACTTCATCATTCACCTACTCCAGTTGATGTGGGCCTATCTAAGACTTCTCCTGCTTCCTCTGCTACGATCTTTGATGCTAGACCACCTGTGTGCATTTTGGATGCCTCCCGTAGCGCAAAGCCAGGAGGCTTTATTATCCCACAGACATATTCTCATCGCCGTGTCGGTGTTCCGAGCCTGTGGTGATCTCTAATGGTGTTCAGGATGATTCTTTTAGTTTCTTTTGGTTTTAGTTTATCATTTGTATTTAATAGTTTACTTTATTACTTGGTGTACAGTTATTTTGCCGATTGTTACTTTAATATGGCTGATATCTGGTTGTCCTTCTGCTTACTTTTGATTAAGGTTGGACCGTGGTATAGATTCTTGTTAGCAGTAAGTTCAGCTTCATTGTCCAGATCCGCCTAATGCTTGCTTCGTAATCAGGGGAATTTTTCTTGTTCCTATTTTCTTATTCCCGTTTTGAGTTTCATTGTTTATGACTGTGAGGACACTAACAAATTTAAGTGGTGGGTGGGGGTTTGAAATGTTGATTTTGAGCTTTGCATGTACTTAAGTAGAAGTCACGACTTTATTTGTCTAAAATTGGGCAGATTATCAAAACTTATTCTCTAGTTTTGCATGTTGGACTCTTTTGTAGTATTTTTCTATTTTCTACGCATGCGAAGCTGAGCAAGTCACTTTGAGATTTTTTGTGGCAACAGGATGTTTGATGTGCATGTCATGCTTCTTGACAGAAATTCCATGATTAAGCACAAACAACCCTGTACATTCGTTTCGTGAGAATTTGAGCCTATCTAGCATTCATATATAATGCTCATTATTTCTTTCGGTGTGAATTTGTTGGTGTTATCTGGATTAAGGTAGAACTTTTTGTTAAATGCATGCCAATATCACATCGTTTGAGAATCTAGCACTTATATAAAGGCACCGTTAGGATACCCTTTCCCCAATGACACCCTTAACGGCATTATTTCCATTAAATTCCCCCTTTTGAGCCTTGGCCTTTCATTTGGGTGACAACCCATACTATCAGCCAAATAATCCTTTCGCATTTCGTTTTAACCGGAATTGGGATCGTGATTCAGTAGCAAGCATTAGGGATTTATCTGGGATCATTCGTTTGTTAGTTAGTTTATCCTCTATGAGCCTTGACGATTATGCCTTGTTTTGATAGCATTCGAGTCATATGTAATTTTTTGCTTTTGTGTTCTTCCTAACTTTTCTAGTGTTATACTGCGGCAATGCTAGTGTTGTTAAGAGAGTTCTTTTTTGGTACAGATTGCATATAGTTAATGTTTGGAAATCCTGCACTATATAAAAAAAGAGAGAGACAAAAAAAGAAAAGAAAAAAAAAAGAAGGAAAAGAAAAGAAAAAAGAAAAGAAAAGAGAAAAGAAAAGAGAAGGTATTCCAATAAGAAAGTGAAACGAATTTTTGTCCTTCTAAGCTGCTATTAGATGTGATAAATCTAGCCAGTTTATTTGGATAATTTTCTCAGTGATTTATTTGGTCCAATGTTGGTTACTTGCTTCTATTGCTTGCTGCTTGATCTTGGATCTCATTCTTTTAGCCCAATTTAGCCATATATTTCCCATGCCTTTAGCCTAGCCTCGTTACATCCTATTAAAACATTTATGTTCTCTATTTTTAGACATTGAGTGATGGCGATGTGATTTACTCTCAAGCATATGCTCATATTCTTTTAACACTTCTAGCATTGAGCGAAATTTGTGAAAATGCACGAGCCTATACACATGAGTGATGAGTGAAAACTGTGAGGTGCTAAGTCATGCAATGAGGTGGGAAGTTGTTGACATTGCAATTCTATTCTTTTTGCATCTTGTGGTCTCATTGCTTCTTGTTTTGGCTTTCAAATTCATAGTTTATGGATCTTTAATGCTTAAGAGTCTAGATACTGTTTCTCGAGAGTTTGTTCTTAGATGAGGCCTTGGTTGAAGACATTTATGTTGTAGTTTGCTTGGGGACAAGCAAAGCTCATGTAACAACCTAACTTTGGTCAATTATGTAATATGTGATTTTGAGATAATAATATAATTTGTTATATTAATTATGTTACAAATATTAATTAAGAAAGAAAATTTATTAAATAAATATAATTTTAAATTATATTTATGATATAATTATAGATGATTAAATTTAAAAGAGATATAAAATACAAAAGTTTAGTGGGTTAAATTCAAATATGATAAAAGAGATATATAAAAACAAAATTTTATGATCAAATAAGACCATTAACACCTAAACCACTCTCTCTCTCTAATCTCTCACTAAGCTTACGGTTTCATCACAAATCCATCAAGAAATTTCATTAACTTGCAATTAAATGAAGAATTAATTCAAGAGAAGGTTACAACATCATCAAAGCATCATCAATCTACAAAGATTTTAAGGTAATAACTCTTTTAAATTCTTATTTGTAGAGGTTTGGTTCGCTTCATATGAAAAACCGAAAGTATAAGAATTTTAAGATTTAAAAGTAGTTGCATGTAAATGAAATTAGTATATTATGATAAAATTTAGTTAATAAAAGTTATAGAAACAAAAATTTTGGGTTAGATCATCTAAAAATATGGAAGAAATCGGAATTTTTGGTGAAAACCTGTGTTCTTGACAAAAATGATCTGTGTGTGTTATGTGTGTTTTTATGGTACCGAAACCCAAAAATGTGGGTACCGAAACCTTAAGGTTTCGGTAAAAACCACATTACCGAAACATATATGTAGGTGTTGAGGTTGGATATTGAAATTTTTTAAGGATACTGAAACTCTTGAAAGGTTTCGGTATTATACCGAAACCCATCTAAGTGAAGTACCGAAACTTCTTTGAATACTGAAACCCACATAATGTTACTGAAACTTTTTGAATACTGAAACTTATACCGAAACCTTAAAGGTTTCGGTAATCCTAAACACAATACCGAAACTCATGTATTATACTGAAACTATGAATTCTGGAAAGTCTCGTGAGAATACTGAAATCTGAAGCCAATACCGAAACCTATAAAAGGTTTCGGTAGTTTCTGTTTACCGAAACATGCAACAATTGTATATATATATATATTTTGCATGAAATGGTTATGAGTGCAGTGTGTGCAGAAACCCAAGACAAAAGATATATTACTCAAACACCTATATTTCTTCTTTCACGCATGCATATATATATATATATATATATATATATATATATATATATATATATATATATATATATATATATATATATATATATATATATATATATATATATATATATATATATATATATATATATATATATATATATTGGTACTAAATTTAAATTATACATATAAATAGTGATCATTTTTATAAAATAAATGTCAAAACAAATTTATGATTTATAAAGAATAAAATCAATAAAATCTTTAGTTTAAATCTTAAAAGGAGATATTATGATATAAACATGACAAAAGTCACACATGTCCATAAAAATGGACATTAAAGTTTATAAGTTATCAGAATCAGATCAATTAAAGTTTAAAAATTAACGTTCTTGCAAATGATAAATTTTGGACATGTTCAGTTAAATTCTGAACATAGATTTAAAGAATTAAAGAGATTGACAGGGGGTCAAAGACTTGATTTGACAGAAATCAGATTGACAAAGATAAAATCCTGAGATAACACAGGTGGCAGATTTTTATATCTGTTTGACAAAGACCAGATCTGTGAGTTATAGATATTCATATTTAACATGTTGACTTTCCAGTTGAGATATATTGTTGATGTTAGATTTATTGACATACATTGTATCAGCTGGATTGAGACCTGTGCACACCATGGTTCGATGTTGCCCAGTGAATCATGATAGCTATTTGATTATCATTTCATATTGCATTTAAGACTTCTTCAGATATTGCTTTATGATTCATTGCTATCATGACTTCTATGACTTAAGCTTTCACTATTGATCAGACACTTGATAGATTTATTCAGCTTGATTAGCCTTGATGGTCTATTGTTCTACACCTGGCTATTTCACCAGTTCTTACGGACTTGGTAATGACCTCCGATGTTCCGCCACGTTGATTTACTGGTAGCTAGCCCAGTAGTGGCTGATCCCCACAATTTAAGCGTGAGCGTGGCCTGAGCATCATCCGATTCTATGAATTCTATATCTCAATCATGAGGGCTGTAGCGGCAGCCAAGACGTATCACGCTAGACTAAGGATCCGCTTGACCATGCATGTTGATTTGAAAATCTATATACTCACTAAGCTTTGCTTACAGTTGCTACTTGATAATTTTTACAGGAAGAGATAAAGGAAAGTCACCTGCTGGACCTAGTACTTAGGTCATTCAAGATCCAAGTTTTGATGCTTTCATAGACCACTACTCAACGAACCCTTCGGTACAGATTGGAAGATGACAATTGTGGTGGTTTTGGGTAGACTTGATATGATTTTATGATGTAATGTATTAGATTAGATGGTACCCTTTATAAGTTTAATTTGAAAATTGTAATCTATATTAAACTTAATTCTAATATGTTTGTATTTGTAAATTATAATTCCGTAACTTAATTACCCTATCTTAGTATGATTGATATCGTATTGCATGATGTGGGACCTAGACTCGTGAGAACTGCCCCGCAAGGGATGGTCTTCACAGGATGGTATCAGAGCCCATAGTTTGAGTGAATCAAGTATTACGTGAGTATACTTGATCTCAAACTGAAGCAATACATATGTATCAATCATTTAGCTGATTTGAACTGAGATAGGATGTACAGACTATCAGGATGGGAAAAAGGGTACATAGATCTAAGTCTATAAACTGATAGTTGAATGATTTTAATTTTCAGTTAAGATGTCAGGATCAGCATCAGGTGACATTCCCAGCAACATGACCCCACAACAGATGTTTGAAATGATGCAACAACTCTTAGCCCAACACTCAGAACAACAAAATAAGACAATGCAAGAACAGTTTCAGGCCAGAGATGAGGCCGAAGCAAAAAGACGTGAAGATAAAAAGAATAAAAGAAAAGAAAAGCAAATCCAGACTAATGAATCTAATTCTGATAACTCAAATCCCGAAACTCAGATTGCTCAGCCAAAAGGCTGCAAGTTTAAGGATTTTAAAGCGAGCGGTGCCCTGAACTTTGAGGGTACAGTAAATCCAATTCAGGCGATGGATTGGATCAGCCATACTGAGGAGATTTTCAGAATCTCTGATTGCTTAGAATCGAAGAAGGTGAGTTATGCGTCTGCGTTATTTGTTGGAGCTGCCCGTGCATGGTGGAAGACTCAGAGAAGCATATACGGAGAAGAAGTCATCCAAACTCTCGAGTGGGAACAATTCTTGGATATGTTCAATGCAGTTGACCAGCGAGACAAGATGGAAGTACAACTGATGCAGCTGACTCAAGGAACAAAGACAGTTGATGAATACGAACACGAATTTTCACGACTATGCGGTTATTCCTCGTATCAGGTAGCTACAGAGGATAGAAAGATGAATAGATTTCGCGTAGGACTCAATCCTAGATATCATAACATCCGATGAGTGCGATCAAATATAAAAGTTACTTGGAAATGGTAGAAGCAGCTAGACAGATTGAGCGAGGTTATTTAGAGTACGACGATCAGCTCTATGCTCCGACTACTAACCTGACGAATCCGTCTCCTCCGAAGAAGCAGAGATTCGGCAGATTCTTCAGGCCAAACAAATCTCAGACCCAGCAATCTCAACAATCTCAACCGAAAGCGCAAGCCTACTCATTGACAAACGAGCCACGATTCTGCAAGCGATGTAGAAAGTCACACATGGGGCTGTGTAACCCAGATGATGTTACTTGTTTTGCGTGTAACCGAATTGGTCATAGCAGTGAAGAGTGCCCACAGCAAGGACGTGGATGTGCTAAATGCGGGAAAAGAGGACATTTCATGTATCAGTGTCGCAGCGGGCAACGATATCAGTCGCAATCCTCAGCGGGAGGTTCTACAGTAAAAAGTTCTGCTGCAACTCCGACAGCAAGGACACGTGCGTTTCAGATAACGGCCGAAGAAGCAAAGGAAACCCCTGATGTAGTTACGGGTATGTTTTTACTTAACTCCATTCCTGCTCGAGTACTATTCGATTCCGGTGCTAGTCGTTCTTTCATATCAACATCTTTTGCACAAAGATTATATAAGTCTCCATCGAAGCTTCCTGTTGTGATTGATATTGAGACAGCCAGTAACAACTATGTTATGGCTGATTCTGTATACCGAAACTGCACTCTACTCGTCGATAACATCGTGTTCAACCTCGACCTTATTCCGATTCCGTTGAAAGAGTTCGACGTCATCATCGGCATGGACTGGCTAATGAATAACGAGGCTACGATTGTCTGCAACCGCCGACTCATCAGAATTAAGTCCTCAGACGGCCGAGTATTGGAGATCAAGGGCGAGAAGCGTAAAGGTGCTCACTGCTTTATTTCTATAGAGAAAGCTCATAAATATGTATCTAAAGGTCGCGAATCCTATCTTTGCTATGTCTCATCTGAATCTAACTCTGAAGCCCAAAAGAAATCTTTATCTGATATCCCAATCGTCTGTGAGTTTCCAGACGTATTCCCTGACGATATTTCTGGAGTGCCACCGGAACGTCAAGTTGAGTTCAGTATTGACTTGGTTCCTGGTGCGGCTCCTATTGCGAAAGCTCCTTACAGACTTGCACCTGCAGAAATGCAGGAAATGTCAAAGCAGTTGCAAGAGCTGTTAGAAAAGGGTTTTATCCGACCGAGTTCATCTCCGTGGGGTGCACCTGTCTTATTCGTTAAGAAGAAAGACGGAACTTTTCGAATGTGCATTGATTACCGCGAGTTGAACAAGGTTACTAAAAAGAACAAGTATTCTCTGCCCAGAATCGATGATCTGTTTGATCAGCTACAAGGAGCCAGCTACTTTTCGAAAATAGATCTTCGTTCTGGATATCATCAGTTGAAAGTTAAAGAAGAGGATGTTCCAAAGACAGCCTTCCGTACAAGATACGGTCATTACGAATTTCCCGTGATGCCGTTTGGCTTGACAAATGCACCAGCGGCGTTCATGGATCTCATGAATCGCGTGTGCAGACCTATGTTGGATAAATCAGTTATCGTATTCATAGACGATATTCTGATATACTCCAAATCGGAGGCTGATCATGCTATTCATTTGCGGCAATTGCTAGAGTTACTGAGAAAAGAAAAACTTTATGCAAAATTTTCTAAGTGCGAATTCTGGCTCAGACAGGTATAACTTTACATTGTCTTGAGCTATTCCTTAAGCGTTCTTTGATTGAACAAAACTTGAAATTCTAGTTTGTTGCTTTTATAGATTCAATTCCTTGGCCATGTTGTTTCTGGCGAAGGTATTTCCGTTGATCCGTCTAAAGTCGAGGCCGTTCAAAAATGGCAAACGCCACGCAATGCCTCCGAAATAAGAAGTTTCCTTGGATTGGGCGGTTATTATCGGCGATTCATAAAGGACTTCTCGAAGATTGCTGTGCCACTAACGATGCTAACATGAAAGAATACTCCTTTCGTTTGGTCTGATAAACAGCAAGAGGCATTTGACATTCTGAAACAGAAGCTTATTCAAGCGCCGATCCTAGCTTTACCAGAAGGCAATGATGATTTCATTGTCTATAGTGATGCATCTGGTACTGGCTTAGGATGTGTTCTTATGCAAAGGGGAAAAGTAATTGCCTACGCTTCAAGGCAGTTAAAAGACTATGAGAAAAGTGCACCGACTCATGATCTTGAGTTAGCTGCAGTTACCTTTGCTCTGAAAATCTGGCGGCATTATCTTTATGGGACTCGGTGTCAGCTCTACACCGATCACAAAAGTCTCAATCATCTTTTCACTCAGAAGGATCTGAATATGAAACAACGTCGGTCCTTGGAGCTTATCAAGGACTATGATTGCGAGATCCTATATCATCCCGGCAAAGCTAATGTTGTCGCGGATGCTTTGAGTAGGAAAGTCTATCCGGAAAAGTGCTGCTATGCCCTAACTCCGGTTATATTCTCTTCTGATCTTATAGAAGACATCCGAGTTTCTCAAGCTGAAGCATTGAAAGAAGAGAATATCAGTTCTGAAAATCTTAAAGGGCAGCTACAATTTCTAACTTTGAATCATTTGGGACTTCACTGTCTCAAGGGAAACCGAATCTGGGTTCCTAAATATGGTTCTATTCGCAGCACTCTTCTTTCTGAAGCTCATCAGTCCAAATTATCTGTTCATCCTGGCAGCTCAAAGATGTATTTTGATCTGAAAGCCAATTACTGGTGGCCAGGAATGAAGAAAGACATCGGTAAATGTGTTGAAAGCTGCAGAGTCTGTCAGATGGTAAAGGCAGAACATCAGAAACCCTCTGGAGATATGCAACCACTACCAGTTCCTGAGTGGAAGTGGGAGCATATAACAATGGACTTCGTCACAAAACTGCCGAAAACCAAAAGACAGCATGACTCCATCTGGGTAGTCGTGGACCGATTAACAAAGTCAGCTCACTTCATACCGATGAAAGAGACATATTCTCTCGATAAACTGGCACAGATGTACATTACCGAGATCATCTCTCGTCATGGTGTGCCGAAATCTATTGTCTCTGATCGTGATAGTCGTTTCACTTCAAGATTTTGGAAAGCGTTGCAAGAAGGGATGGGTACTCGAATTTCAATGAGTACAGCTTATCACCCAAGTGCAGATGGCCAAAGTGAACGTACTATCTTAACTCTAGAAGATATGCTTCATGCCTGCATTCTTGATCTAGGTGGTAACTGGGATGACCACTTGTCGTTGGTCGAATGCTCATATAATAACAATTATCATTCAACAATCAAGATGGCTCCTTTTGAAGCTTTATATGGACGAAAGTGCAGAACTCCCACCTGTTGGCGCGAAACAGGTGAATCGCCAATAGCAGGTCCTGCCCTTCTACAGTTGACTCATGAAAAGATTCAACTTGTCAGAAGGAATATTCTTGAAGCTCAGAGCAGGCAGAAGTCATATTATGATAATCGACACAGATCAATCAGTTTTGCGGTTAACGATTGGGTGATGCTGAAAGTATCTCCAATGAAGAATGTGGTGCGGTTCATTAAAAGAAACAAGCTAGCTCCAAGATTCATTGGTCCATTCAAGATTGTCGAAAAGATAGGAAACCAATCTTATCGTCTTGAACTGCCAGCGGACTTATCTGGAATACATCCTGTATTCCATGTCAGTCATCTGAGAAAGAGTTTAGCAGACGAAAGAGAAATGCAGATACCACATGTTAACCTGCAAATTGATGAGAAGCTTAGAGTGGTTGAAGAGCCGGAGCGTATTCTGGACTCGAAGACCAAAAAGCTACGAAATAAAGATATACAGATGGTGCTCGTTCAGTGGAAACACCACAAGGGTTCGCATCAGTCTTGGGAATCTGAAGATGTAATGAAAGCAACTTATCCCAGTCTGTTCGAACGTAGCTAACTTCGGGGACGAAGTTTGTGCGTGGTGGAGCCCATTCTGTAACAACCTAACTTTGGTCAATTATGTAATATGTGATTTTGAGATAATAATATAATTTGTTATATTAATTATGTTACAAATATTAATTAAGAAAGAAAATTTATTAAATAAATATAATTTTAAATTATATTTATGATATAATTATAGATGATTAAATTTAAAAGAGATATAAAATACAAAAGTTTAGTGGGTTAAATTCAAATATGATAAAAGAGATATATAAAAACAAAATTTTATGATCAAATAAGACCATTAACACCTAATCTACTCTCTCTCTCTAATCTCTCACTAAGCTTACGGTTTCATCACAAATCCATCAAGAAATTTCATTAACTTGCAATTAAATGAAGAATTAATTCAAGAGAAGGTTACAACATCATCAAAGCATCATCAATCTACAAAGAATTTAAGGTAATAACTCTTTTAAATTCTTATTTGTAGAGGTTTGGTTCGGTTCATATGAAAAACCGAAAGTATAAGAATTTTAAGATTTAAAAGTAGTTGCATGTAAATGAAATTAGTATATTATGACAAAATTTAGTTAATAAAAGTTATAGAAACAAAAATTTTGGGTTAGATCATCTAAAAATATGGAAGAAATCGGAATTTTTGGTGAAAACCTGTGTTCTTGACAAAAATGATCTGTGTGTGTTATGTGTGTTTTTATGGTACCGAAACCCAAAAATGTGGGTACCGAAACCTTAAGGTTTCGGTAAAAACCACATTACCGAAACATATATGTAGGTGTTGAGGTTGGATATTGAAATTTTTTAAGGATACTGAAACTCTTGAAAGGTTTCGGTATTATACCGAAACCCATCTAAGTGAAGTACCGAAACTTCTTTGAATACTGAAACCCACATAATGTTACTGAAACTTTTTGAATACTGAAACTTATACCGAAACCTTTAGTACCGAAACCTCCTGAGGTACCGAAACATATATATATAATGTATATAGAAACTATTATATAATACCGAGACATACCGAGACATACCGAAACCTTGAAGGTTGCGGTAATCCTAAACACAATACCGAAACTCATGTATTATACTGAAACTATGAATTCTGGAAAGTCTCGTGAGAATACCGAAACCTATAAAAGGTTTCGGTAGTTTCTGTTTACCGAAACATGCAACAATTGTATATATATATATATATATTTTGCATGAAATGGTTATGAGTGCAGTGTGTGCAGAAACCCAAGACAAAAGATATATTACTCAAACACCTATATTTCTTCTTTCACGCATGCATATATATTGGTACTAAATTTAAATTATACATATAAATAGTGATCATTTTTATAAAATAAAGGTCAAAACAAATTTATGATTTATAAAGAATAAAATCAATAAAATCTTTAGTTTAAATCTTAAAGGAGATATTATGATATAAACATGACAAAAGTCACACATGTCCATAAAAATGGACATAAAAGTTTATAAGTTATCAGAATCAGATCAATTAAAGTTTAAAAACTAACGTTCTTACAAATGATAAATTTTGGACAGGTTCAGTTAAATTCTGAACATAGATTTAAAGAATTAAAGAGATTGACAGGGGGTCAAAGACTTGATTTGACAAAAATCAGATTGACAAAGATAAAATCCTGAGATAACTCAGGTGGCAGATTTTTATATCTGTTTGACAAAGACCAGATCTGTGAGTTATAGATATTCAGATTTAACATGTTGACTTTCCGGTTGAGATATATTGTTGATGTTAGATTTATTGACATACATTGTTTCAGCTGGATTGAGACCTGTGCACACCATGGTTCGGTGTTGCCCAGTGAATCATGATAGCTATTTGATTATCATTTCATATTGCATTTAAGACTTCTTCAGATATTGCTTTATGATTCATTGCTATCATGACTTCTATGACTTAAGCTTTCACTATTGATCAGACACTTGATAGATTTATTCAGCTTGATTAGCCTTGATGGTCTATTGTTCTAGACCTGGCTATTTCACCAGTTCTTACGGACTTGGTAATGACCTCCGATGTTCCGCCACGTTGATTTACTGGTAGCTAGCCCAGTATGTGGCTGATCCCCACAATTTAAGCATGAGCGTGACCTGAGCATCATCCGATTCTATGAATTCTATAACTCAATCATGAGGGCTGTAGCGGCAGCCAAGACATATCACGCTAAACTAAAGATCCGCTTGACCATGCATGTTGATTTGAAAATCTATATACTCACTAAGCTTTGCTTACAGTTGATACTTGATAATTTTTACAGGAAGAGATAAACGAAAGTCACCTGCTGGACCTAGTACTTAGGTCATTCAAGATCCAAGTTTTGAAGCTTTCATAGACCACTACTCAACGAACCCTTCGGTACTGATTTGAAGATGACAATTGTGGTGGTTTTGGGTAGACTTGATATGATTTTATGATGTAATGTATTAGATTAGATGGTACCCTTTATAAGTTTAATTTGAAAATTGTAATCTATATTAAACTTAATTCTAATATGTTTGTATTTGTAAATTATAATTCCGCAACTTAATTACCCTATCTTAGTATGATTGATATCGTATTGCATGATGTGGGACCTAGACTCGTGAGAACTGCCCCGCAAGGGATGGTCTTCACAGCTAAAGTGTGGGGTTTTTTGATATGTGCATATTTATACATATTTATCATTTTTCTTGCATATTGCGTGGTTTTCAGACCGAAATGCATCAAAAAGATACTGATTTTATTAATATTTGTGTTTCGCAGGTAAAAAGCCGTTAAATCGACATTTAAGCAGAATCGTGGCTAAAGTAACAAGATTTTATAATCCAGCCATCTTCCTTGACCTAAAGAAAAGCTTGGGGAAGTTCGATGCTACGGGCCGGCGTAGGAAACTCCACGCACCCGAATGAAGGTTGAGTCAGCTTGGTCTAGTCAAAGCGTCTACGCACCCGCTTGGCCAAGACCAAGCATAGCAAGCCACACACCCGCGTGACTTACCCAACGCACCACGCATGCGAGGCCCAACCCACCAAAATTCGTTTTCAAAAACCCTAGCTTGCGGCAGAACGAAGGCAGACTCGATTTAAACGATTTTGGGATGACTTAGGGCAATTTTCCTCTCGGTTTTTAGTAGGTTTTCGAAGTATAATCATAGTTTTAGCCTAGGGTTTTGATTCTCTTGGGTTTACAAGCATTGGTTTCAATTTTGGAGTTAGTTTCGCACGAATAGCTACGGATTTGGTATACTCGTTTCTTAAAGTTTATGATTTCGTAATGGTTGTTATTTATTTGAGTTTAATTTCGGTTTTTAATATGAATAGTGAGTAGTTTTCTTGTTCACCCGCTTAGGATAACGAATTCTATGTATTAATTGGTATAGTATTGGATTGATTGATGGGTTTTGGTTTATGCTTGTCGGATTGTTGATTATTGCATGTTTTCTTGATAAAAATCAGATTTTTATTAATCTTTTAGCATTGTTATGGGAAATTAAATTATTAATTAAATCTACAATTTAAAAAGAAACAATGATTTGAATGAAAAATTAATAGTCAATTATCTGTTCTAGGCATTGTACTGAGATAATGATTTGATAGTTGATTGTTAATCTTGTAACATCCCTAATTTTAAGCACTTTTAATTTACAATTTAATGACTCATTGTAGTTTTTTGAGCAAGCATAACAATAAGGAACCGACATAGACATATAAAACAGTTTAAATGAGAAAATACAATGTTGAGGGATGTAATATGAAAATGGGGAAAAATAACAATAAAATGGGAATAAACATTCATTTTAAAAATCTCACTCTCTCTCCTCTCTACCGTCTCTCTCACTTTCTCTCTCTAAGAACCTATAGGTTCTTCAAAATTTACAAATCAAGAACCCCAAAATCGTTGAATTAGAAGTAGAAAAATTAGAATCAAGTTACAATTGAGGAACTATAACTGCTACAGACAACAAATCGAGGAATGTTTGCTCAAATTTACAATTTTTAAGAGTTTTGTGTTCGGTTTAGGTGTGAACCGAATCATACATTCTGGTTATAGCTGTTAATGCATGTATCATATTCTTGCAGATTAGTAAAAATCGAGTAATAGTGATGCTACATACCAAATTTCAGACTCTGATTCACTTTCTAAGTATGAATTTCAGTAATCACTATGTGTTTTTAGTGTGTGTGTGTGTTCGACGACCATGAACAAACACTCAAATAGGTGTTTGGTACATATATGGCTATGTTGAAGTTAAAAAGTGTTAAAAGAGTACATTTAAGTTCATATCAATAGTTTTTAGTCACAAACATGCATAAAATGGCCAAAGTGAAACCTGGAAAATAAGTAGAAATTATATAAGTTTGAACTCTGATCTGATGAACACATCTCGGTTCATCCGAAAATCGGACAATATGAATTTCGGATCATGCGAATTTCAAATCATAGCCAACTCGGATGGAAAGTATTTAAAATCATTAAGTATAAACATGAATTTCGGATCAGCAAGTCATCCAATTTTCGGATCACGTGTCATCCGAATTTCGGGTTCATCCGAAATTCGGATGTGGTCCGAATTTCGGTTAAAATCACTTAAATTTCAAAATTAAGTTTTTAAGCAGATACTAACGCTGATTCACTATTACACTGACATAACATGATCTTTGTGGTGTTGTCTAACACATTGATTCAGCGCCAATTTACACTATATAAATCACTGTGAGTAATAGATTATTATTCGAACATTTGATGTCTTTGCATTCATTTACTTTTCAATGGCATGTTCCTGTTGTTCAATATACATCAATTGGCACTCACATGTCTTTCATTGTAATGATGCACACTCGTAATTGACATGTGACAAACATGAAGCCATCGTTCGTTTGAAAGTGCATTTTTATAGTTCATGCTTGCACTGCATGATGATTACTTCAAAATCTGATGCGACCTGGACTGGGGCTGACAGCACGCCACTGTCGGGGACTGATCATCCCACACACTTTCCTGGTCAGGTTCGGCACATCCCCGATCAGCATTTTGAACTGCCAAACCCCATGCTTGCACTACATGGTTTTCACTTGTAATGAGGCTTGCACTGCCCGTTTTCACAATAGTTTGTAAAAAAATATTTGTTGAAATCTGTTATCTCACTAAGCCATAGCTTACCCGTTGACTTTCAATGTTTTCAGGCAAAGAAAAGGTGTAGCTGGGCCTTCCAATTAGGCAATCATTTCAATTCCCGGTGACTTTAGAAGCTTATTGGTACATGCATGATATACCTTTGGGGCTGGGACATGTTATTGAATTCAAACAAAGTTGTTGTAATAGTTAGCATATGTCATTATAGTCACATACATTATTTCTGCTTTAGTGTGGAGCTACATAAAACTGTTTTAAGTTTATCAATTTAATTGCATGTTAATTATCAGGTTGTATGTTGATGAGGGAGTTATCAATTATATCACTAATTAAGGAGGATGTCTCAAATCTAGAACTTTATGTGTTTGTTAATTTTTATGCATTGTGTTTCGATAATAGGGTTGACAAATCGTAATGTTTGATTTTTAAAGAAACGAAGTTAATTTGTTAGATATCGGTATTAATCGATTATCTTTAGTCATTGTGTTGCGATTATTAAATTTATTGGTTAGTATTGGAGTTTTGATAAGTTGCTTTGTTTTCATCACGCGATTATAAAGATTAAATATTTTAACTTCAAGTAATTAATTAATCGGTAAATTAAACCAAAATCCAGGCTTAGTTGAATTTATAATTGATTATCAATCAATCTGTTTTTAGTCAGTCAATTCAATCCATCGCCAATTAATCGTAGTTTTCTAATTCCAAGTGGGTGACACTTTCGTAATATAAGAGTTTCGTACTTCGAATTTATTATCGTTCTTTACTTGCTTAAGTTAGTTCTGATTTGATTTTGCTTTAGTTAGTTTGGTTCGTATAATTTAGTTGTCGTTACTTGCTTGCTTTAGTTATTTTGTTTAATTCGTGTTTGATAGAATTAGTTTTTATTAAATTTGAAAAAGAAAAAAAAAATAGTGTATCTTTTTAATCTTGTGTTTTTTAGTTTTCTTTAGTTATTCTGTAAATTAATTTTAATTATCTTCTTTAGTTGATAATTTTCTCAGAACGTCTAAAATAGCTAAATTGTTTAGGGTGTAGTATTGGTACACTGCCAGTTGTGTTATTTATATTTTGGGTTCATTTAGACATATAAAACCAGAGGCGTGTTTTGCACGCATCAGACTTCAAAAGAGGCTGAGAGGTGTTAAGAGATTCACTACATACGTTCTTGAATATGAAACTAAGGAATCTGGGGTACCTTATAGATGGTGACCTGGTTCCACAAAGTTCCTGAGATTTTCAAAAATCCATTTTGCCATATCTAGGGTAGTGCCATCCACAAACTGTAGAGCCACGAGTATTTCATCTTTGCTGAGCTGATCAAAGGAACCAACCTTACAGCTCAGACTCATTACCACAGTGGCAAAGAGAAAGCTGTAAGTTGGTGTCAATTCTTTTCTAAATAGAGTAGCTCCAACTATTGGCTCAGAGACACCACAGCAGTGTAGCATTATTCTCATCTATTGATGATTTTCAGGTTGAGGTTTGTCATAGTTTTCAAATAAATGCAGATGAAGCACCTTTTGAAGCAGAGCAGCAGAAATCTCAACAGTTTCAATATTGGTGGGAATGGTACCATGAATAAATTTGGTAGATTGATCATAGGAGCAGTACCAAAATTCATAAATCATTTCCTGTACATGACACGAGAAGTAGCAGTCATTGCGTAGTGCAAATGCTGAGCTCTAAGGAACTCTACCATGGGTTCATAACCTTTTTCTAATGTAGTTCTTTGGGATAGTAATCTTGGCTACATATTTGGTGGGTTTCATGGTGATAGTGGTCTTGACTGATTGATGTTTGATAACATCTTCACCCAGAAACACTGGTACAAAGGGATTTGAGGAATCCATTTTGGGGATTGATGGAAGTTCAACACAGGCAGACACTAAGTCTTTTCGACAAAGACGTGCAAGTTACATGAAGTATGGAGGTATAGGGTCGAAATAGTGAAAAGGGAGATGAAGCGGGGACGTTAGGTATATATAGGATTTGAATTTGAGAGTGTTGCAGAGAGAAAAGGGCGGTTGATTGGAAAGGGGATGATTAATGGAACGTAACATGTACCACACCAGCACATGTGTCAGACCCACTTGACCCGTTTGCTTATCTCTTAAACATGTAACAAAAATGTTTACCGCAGGTAATTAAGTTAAATAAATACATAAGTTTGCATAACGTAAATATGAAGAAATGTTAATTAAAAGCTGATGTTCAAAGCTATTGTCAAAACTTGTGGTGATGTAATGTCATCAAAGCTGTTCAATGTGTAACCTGGGCATGAAAATTGTTAAGTGATATTTGAACAGGGTTCATAGTGAAACCTGTTCTAGAGCTGAACAGTTTTGCAAGACAGATTACCGAGTGAACAGGTTTTAGATTTAGACATTGTAACATCTCAAATCTTAGCGTAGCTAAATTATAGCGGTTAACGAATTTTATATATGAATTCTAGCAATGTAATTGGCCGAAAGTCCCTCGAACCCTTGGCCATTCCTTTTGGCCATTGGCCAAGACATTTATAGCCTCTAATAGGATATTATGGACAGCTATAATGTTGCTATAAGCCACCAAATAGGGGTTGTAATGGCAGCAAAAAGGGAGCTTTAAATTGGCAACGATGCATTTCTTTAGTCCGTAGCCTAAGTCCCTAAGTTGTGCCTTTTATTCCCTAACCTTTGGCCTTGTTTCTATGGCCTGAAATAAGTCAATATTTATATTGTGAGATGAATTAAAGATTGTGTTGATGATTAAAAGAAGTATATGAATAATCATGTATGCTTGTGATCTCATATAAATAAGTCTTAAGGCCTGAAATTATGAAAATGGATCATGAGTTAAAACAAGCTATGGGATGATCATGTATGCTTAAACCAACCATAAAAAGGTAATATTACATGTAGGTGTGCATGTATGATCAATCATAGATGCATGAATCCTAAGACACGTATAAAAGTCGTTAAAGACATATAAGACTCGGAAACACCTAATTGAACTTAATGACAACAATTTAACTTAATTATGAGTTAATGTGATCAATGACGTGAAGACCCATCATTAATCCTGATGGTGATATGATAAACACGTTATACCTCATTTTAATCTGAACATGTAAGAGTTTAAAAGCCCATAAAGACACAGAATAATAAGAATATAACTTTAAGACAGAATCATAAGCCAAATAGCAAAGGTGAGTTATAGATTACATGTTCCACACTGCCTTATTGCCGAGACATGTTGCTTTATCTTACCCCTTTGAATTTCTATTCTAAAGCTAGAATGTGAAGTTGTGCACACCATGGTAAGGTGTTGTCCTGTGAATCATGATATCAATTGTTATCAGATATTATTGATTGTCTTTAATGATGTTGCTTCATTCTATTGCTATCATACATTGACTTCTTTGATTCGAGTCCAATATTTGCCTAATTTAATTGCCTTACACATGTTCAAATGAACTAATGGTGTTAGCTAATTCGATGTGACCCTCGTAGCCTATACTAGTTCATGGTTGATCCCCATAAGTGTGAGCAAGTGTTCACATCATCCTTATTGCATTATATTATATCACATAGCCTATACAGGTGGCGTCTGTTGCTTTATTATCACACGTTAGCCCAGACACAAAAATCCACCCATATGCCATGCATGTTAATTGTAATATCTATAATCTCACTAAGCAAAAGCTTACCATTGTTGCATATCTCTCCTTACAGGTAAAAGCAAAGGCAAGGCACCAAGTGAATAAGTACTTAAGTGACAAAGACCGGCAACTTGAAGAGACACCTGACTACCATTCGGACTAAATTTTGGGTACTGATAGAAGACAGACTTTGGGGACAACTGGGTAGTCCATATTGTATTGTAATGACAGCTGATGTACTACACATGTTAGATGATGACTGTAAACTTATATCCAGTTGTAAAAACTTCGTTTTTATCCAGTCCTGTAATCATAATTAGCTTTTAATGTTATCTTAGTTCTATGATTAATACTGCATTGCTAACTGGGACCTAATGGTAAGGCTCTAGAAGCAAATTTAGGGCCTTACAGCCTGGTATTAGAGCATTAGTTTGAGTTAACCTCGTATCATCTAATACTTGAACTCAAACTTAAGCAACGTTATAGGTGTTAATCATTATTAGCGGTATACCCGCGCAAAGCGGCGGCGGCAAATAAATTTTCATTTGCGTTTTCATCAACAGAAAGGCCGTTAAATAACTTGAAATCTACTTAATCATTACGTGACTTGTAATCATGCGGTCATGCCTTTAGGAGCCGTTTTATGTCAAGTGTAAATAAGCCTTCATTAACTGAGTCAAGCAACCGTTCAATATATATATATATATATATATATATATATATATATATATGGTTTTGTTTTTTTAATTATGAGATTAAATGTAGAAAGTCTGAAATTTAAAAGGTAGAATTAAAGTCAGAATTTTAAAACCACGTTCGAAATGTAAGTGGTGTTCGTGATCTCGAGTTCACAACCTCCCCTCCGGATTGTATCATACTTACTTGTCTCTGCAATTGACTAAACAAGAAGGAATGCCAATAGCCAATGAGCACCCCTAATCCAAATTGCAGCCACCAGTCCATGTTTAGGATGCTAAAACATGTTTAAGAAATAAAAGTATGTTACCTATTTGTGGAAAAATTGCATTATAGGAACATATATATAAGCTTCTTTTACTTTGTTTGTATTATTAACTCCATTTTAATAGTATGATAAAAGTCGACTTATGGAAATAAGACATGAGGAAAATAACAATACAGACTTTTACATAATTGGTCCAAACCTAAACGGTATCAATATGGTTTTATATATAAAAAACTAATCAAATTATCTAAAAACAAATTACCCGGTCCATTAAAAAGAATAATCAAATTTTCCAATCGATTCCAGCCTTAAACTGGAAATTGTAACTCATCGACGGAGAGGAGAGGACCATTTAACCGAAGATAGCCAATCGGTAAGGCTCGCTAAATTGTCTTTATTGTATCATATTCATTTGCCAATCGTCAAGCATCGCTAAATTGTCTTCATCATACCTTATAGGTAGCTAATCCTCCTTCTTCAACAGAACACAAACACGATCCTGATTGTTCTTTCTTTAAAGTGTTTCAATGAATGGGTCATTACAGCTACAACAAGCATAGTTAATATTACGATCAATGTTCCGTGAATATACATCTCGGAAATTTGAGGTTTATCAAGTATACAATGATTAAATAAATTGTAATCATGTGATGATTCTTGAACATTATATTATATATGCTGGAAAAGATGATTGGCGTTGCTCATGTTGAATCAGGCTTTAGCTAGAAGTGGAAGGTTGCATTAACTGCAATTGAAAAACCAATAATCCATTACACAACATGAAACAAAAATCAAACTGAAGAAACAAAATTGATGTTCATATATTATACTATCCCTTTAAAAATCATTTAAGAAAAAGGAAGCCAAAGAAGAGAAAGAGAGTAGGATTATTTGTGAGGGTAGAGGACAGAAAATTGTTCGAAAAGTGAGATAAATGGACTAACCGTATGAGCAGCAACACAAATCGGAGAACATGAGTTCCACACCGGATTAGAACATGAAATAAAGAGAGATATTAATCAACAATCTTCAAATGGTTACTTACTTAATTCACACAGAAAAATCAAGAAAAGCAAGAGATTTCATATTGACTGTTTTACATAAAATTAACACAAACATAAGCACATTAAAAAGAAAATTGATGGAAACAATATAACAGTTGGAAATGAGAAAAAAAATTGAAGTTAATTCAAGAAATTGAAGAGCTTAATCTGAGTGACTTATACAGAGAAAACTGTACTATATTGCTCAGTTTGGGAAGACCTTTCCTAGCTATGTCCCACACTATCATTGATGTATTTGATAAGAAGCTTATGCTTCTGGTTGGGAATGAGTGAGTCAGTTTTGATGTTGATAAGGCGATGCAAGAGCCAAATGACACAACCGAGTCCATTTATTTTGTTAAGTCTTCACACTTCTCTCATAGAGAGCATTATATTGAATTTGATAAGAAGTTGTTGAAGTCATTGTTGTCGAAACAAGAGACGTCTATATCACCGGATGTAGACACTTGTATTACTGATGATGATCTATCCTCGTATCGGATTTCTTTAGAAACTGCTTTCATTGTCCACTCTGACGATCCCGTTGATTCGCGTGTCGTTGATACATATCCGCCTACTGAGGAGGTTGTACCTGTGGATAATGAAGACTTAGTCATATCTAAGTTGTCCATTGAAGATCCTCCGACTCTCCAACTTAAGGAGCTGCCATCTCATCTTGAGTACGCCTATTTAGAGGGGCAATCTTAGTTTCTGGTGATTATCGGCAAGGATCTTTCTAGTGAAGAGAAGGCACCACTCTTGAGAGTTCTGAAATAGCATTAGGAAGGAACACTCCACGTTGTACACCGTGAGTGGGTGACCACCAAGTATTGATATCAATAGTTATATTCGGCTCGATAAAGTGAGTTAATGAGCACCGGTGTTTCGGTTTCATTCACTAATCAAGATTACATGCATACCTAGTGCAAAGAGTATCATAACAATGTAAAATTCAAAAGTATAACCACAACCACGTTTGCATGCATAGCATAAACGAGTTTAAAGGTACATCGATAGTTGGCATGTATAAGGATAAGCAAGTTTGTAAGCATATCATGAGTTTGCAAGAATGTAACATGCTTTTTCCCAAAATGTTAAAAATAGTAAAAAGGGGTCGTGAATACTCACATCGCTGAGTGAACGGGTGACGTTTGCAAGGTTTGAATCCTAAACACGTCTAACGTCCGCCTATCACACATGGTGGGAATTTTATGTAACTTTGTATTTTAAACCTTTAAAACCATAGATTATACTTAGTTTCTTTTACATTTTCATACAATGTCATATTTGTTCATAAATCCTTTAGATGTATGGAATATTTTTGTTTATAGTTTAGTTTTTATTTTTCATGAAGTTAGAATAAATAAAATGAAATGAATAAAGTATAATAGATGATTTATTTTTACGAGGTATCTCAATATAAGACCAAGTTTATGATTGCAAAGTGATAGTGGACAAAACACATTCTGTCCAGATTTGATGACCTCACTTTGCAAGCATTTTTCGTATATTTAAATTTCTGATCACGTCATAATATTTTTTTATGTTAAACATCAGAGATTTAGGAAGATTTTGGTATATTGCACACATTTTTTGGATATGTCTAAGTCTACTTTAAATATTATAGAAAAACAGAAGTCCAGAAGGTTGAGCAGATTGCACACCTTTTTGCATGGACTGTTTGGAGGGTCAAAACTCAATGGATTTGAGTGAGACCACAACCATTTGAAAGCTAACTCATTGGAGCATTATTTTGAGAGTTATGGTATTTACAAGTCACATGAACATTCTGCCAGATTTTACCTTTTTGCACACTTAGCTTTCAAAATACGTTTTCATACCCAAATCTAACTGGATTCTCTTGAAACCAGATGGGTTAGAATGCCAAGTAATTAAATTAATTTAAAGAAAATAAATGAGGTCATTTGGAGCTAAAATGAGTGAGATATGACTATTTAAAGTGATGAGTGGAAAGCTGTCAAAAACACCTTGAAGACAGCATGCATTTTCTTTAAAGATAAAACACTTGCATGTATATATATCCGAATTTTTAAGACTTTGAACTCAAATTTCTGCATAAAAATGGTGTGTGGTATCTTCATAATACATTTATCCCACATAAGACTCAAAGAGTGTGTGATTTTTAGTGTTTGAACATTGCTTCACCATGAATGTGCATTTTTGAGTTCATTTAGCCTTCTTCTTGTTCTTGACATGGGTTTGATCATGGATTTTTATCATTTTTAGACACATTTCATGTGTTTGATGAACAATCTACAAACATCAAGATTCAAGAAGGTTTTTGAAAGAAAAAGTAATGAAAGATAATAAAAGTTCAAGATAACACAAGAAAATATGATGGAAATTGCAACTAGTGTTCATGCAAGTTGTATGAACACTTGTTCTTACCTAGATCTTCAATTTTTTTGGGTTTTTGAGATGAAGAAGAAGTGTAAGATTCAGCTGAATTTGTAAGAGAAAGTAGGTGTTTTTCTAGTGTGAGAATGTTGAGAGAGAAGTAGTGGATGGAAGTGTGATGAAGTGTGAGAGGTTGTGGGTTTTTATAGAAAAAATCTCACATTTTCCTTCCTTTTTCTTCTCTTGGCCGGCCCTTAAAGGGTTAAAATCAGATTCTATTTTTTTTCTTTAAAATGTTGTAAATATATGTATTTAAGAGTTGGTTGCTTGGTTGTGCATAAAAAGTAAAGTTTTTGCTAATTTTCGTACTATTTGTGACATAAGTAACTTTTTGGCATGTGTAATTTATATTTATAAAATTTATATATTTCAAATTTATGTTTCTCTTATTTATTAATATTTATGTAAACTTTTATAAGTTTATTGCTATTTTAGTTAAATTAGCACAATACGGTTGTCTTTCTTCAAATCTTGGATTAAATTTCTTCCTTATGTTGCTTTAATTACTAAGCGAATTCAAAATTATGTGTCTTTATATTTTGAATCATTAATAGCGTGTTATGTCAATCCATTAATTATATATTCCGGCATGGTACGAAAATTATCAGTCTAAATAACTAATTAAGTATTCGAATTAGGATTATTAATTATATATTCCGGCATTGTTTAGCAAATGTCTGCAACTTAGGTTCCAACTGAAAGTTTAAATAACTAATTAAGTATTCGAAAAGTAATTTAGTAGGTAAATCGGGGTCTAACCTGAAACACTAAATTGACAGTTGTCATAGTCTCCCCCGGTTAGATGAATTTCGTCCCGAAATTAGGAGTATTGATTAGAGCGCTGGGTCTTTTCGAATAAATGAGGATACTTGCTTTTCATTGCGTCTTCTCGTTCACAAGTAAACTCAGGTCCTCGCTTTGCGATCCAATGAACTTTAACAATGGGGATTTTATGTCGCCTGAGTTTCTTAACTTTTGTATCAAGGATTTCCACGGGTTCCTCTTGGAAGAGTAGCTTGTTATCAACTTGGACTTCATCTGACGGGACAATCAGCGGCTCTTCAGCTACACACTTCTTAAGATTTGATTCATGGAAGACATTATGAATAGCGCTTAAATCTGCAGGTAGCTCGAGTTTGTATGCCACTGGACCAATCCGTTTTAGAATCTTAAAAGGTCTAATGTATTGAGGACTTAGCTTGCCTTTCTTCACAAATCGAACTTATCCTTTCCATGGTGACACCTTTAGAAATACTTTGCTACCCACTTCAAACTCCAAGGGTTTCCTTCGGTTATCCGCGTAACTCTTTTGTCGATCCCTAGCCGCCTTAAGTCTTATCTCGAATAATTGAGATTTTGTCAGTAGTTTCTTGAATGATTTCAGGTGTGGTCTGTTGTCTTTCTCCCACCTCCAACCAGCTAAGAGGTGAATGACATTTACGTCCATACAATGCTTCACATGGGGCACATCTGATGCTGGTATGGTAACTATTGTTGTAAGAGAACTCACTTAAAAGTAAGTGTGCATCCCAACTACCTTTGCATTTCCAGCGTTTGAATCGTACGTTCACTCTGCCCATCCTTGTGCGGGTGATATGTCATACTTAAATCTAATTGAGTACCTAAAGCCTTTTGTAGAGAACCCCAAAATCGTGACGTAAACGACTGTCTCTGTCTGAGATGATGGAGATTGGTACTCGATGACGGGTAACAACTGCGTTAATGTATATCTGCGCGAGCTTTTCATCTTGTAGCTGTCACGAATGGGTATGAAATGTGCTGATTTTTTCAATCAATCCACGATGACCCAAATGGAATCATGTCCTTTGGCGGTCTTGGGCAGCCTTGTAGCGAAGTCCATTGTAATTCCTTCCCATTTCCACTGAGGAATTTCCGATTGTTGCAACAATCCCGAGGGTTTCTGGTGTTCAGCCTTGACCTTTGCATAGGTTTGACATTTACTTACAAATGAGCCAATGTCTTTCTTCATTCCCGGCCACCGGTTGTATTTTTTCACATCTTTGTACATCTTGTCAGACCCTGGGTGTATGGAGTATCGGGATTTAGGAGCTTCGGTTAGAACCACATTCCTAAGATTGCGAATTTTAGGAATCCAGATTCGATTTTTGAAATAAAGCACTACATCTGATTTGGACTGCAATATTTGCTCCAAATTACGCAATTCTTCATCCTTTACATTTTCTGTCCTCATTGCTTCTTCTTGTGCCTGAAGAATTTTTGTCTTTAGACTGGTTTGTACTTGCATAATTGTTGCTAAGATACATACCGGCTGGATCCCCTCATTTCTCCTTGACATGACAGCCACTACATCAGCCCCTTCTTGGTGACTTTTCACTTCACATTTAAAATCACTAAGAAAATCCATCAAGTTGGTTTTTCTAACAAAGTCTTGCACTATTAATCCAAGTGCTCGCACCATCGCAGGTTCCACCTTCTCCTTTCTGCTTAAGGCATCGGCTACTACATTATCCTTGCTCGGGTGGTATCGGATTTCACAATGGTAGTCACAAAGCAACTCAACCTATCTCCTTTGCCTCATGTTGAGCATCTTTTGGTCAAGAATGAGCTGCAAACTCTTGTGATCGGTGAATATAGTGCATCTTGTGCTGTACAAATAATGTCTCCAGATTTTTAGTGCGAAAACTACTACTCCTAACTCCATTCAAACTTTCTTTCCTTCTGCATTAATGATGTTAGCGGTTGGGCGATTTTTGAGAAATTTTTGATAAATCGCCGATAGTAACCCGCCAACCCTAAGAATTGGCAAATTTCTGTTGGGGTCCCTGGTGCTTCCCATTTCTTGATTGCCTCAATCTTTGTCGAATCAACATTGATTCCTTCTTAGTTAACCACGTGACCAAGAAAATGTACTTCCCTAATCTAGAAGTCACACTTAGACAACTTAGCGTACAACTTTTCCTTCAAAAGCATTTCTAAAACTATCCACAGATGTTGCTTATAGCTATCCATGTCCTTAGAATAGATTAGTATGTCATCTATAAAGACTATGACAAACTTGTCCAGATATGGTCTACATACCCTATTCATTAGGTCCATAAACACAGCTGAAACATTTGTTAATCCAAAGGGCATGACTAGGAACTCGTAATGCCGATAACGTGTTCGGAAAGCAATTTTAGGAACATCCTCCTCTCGGACCCCCAATTGATGATAACCAGATCGAAGGTCTATTTTTGAAAAGTATGTTGCACCCTGCAACTGATCAAATCGATCGTCAATCTGCAGTAGGAGGTATCGGTTCTTAATCGTCAGCTTGTTCAGCTCTCTATATTCGATGCACATTCGAAAAGATCTGTCTTTCTTTTTGACAAACAAAATCGGAGCTCCCCAAGGAGAAGTGCTTGGCCGGATAAAACCCTTTTCAAGAAGTTCTTGAAGTTGAGCTGATAACTCCCTCATCTCAGCTGGTGCCAAACGACATGGTGATTTGGCTAATGGAGCTGCTCAAGGAGTTAAGTCGATATGGAATTCGACTTGTCTCAATGGGGGTAAATCGGGTAAATCTTCTGGACATACTTCGGGGTAGTCTTTCACCACCGGAATATCCTGAATTTGCTTCTCCTTAGCCCTCTTGTCGACAACATGTTCTAGGAAAGCACAACAGTTTTTCCTAAGGAACCTTCGAATCTTTATACCAGACACAATCTTCAAGCTCCTATTGGGTTTATCTTTGTGTATTATAAGGTTTTCTCCTTCTTGAAAAGGTAATATGATTACCTTTTTGGAGCAACAAATTTCTACTCCGTTTCTGGATAACCAATCCATTCCCACAACTACATCAAAGCTTTCTAATTCAAATGGGATAAGATCAATATTGAATAACTTATCATTCAGTTCTAAGGTACATCCTAGCAGTATGTCTTTCTAGACCGTTAGCAAACTCAATTACATAATCATCTCTTAGGGTGTCAACATTGATTAGTGGCCTAAATTCGGATGAAATAAAAATCCTATCTGCTCCTGAATAAATAGTACTGATGGATACTGGTTATTCAAGAGAAATGTACCGGTCACCACGTTGGGATCCTCCCTTGCTTCAGCAGCTCCAATAACAAATACTCTGCCCCTTGCTTGGCCTGCCTAATTCTGATTGTTGTTTTTGTTGTTGTACAACCCTCTATTCAACTTTCGGCAGTTGTTTTGAAAATGATCCTCACTTCCACACTCATAGCACGCCTTCTTTTCTGGTTTATTTTCCTCTCTTCTATCCCCTTTTCCCTCTTTACAATACTGGAAATGAAATAAGACATGGAATAAGTTCTTTCATTTAAATAAAACAAGAAATTTAAATACTAGTCTCCTAGAGCCATGTCTTCAAGATGAAAACCAATAGTAGCATGAGTAATATGGCCAAGAATACTCTTCCTATAAGGCGATACAAATACTCCACCTTTTTCATAGCCAATCTAGCCTCCACCCTAGCTACTTCGACACTCCTCTTTGCTTGTTCCAGTGCTACGCTCGTATGGTCCGCCATCTCAGTTAAACTTGCCTGCACATATCACTGATGCGTCAATGTGCCTCGATCTAACGTACTCTTGTTCGGTCATAAGGGCCTCAAGTTGTTGGGTCTCCCCATATGGCCTTCGAACTTCTGGAACGGGTTTTCCTATAGCAATTGCTGGTGGATGGGAATTTGCTAGCTGTGGTGCACTAGGTCCAGCTCTTTTTGATATCGGAACTGGAACCCTCTTCTTGCAGTGTGCTTGATCCGAAGACCTTGACGTTGCGATGGGGGTTGAGGTCTAACAGGCGAGTGTAGATGGTATGACTGCTAAAATAGATTGAGCTTCACGAGGATCCTCGGTATCGCTCATGGGTGTGTACTCGGGGGGGGGGGGGGGGGGGGCTAAAGCGGGATGAATCGGACTTCTCCATGAAGCTAATATATATATATATATATATATATATATATATATATATATATATATATGTACATATATATATGTACATATATATAAGCGTACTTAATTACTAAGGCCCAAATTTGATTAATAACGATATGGGCATATATGGTTTATGTATGCAATTGCTAAACATTTGGCCTAACGGTATAAAATATTCACTTTTGACTACCAACAATGAATGGCCAGTCAGGTCGATCGGGAGGCAGGATCCTTTCGACATATGCCTTTCCAAAAATCCAACAACCAAGCCGAACGACTATCCTAGGCACCTTTCATCTCGTTATATCGACTCGTGAATATTTCCTTACATAATTGTGTATGCTTAATCATTTCTATTGGCATAGGGTGTTGATGGTAATATGCAATGATCACACACACACAAGATGATGTTTTTTAAAATTATTTGTAGAACAAAAATTGTTGTCAAACATACTCCTGGTGTAATCACTTCAAGTCATGCATCATCTTTTCTTGGTTAAACAAAGGTGATCAAGCTTTGTTTAGTTATGATCCGATGATCCTACACTTGACTTAATTAAACTAGTAATATGTAAAATAACTTAGAAACGATGTTTTGAGATAGTGGTTATAGTTTAAACTTTTTCAAATGAAATACTTGGTATTCTCTATAACCTTAGGCTTTGATACAAAAACCTGTCACACCCCACTAAAGCGGAAACACGAGATGTAACAGTGTTGTGATCATACCATAAGTTAAAGATCAAATACAATACATAGTAAAAGTTTTACATACGAATTTAAAGGAAATTGTTTTATGGTTACAACTATATTGAAACTTCAATTAATAAAGTGCTTGAAAAAAATGTGAAGACTTCTTCAAGCACACCAAAACATGCATCTCGTACTGATCCGATTTCTATGCTTGATTCCCTGAAGAGCATGCCAAAAAGGGTCAACTATTGAAAATAGTTGGTGAGTTCACGGTTTATGTAAAAACGAACAATCTATTTTACATAGTATAAAACATGTCAAAATTTGAGTGTTGGTTTCGTGGTGTGGCCCATGGTAACCCGTTGTATGCAAAATTAGAGAATATCACCTCCTACTCAAACCTAAGTCCAAGTACCCCGTCTTATGGGTATAGTATGAGAAATGAACACTCCACGTTGTACAGCGTGAGTGTGTGGCCACCAAGTATTGATATCGATAGTTATATTCGGCTCGATAAAGTGAGTTAATGAGTAGACCGGTGTTTCGGTTTCATTCACTAATGAAGATTACATACATACCAAGTGCAAAGAGTATCATAACAATGTAAAATTCAAAAGTTTAACCACAACCACGTTTGCATGCATAGCATAAACGAGTTTGAAAGTATATCGATAGTTGGCATGCATAAGGATAAGCAAGTTTCTAAGTATATCATGAGTTTGCAAGAATGTAACATGCTTTTCACCCAAAACGTTAAAAATAGTAAAATGGGGTCGTGAATACTCACATCGCTTCGAGTGAATGGGTGACATTTGCAAGGTTTGAATGCTAAACACGTCTAACGTCCGCCTATAACACATGGTGGGAATTCTATGTAAGTTTTTATTTTAAACCTTTAAAACCATAGAATATACTAAGTTTCTTTTATATTTTCATACAATGCCATATTTGTTAATAAATCCTTTAGATGTATGGAATATTTTTGTATATAGTTTAGTTTTTATTTTGCATGGAGTTAGAATAAATAAAATGAATGGAATAAAGTAGAATACATGATTTATTTTATGAAGTATCTCAATATATGACCAAGTTTATGATTGCAAAGTGAGAGTGGACAAAATACAATTAGTATAGACTTGATGACCTCACTTGGCAAGACTTTTTCGTATATTTAATGTTTGATCACGTCATAATATTTTTTTATGTTAAACTTCAGTGTTTTAGGAAGACTTTGGTATATTGCACACATTTTATGGAGATGTCTACGTCTACTTTAAAAATTATACAAAAATAGAAGTCCAGAAGGTTGAGCAGATTGCACACCTTTTTGCATGGACTGTTTGGAGGTTCAACCCTCAATGGATTTGAGTGAGACCACAACCATTCGAAGCTAACTCACAATGCTAAATTACAGAAGTAGATTCGAGTTATTTGGAGCATTATTGTGAGAGTTATGGTAGTTTCAATTAACATGAACTTTCTGCCAGATTTTTACTTTTTGCACACTTAATAAAAATACGATTTCATGCCCAAATCTAACTGGATTCTTTTAAAACCAGATGGGTTGGAAAGCTAACTCCTTAAATTAACTTACAAAAGAGAAATCAGGTCATTTGGAGCTTTAATGAGTGAGATATGAGTATTTGAAGTAATAAGTAGAAAGCTATCAGAAACACCTTGCAGAAAGCATGCATTTTCTTTAAAGATCAAACACTTACATGCATATAAATCCGAATTTTTAAGACCTTGAACTCAATTTTCTGCATAAAAAATGGGTGAGGTATCTTCATAACACATTTATTGTTGGTACACCCTGTGTGACGATAGCAGTCTAATCGATCAGCATTTTGGTTTAAGTAATATTCTGAGTATTGAGAATTAACAAGTGTTTTGATATATATGTTTATATGTGTTTGTCTGTTATTGATTGTGTGTTTGAACTTGATGTAACATATTACAAGAAGTTCAAACATAAAGATCAAAGATTAACTCAAGCATAAGTAAAACATAAGTTTCATCACTTAAGTGTTTAAGTGTATTGGCTAGATTCGAATTACATAAGGGAAGACATTCGAATCTGTGATAGATTCGAATGTGACCCTAGATTCGAAAGGTGCCCAGATTCGATAATGTCATTGTGGACAGACTCGAATGGGCCTTGGGCCAGATTCGAGTTTGGCCCACATCAGACTCGAATCAGGGTCTATAATTAGGGATAGACTCGAGTCATTAGTAGACTTTTAGCAGAATTCGTGAGGAATTAAGCTTAAGGCGATCTCGAGTTTATCAGCTAGGTGAGTGCCGTTTCGGAGAGAATTAGTTCGTAGGATCGTTCGTCAGTCGTTCGTTCAGCGTCTAATATTCTCCGTGTTTCGTGGTTGAGAGTTGTCCGTCTAACCGTCAACGAGGATTCCGCACTCGTTCACGGATCCGCGTCTAGATAGATCTTGCAGTGGTAGACCTTACAAGTGGTATCAGAGCCTACGGAGTGTTCTTGGTGTTCTTCGTGTTCATCAGATACATTCTAGGTTTCTTGACGCTAGTTGGACGGTTTTGCTCTCAAAAACGTATTTTCAAGCTTAGCAAATTCATATTCGGGAAACACTTTGTAGTTTTTCACGTTTTTGATCGAAATCATTATTTTTCGTTAGAAAAATAGTGATTTAATCTGCAAAACGTCAAAAAATCAAAGTGTTAGCCGTTTTTCGAGTTTGCGGCGCTCGAATCTATAGGGGTAATTAGGGTTTCACTTTAGTCTCGAGTCTAACCTAAATACGCTCCTTTCGAGTCAATTTCAGAGGGTTTCGAATCTACCTTATTTCGAGTCTGTTGCTTCATTCGAATAGGATCTCGATTCTAGCTTAGTTTCGAGTTTATTTCGAGTCTAGTCTTCTTTCGAATCTGGTGTTTCGAATCTACTGAATTCGAGTTTGCTCTGCCTTCGAATCTGTGGAGTTTTCGAATCTGACTTAATTTCGAATCTAATTGACCTATAACACTTAATCGAATTTAATACTAAATAAATTGGAATCTAATTATATTCGAATCTATCTAGATTCGAAAGAATTAATTCCAATCAGTTTCGAATTAAATTAATTAAGTTCATATTCAATTAATTCCGAAAAGATGTCAAATCTTCAGAAATTCCTAGAAATGGACCACGAGGTCGGGAAGGCAAACACACCGCCAAAGCTGATGAAGGTCGAGGATTATTACTGGTGGAAGGACCGATTTACTGATTTTGTACGTTTCAACGATATGCGCATGTGGGTGTGCATAGATGAATGATATATTCCACCGGTATCTGAAGTTGAAGGCCGTCAAAAGGTCTTGTCATACCAGATGATGAAAGAGGATGACAAGAAATTATTTGAAGCTGAAAACAAAGCTTTCTCCATAATCCGTATGGCTTTACCTCAGGATATACTACACACATTTCGGACTCAAAGGACGTCGAAGGAACTTTGGGAGTCTCTCGAGAAAAGGTGTGAGGGTAATCCTCGGGTGCGTAGAAAGCGTACAGAGCTGTTGAAACAACAGTTTGCGATTTTCAAGGCGATTAAAGATGAACAGCTGGATGATATTATCACGAGGTTCTATCATCTGATAACGGAACTTGAAAGTCATGGAATTGAGTATTCTGACACTGACAAGAACAACAAGCTTCTTGATGCCCTACCAGCCAAATGGGCTATGTACGTGGCAATGATTAAGCTGAATGAGGACAAATACTATACTCAATGCCTTGATGACATTGGGGGAACGTTGAGGGCATATCACTTCGAGTTAATTAAGGCCGAGACTTATTACGAGCAAGTCCAGAATCCAGCAATGTATTTTGGAAAGACAACTAAATCTTCAGTGACGGCCGAACCGAAGACTGCTACAGCGTTTTTCACCGGAGAAACGTCATCACCAGCAGAGTCTGAAGACTCTTTGAATCGCGCGTTCTTAGGATTAGGAAGATCGGAAGAACCGCAACCTCAAGTCCAACAGGCATCGACAAGTAAGAGCTATTCGAAGATGCCCATGAGCGCAAAGTCAGCGGAAGAGCATCTGAATCTACTTGCTTCTTTTGTGGCCGCATACAGAAATTGTGTTCAAGGGAAGATTAACGATCCTGCTCTATGAGACGAAGATTACGATCAGGTCGACCCTGATGACTTAGAGGAAATGGATCTTAAGTGGCAACTGGCCATGGTGACCCAGAGGGTTAAAAGATTCATTAAGAGAACTGGAAGGAATTTGCAGATGAATAACAAGGGGATCGGGTTTGATAAGTCCAAGGTGAAATGCTATAACTGTCAAGGACTAGGACACTTCACCAGGGAGTGCCAGAGGCCAAAGGTAGAGACATACCAGGGGCAGAGCTAACATCAGGGACAATTCCAAAATCAGTCCCAACAAAGATACCTTCCGAGTTCCTCATCCGGACAAGCCAATCTAGCTGGTTTACTATCGAACGTCACTTCAGATCGACAGCTAGATGGTACGTATGATTGGAGTTCACATCCTGAGTCCAATGCTAGAGCCTTCATGGCTGAAGTCACGGAGAATGGGTGTGACGGAGACGAGCAGACCACAAGGGAAAACAGTCCAATGTGGGTAGAGAAGGCGAATGATCAGACAGTGCTGGAGTTTGCTGCTCAGATGGCCAACGTGGAATCTGATAACTCTAAGGTTAGTGTATCTTACTCTCTATTTCAAGAATTATGTGCTTTGTGTGCTACTTCTAATGATAGGTTAAATCTAGTCTTAGAATCACATAAAACCATATCTGCTCAAAATGAGAACTTAAAAATAGAAAACGCTAGCCTAAATGATATCAAGCAAGATCTAAAAGAAAAACTTAAGGCTGATGCTCAAGACGTAGTAGTTCTAAAAGACAAACTCAGTGAGCAGTGTGTTAGGATAGAGCTAATGTATGAGCACGTAGAGGCCTTGACAAAAATCTTAAGGACAAGGATATAGAGCTAGCAGAGACCAAGGTTAAGGTAGCAGAGGCAAATAGCAAGCTGGAAAAGTTTAGGAATTCGAGCCTAAATCTAGGGAAAGTCTTAGATGCCCAAAGACAGTCCAAGAAGCCAGTAGGTCTAGGTTTTCACGAAATTCCTCCACCTTTCAATGCGAACTATGTGCCTCAGCCTCAGGAGAAAACTGACAAGTCAGTAGACTTAGAGGACGTACCTGAACCTACACCAGAGCCTATAGTTGACAATACACCTAAGGTGGCTGACTCAACCGTCAAGGTCAAGAAAGTGAAATTTGTGTCTTCCTCCAGTGAAACACCTGCAGGAAAACAGAAAATTTCTTGGGCTGACCAGGTCGACGAGTCAGACATCATAGCTGTACCGAAGGACGGAGACACTAGTGAGACACCTAGATCTAAGGGAACAAACAAAAAGTCCATAGATAAGATGTCTTGCTTCAGATGTCACGAGAAAGGGCATGTTGCTTCTCACTGTCCACTTAGGAAAGCCGATGTTACCCATAAGACAGTGAATCCAACACCTGTCAAGCCCTCAACCTGTGTGGCAAGCAGCAGTAGTTCTCAACCTACCGAGAAAACTGTGCAGGCCGTACCCAAACAAGTTGTGAAAAACACACCGGTTAAGGTTGGACCAAAGGAAGTGATTAGGACAAATTCACCGAATCGTGTCAATAATCAATCTAGGTCAGCACCACAACAAGTCTATAGGAGCACCACACCTAGCAGGTCACAAACTCCAGTTAGGTCACATAATCCAGTTAGACAATATGCACCGGTAAGAGCTCAAGCATCACAGTCAGAAATGGCATATAATAGAAATTATTCTAGAGCTCCACAACAAATGCCTACACCAAGGCAAAGAGTGAACTTAAATCACTCGGCACCACAACAGAATTCAGTTCAAAGGCCCAAGTCACCTGAACGGCGAGATGGGTACTTGAAAGAGTTCACGTATGTGGACGAGAATGGTATTACCAAGTCAGTCATGGCTTGGGTTCCCCGTGATAACTAACCTCTTTTCTTTCATGTGCAGAAGATAACTACAGGTCCAAACAACAAGTGGTTCGTCGACAGTGGTTGCTCCAGGCACATGACGGGGGAAAGAAGTCTACTCACAGACTTCAAGGGAGGTAATAGGGGATTCGTATCATTCGCTGGTAACAAGGGTGGAAATATCACGGGTACCGGAGTGGTCACTAATGGGACAATAAAGTTGGACCAAGTTTATCACGTTTATAAACTGGTTCACAATCTCATTAGTGTATCTCAAATCTGTGATAAGAAGAACTCGGTGTTATTTACTGACACTGAGGCGTTAGTGCTGAAGCCTGGATTCAAGATACCTGAAGATTGGATATTGATGCGGGCGCCAAGGAAGAATGACTTGTACATGCTCGATATGAACAAGCCAGATACTTCGATGGGTCCGATCTGCTTACTATCAAAAGCTTCAGAGACGGAGTCCGTACTGTGGCACAGACGCATGGCTCACCTGCACCTAAGGAAGATGAATTACATAACGAAGAATGGACTGGTGCAGGGTGTGCCATTGAAGAGTTTTCAGTTCGAGGACAAGTGTCTACCGTGCATGAAGGGCAAACAGCATAAAAAGTCACACAAGTCCAAGAAACAAAATTCAATCGCCTCAACATTCGATTTGTTGCATATGGACCTTTTCGGCCCTATCAACAAAAGGAGAATAGGAGGTAGTTGGTTTTGCTTAGTTATCACCGACGATTACTCACGTTTTTCTTGGGTTTTCTTTTTAGGTACGAAGGACGAGACGGCTGCAAGGCTCATCGGGTTCTTGGACCAAGTGGAGAACTCATACGGAACTAGGGTTAAATATATTCGTAGTGATAATGGAACTGAATTCAAAAACACTGTAATTGGTGTATATTGCCTATCAAAGGGCATAGTGCATCAATTCAGTGCACCATATGAACCTCAACAGAATGGGGTGGCCGAACGTAAAAATAGAACTTTGATTGAGGCTGCAAAGACTATGCTTTCGGATTCAAAGCTTCCTACCATGTTTTGGGGGGAGACAGTGAATACCGCGTGCCACATTTTAAACCGAGTCCTTACAGTCAAATCATTGAACAAAACATGTTATGAAATTTTGAATAAACGGCCACCTAACTTAACTGGATTCGAACCGTTTGGAGTACCATGCACTCTTTTAAGAACAAAACATCAACCGAAGTTTGGTGAAAAGGCTGACGAAGGATACTTCCTAGTTTACGTGCCGAACTCACCAAACAAACGGGTTTTTAACAAAACGAGTGGTACTGTGGAGATTGTGTATAATATTGAAGTCACAAGTTATACACATGAACCCCAAACTGGTCCGGAATGGTTATTTGACTATGATAAATTGTTTGAGTCATTTAACATTCCTTTGGATGATACTGCAGTTACAATCGAAAAAGACATGGCGACGTTGCACCTAAATGACGAAGGCCAAATCTTTCCGAGGACCACGTTCGAATCTACATCAGAGCCTACTGCGACTGTAGATGGGTCTCCAGAAGTTGCTGGTCAAGAGGCACCTACCACTGAGAATCAGACTCAAGCATCGAGTTCCAACTCTGAGGAAAATGTCCGTGAGGAGGAAAATGTAGAAGCTGAGCCTATTCCCCCATTAGGTGAAATAGGATCCAACTTAGGAGATAATCTAAGAGTTGATGATATAGAGACCTCTAGGATTAACAAGAACCATCCAATAGAAAGCATCATAGGAAATCCTAACGAGGGTGTGAGGACTCGGAGTAGTGTAAATAACAACACTGTGTTGTTGTCGATGATAAAAGACTCCGAGGCATATCACACATGTCTATATTCGTGTTTCATATCGCAAGTAGAGCCCAAAAATGTGCAAATGGCACTTAAGGACAACTCCTGGGTTGAAGCGATGCAGGAAGAACTTTCACAATTTAGGAAACTAGAAGTGTGGGAGTTAGTTCCGTTACCTCGAGGGGAGATTGCCATAGGAACCAAATGGGTTTTTAAGTGCAAAAGAGACGATCGGGGTATAGTCACGCGCAACAAGGCGAGGTTAGTTGTAAAGGGTTTCAATCAAGAGGAGGGAATCGATTACAACGAGGTTTTTGCACCAGTAGCAAGTCTGGAAGCCATTAGGTTGTTTCTAGCGTTTGCCTCCTTCAAAGAATTTAAGGTATATCAACTAGATGTTAAGAGTGCTTTCCTGTATGGGAAAGTGAAGGAGTTGGTGTATGTAGAACAACCGCCCGGATTTACAGATCCAAAATATCCTGATAGAGTATATCGCTTAGATAAGGCTCTTTATGGATTACATCAGGCACCTAGGGCGTGGTATGAGACTTTATCTAACCATCTTTTAGAAAATGGTTTTGAAAGGGGTAGGATAGATAGTACTCTGTTTGTGAAGAGGAAGGGTGATCACTTTATCTTGGTACAAGTGTACGTCGATGATATCATTTTTGGATCATCAGACGAACAGATGTGCAAAGATTTCGAGAAGGTGATGAAGTCTAAGTTCGAGATGAGTGCCATGGGAGATTTAAATTTCTTTTTAGGGTTACAAGTTGACCAAAAGAAGGAAGGGATGTTTATCCATCAAACTAAGTATGTCTATGACATATTAGAACGGTTTGGGATGGAGGGAACTAAGTTGACTGCCCATTTCAGCACGCCGATTCAAGTGAATCACAATCTCGGGCCGGGTACTGAAAGTGATACCGATGTGGATCCGACTTTATATCGGGCCATGATTGGGTCACTTATGTATTTAACTGCTTCAAGACCTGACATTATGTTTGCTGTGTGTATTTGTGCTAGGTTTCAAGCGAACCCAAAGGAGATGCATATGAAAGATGTGAAGCGGATTCTACGATACCTCAAGTCGAAACCGAAGCTGGGACTTTGGTATCACGCAGAGGGAGATCTAGAGTTGGAGGCGTTCACAGATTCTGACTACGGAGGATGCAGCTTGACGCGCAAATCAACGACTGGAGGTTGTCAGTTCCTAGGAAGGAGACTGGTTCCTGGCAATGCAAGAAACAAACGTCGGTAGCTGTGTCAACGTGCGAGGCCGAGTATGTTGCTGCTGGTAGTTGCTGCTCACAGGTTCCGTGGATACAACAACAATTGCGGGATTACGGTTTGGCTTACACTCAAACTCCAATTAGGATAGATAACCAGTCTACTATTGCTATAACTAATAATCCAGTCAAACACAACAAAACAAAGCACATAGACATTAGGCATCATTTTATTCGTGACTGTGCTGAAAAGAACTTAATCAAACTGGTAAAAGTGGCAACAGAAGATAATAATGCAGATTTATTTACCAAAGCGTTTGATAAGTCACGGTTTAAGTATTTAATTCAACTGAATGGAATGCGCAACCCAGAGTAATTTGGCCTTAGTAGTAGTAATTTATTTTCTTTTAGAGTCTTAGTATTTCTTTCTTTACAGTAATCTGCTAATTTAGGAAAGTTTCTATTTTTAGTAAGTTTCTATTTTTAGTAAGTTAGTAGGTTAGCTTATTTTACTGCTTTTCTTATGAAAAACAAAAGAAAAAAGAGAGAAAATTACAAAAATACAAAAAAAAAGAGAATATCAGAAAAAAAAGAGTTAAGTCTTAGATACATAGGTTCAAAGTGACGAAAATTAGCACCGTCGTTACAGACTCTAAGTGTTTAGGCTTTCACACATAATGCAACTAATTCTAAGTGTTATACTTTATTTTAGTCTGATGTGTTGGTAGGCATAATACATCTAGGGAATCTCAAGGCTAATAAAATAATCTAGAAAAAGTCAAGCGTGTCACTAACTTAGATGTATGACCAATCGGTCTTAATTTTTATGTACAAGACATACAAACATTGAGTCTAAATGAGGTATGCAAACTTTCTGGGGATGTATGGCAACATCAAATACATCTAAAAATGGAAAGAATAAAAATATCATATGTAACTGAGAGTCGAAAACATGCAACTCTGTTGTACGTAAGTACAGACCTGTTGTCTCTGTTTAGATTCGGGTTAGCAGATATGTCGCTTTGTTGTACGTCAGTACAGACCTGTCACCGCTGTTTGCTAACTTTAAAAATAAACCTTAAGTCGAACTAAGACACTTTGTTGTATGAAAATACAGACCTGTGTCCGATGTTTGTCTTTTAAAGAAAGTTTGCAAATACCAACAAGTTAGAATCTTTGTCTGTGTGCCTTGATCATAAAAGTATGTCTATGTCTGAGTCACGTAAGATAATTTCCTGATAAATAAAAAAGGCCAAGGGATATTCCAAAATGTAGAATGTTTAACGGGGTACAATACCAACAATCAGCTAAATAGGTATGTCACGACAAACAATCAAAGGAATAAAAAATTCCTAAATGTGAAAGTTTAAGTACTGAAAGTAAGTATCAGACATCGCTATCTGATTGAATCTCTCTTAGACTATATTTATCAAAAATATGTTGTTTAGTATTTAGCTTAGCTTGTAAATTCTTTAAGTTTAGCTTAAGTCTAGAATAAATTTTTTGGTCAAAATTTTATTTTATTTTATTTTTACCTTAGTTTATTTTATTTTATTTTAGTTTAGTTTGATTTTTACTTAGGTAAAAGGTCAAAAGTTACTGAGGGTGCATTCAAAGTTGGATAAAATAAACAATGCGTGAACTATCTTTAGCTTAGGGTAAAAGAATTGGCATAGTTTATCTGGTTACACGATACCGTAGAAAAAGGTTGGAAAAGTTGAATTTTTTTCAAAATTTTCGAAATTTTTCTAAGTATTGGTGGTTTCGAATCTAAGACAGACTCGAATAAGGAGTACTTCGAATCTGTCAGTAGACTCGAATCTATGTTTAGAATCGAGGGATGGTGGTATAAATAGGTCAACAGTGAAGTCATTTAAGACTTACTGTTTTCGAATCTATACACTCGAGTCTAAAGGCGATTTCGAATCTATTCTTCGAGTCTATTGTAATTCTCCTAAACGACATTTTGTCGAGTCTCTTACTTGGTGTTTCGATTCTACAGATACATCTAGGTATAATCAACCAGATTGTACAAGATTTGTGTAGTTTTATACACAATTTTAGACTAAATCGTCGAATTTTGAAGTTTTATGGGTCGAAATAGGGTTTTTGCTAAATTACCAAGTTTGGACCTATAAAAGATCAAATTAAAAGCATAAATCAATGATTAGAACCTAGTTGAACTAATGTATGTGATTTGCTAAGTTCAAAATGGTTAAAATCTTGGGTTTTGTTGAAAAAATTAGCCGACGGGGTTTCGAGTCTGTTCATGGACTTCGAATCTGTTCTTGGGTTTCTCGAATCTGTCATTAGATTCGAGATGTCCATGATCTTCGAATCTGTCCATTACACTCGAACAGGGACTCTTCGAATCTGTCCATTACACTCGAATATGGACACTTCGAATCTGTTGCTTTCGAATCTGTACTTAATTTACTTTAGTTAATTTAAATTTTATTAAACTTGTGGAAATTTAATTGTGTTAGATTTTGTATTTAAACAAGTACAAAATAAAACAAATTTGAATTTAAACAAGTTTATTGATTTTTAATGAGTCTAACAGCTTTGTTTATAGTTCTTTCATATGTACGGCAGTTTTACGACCATTTACAAGTTGATTGCACTGTCACCCCGACAGTTCTAAGAACTCGAATCGCTGGACAGCCGTTAGTCTTTTCTGCAGACATGTTGCGTCAGGTTCTGCAGTTGGGATCTAAGGAACAAGAAGATGGGCCTATTGACTTTCCATTAAGTATTAGGCAGACTGCTTTTCTGAGGATGGGATACAGTTTATATGTGGCAAAGTCGTCATACATGAAGAGTGGCCTGATTGGGCAATGGAGATTCTTGGTGCATGTATTCATGGTCTGTTTTGTGCCGAAGAAAGCTGGATTTGATTACATAGTGTCAAAGATCCAATCTGGGGTTATTGCATTGGTATATAATCGGAAGTTCAGCTTTTCACAAATGTTCTTCTCGGAGTTCGTTCATCAGATTGCGGCTCCAGAAAGGGAAAGATTTTTGCTGTACCCAAGATTCATTATGATGATGATAAGGCATTTCTTGCCAAACTTGCCGCCGTCAAATGACTCTCTGAGTGTTAACATTATGGACAAACAGATTTTCGCTGATTGTTCCTCACACCGAGGAAGATTGGTTGTTCCTGTTGCTCGTCCATTGTTCGGAGCCATTGTGGATAGGGATATTCAAGCCCCGGAAGATGCCAACTGGGCAAGGGTCGTTGAGTTTCAACCACAACAACAACAACAACAACGTCAACAACAACAATAGCCACGCGTTCAAAGACGCCGTCAGAGACCAACAGTGAGTCAAATCCAGGAATCAAGGCCTTCTACAAGCGAGCTGCCCCAAGCACAGGAAGCAGGGCCTTCAAGTGCAGTTCCTGAATCTGAACAAATTGCGCAAACACTAGAAGAAATATTGGCATCAGGACCCCATGCGAACGAAGACGTGGCCGCAGCATTAGTGGGGGAGCTGCTCAGTCCATCAGAAGGAGCAGAAGATGTTTTTAGAGATGTGGATGAGTATGAGCCAGAAAGGGCTGATGAAGGCTTGACATCATCAGAATCAGAATCAGAATCAGATGATATGGAGGAGCAGGAGGCTGAAGCTCCTGAATCAGTGGCTGCAGATCCCGGAATTCAAATCGGAACCTATGGATCTAGGATGATTGTGAATGAAGCAGCAGTATCGAGGAGGAGAGAAGAAAGGGAATCTGAGGATTCAGACTTCGAAGAGGACGAAGTTGCTCCCTTGGTGACCAGGCAGAGGGCCAAGCGTCACCGGTTCATGCAAGGGTCAACATCAGCATCCGAAGCCCAACAGTCTCAAACCCAAACCCAACCACAATCCACCGCTCCACCATCACCGCCAACTCAGCATCATGAGCCATATATTGCACCACCATTCATCCCTTCTCCCATTCAGTCCATTCCATCTACCTCAACCGCATATACTGAAAATCAGAGGTTTGTGCAACTCAAGGGACGTGTTGACTTCCAGCATGTTCAGATCTTAACCTTAACAAAGGCTGTCGGCGAGCTCCAGGCGCATAACGCAAATCTTGACAAGGACAATGCCGAATTAAGGAAGATTGTGGAGAATGTAAGGGACGAAAACACAGAATTAAAATCTTTTATTGCAGATCAGTCTTCAGAGATCCGATCAATGCGGTCCCTCCTTGAGCAGCTCATGAAAAATCTACAAGCTCAGGGGGAGACAAGTTGTAGGGATCAGGAGGTCCAGCGTAGAGATAATGATGATGAAGGCAATGATCCCGGTGCACATAAAGAGAATGAGCCTGTAGATTTTCCTGCATCTCAAGCTACACAAGTTCAGGGGGAGCCTAGTACAGAAGGAGTAGTAGGAGGATCCGGAGGAGAAGCAGGTTCCTCAAGGGTTTTGGACAGTGACATGATTGATGCACTGAAGGACATAGAGGAAGAGCTTATGGATTTTGATGATGAAGAAGAAGAGTTAGAGGAAGGAGAATTCATTCCAGAGGAGGTTGTGGACTGGAAATCAGACGACGAAGTGGTAGATGATGAAGATGATCATGTCAATGAGGTGATAATCAATTCACAACCGGTCACGGAGCTATATGAGGGACAAAATCATAATGTGATTGACATTGACTACATCAAAGTAGCCTCAGTTGAGGACAAAGAACTTGAAGAGGCCGAGAAAGAGCCATCTAGAGCTGACTTGATAAATCTTTGGTTCAAGAAGGAGGAAAAGAAAGATCAGTTGAAGATGAAGAAGAAAATGAGAGTTCCAGGTGCTCGAAGTTTCTCAGGAGGCATTATAAGCTGGTTCTTTGACAAAGAACTGCAGCTATTTATCTTGAAAAGAAGAGATGGACTACAATACTTGAGGCGAACACTAAAAGCGTTTAACACATTGCCCAAGATTGAAGTAAAAGAGCTTGCGTGGAAAGAACTAGTTAATATAGGCGAAGACCCATATGCTGAAGTCATGGCAAGAATAATAAGAAAAGAGGGTCGTTCAGGAAAGTTTGAGAGGCTTAAGCCGAGATCTGGCAAAGGGTCGAGGATGGATCGAGGATAGATCCTCATACTGGAAGACCTTGGGCCAAAATGGTGTATAAGTCAGTCAAATGTCTGAAGAAAGTGCCTATGAAATCGATGCAACAGAACATTTTGAGCAACATGAAATGGTGGTACCTCGAGATTGACACTGCTGAAGCCATCATGGAGAATCAAGACGAGCAGGTCATTTCGAAGGTATATGATCCACTGCATTTGATAAACCTATCAAAGGACGACCTGAAAATGCTTCATGATCAGCCTATCTTCTTTACTGAACCATGGAGATCTGAAGCCAGGAAGTTCCAAAAGGTAGTTAAAGTTTGTATAGATGCTGGATTATATGCAGGCAGTAGTATATACAACTCTAGTACTTAAATTTGATGTAAATAATTAGAAGCTATCGTCAAGGGGGAGTCTGTTGGTACACCCTGTGTGACGATAGCAGTCTAATCGACCAGCATTTTGGTTTAAGTAATATTCTGAGTATTGAGAATTAACAAGTGTTTTGATATATATGTTTATATGTGTTTGTCTGTTATTGATTGTGTGTTTGAACTTGATGTAACATATTACAAGAAGTTCAAACATAAAGGTCAAAGATTAACTCAAGCATAAGTAAAACATAAGTTTCATCACTTAAGTGTTTAAGTGTATTGGCTAGATTCGAATTACATAAGGGAAGACATTCGAATCTGTGATAGATTCGAATGTGACCCTAGATTCGAAAGGTGCCCAGATTCGAGAATGTCATTGTGGACAAACTCGAATGGGCCTTGGGCCAGATTCGAGTTTGGCCCACATCAGACTCGAATCAGGGTCTATAATTAGGGTTAAACTCGAGTCATTAGTAGACTTTTAGCAGAATTCGTGAGGAATTAAGCTTAAGGCGATCTCGAGTTTATCAGCTAGGTGAGTGCCGTTTCGGAGATAATTAGTTCGTAGGATCGTTCGTTCAGCGTCTAATAGTCTCCGTGTTTCGTGGTTGAGAGTTGTCCGTCTAACCGTCAACGAGGATTCCGCACTCGTTCACGGATCCACGTCTAGATAGATCTTGCAGTGGTAGACCTTACATTTATCCCACATAAGACTCAAAGAGTGTGGGATTTTTAGTGTTTGAACCTTGCTTCACCATGCATGTGCATTTTTTAGTTCATTTAGCCTTCTTCTTGGGCTTGACATGGGTTTGATCACGGATTTTCATCATTTTTAGGCACATTTCATGTCTTTGATGAACAATCTACAAAAATCAAGATTCAAGAAGGTTTTTGAAAGAAAAAGTAATGAAAGAATAAATGTTTAAGATAACACAAGAAAATATGAAGGAAATTTCAACTAGAGTTCATGCAAGTTGTATGAACACTTGTTCTTTCCTTGATCATCAATTTTTGAGTTTTTTGAGATGAAGAAGAAGTATAATATTCAGCTGAATTATTTTAGAGAAAGTGGGCGTTTTTCAAGCGTGAGAATGTAGAGAGAGAAGTAGTGGATGGAAGTGTGATGAAGTGTGAGAAGTTGTGGTTTTTTATAGAAAAAATCTCACTTTTTTCTTCCTTTTTCTTCTCTTGGCCTGCCCTTAAAGGGTTAAAATCAGATTTTATTTTTTATTTTTCCTTTAAAATGTTGTAAGTATATGTATTTAAGAGTTGGTTGCTTGTTTGTGCATAAAAAGTAAAATTTATGCTCATTTTCTTACTAGTTTGTGACATAAGTAACTTTTTGGCATCTGTAATTTATATTCATAAAATTTTTATATTTCAATTTTATGTTTCTCTTATTTATTACTATTTATGTAAACTTTTATAAGTTTGTTGCTATTTTACTTAAAATAGCACAATACGAATGTCTTTCTTCAAATCTTTGATTAAATTTATTACTTCTGTTTGCTTTAATTACAAACTGAATTCAAAATTATGTGTCTTTGTATTTTGAATTATTAATAGCTTCTTATGTCTTTCCATTAATTATATATTCCGGCATTGTACGAAAATTATCATAAAATTCTACGCCGAACACAGAAAACTATGGAATCAATTGAGGTCTAGCAAATGTTTGCAATTTAGGTTCCAATTGAAAGTCTAAATAACTAATTGAATATTCGTAAAGTAATTTAGTAGGTAAATCGGGGTCTAACCTGAAACACTAAATTGACAGTGGTCACAATATATATATATATATATATATATATATATATATATATATATATATATATATATATATATACTCCTTATACCTTGGCTACTAATTATATTGTATGAAAAACACACTTAATAATGATCACTATGGCAGTTGTCTATCTACCACTTTAGAAACTAGTGTTGTTGTTTTTGTTGATTCTGGTTTCACAGCAGACATATGCATATATATATATATATATATATATATATATATATATATATATATATATATATATATATATATATATATATATATATATATTTATTTATTTATTTAATTATTTATTTATACATATACATACATACATACATACATACATATATAGAGCTACTATTTTATTGTATAAACAAAAGGATGTAGGGGTCCAATTTCAACAGCCAGAGCAATGACAAAAGTACGAATCTCACCAAGGGCTCGAGGGTTCCATCTTTCAACTTGTCCGCCATTCTTCAGTTCCACATCTGTTACACAAAAATTAGACACAAATCAAAAATTAAAGATTCTAGCATCTGGAAACGAAATATCTCCACTTTTTGGATCTTCCATTATCGATAAATGATCGTTAGTAGGATCAAGCAAATCTTGTATTGTCTCCATAGAAAGCTGCAAGTATGGACATCGAGCGAATTTTTACGCTATTATTTAGACCATGTAATGATTAAGAGAAAAACTTGTAAATAATGTCATGAACCTGTAAATTCGAGACGTATAGAATCGGTTTCTGGAGAGATCTCGGCAAATATATTCTCCATTGCACGAACCATTATTCCAGGACAATAGTATCTTCATCCCCAAGTCGTCCAAGTGTGTATGTTTTTCCATTACCAGTAGTCCATATGCCATGAATGTTCCATTGTATCCATCCAGTACACTCTACACACCCAGATGATTGCATAGTTTCACAAAAAAAGATTAATTAGTTGTTGCCATAAGAAGTTATAAACTTATTATATAGAGAAGATGCATCTTGTATAAGTTGGTTATGTCAAGATTAATCACAAATAAATTGTAGACACTGTACTAGAAAGCTCCACAACAGGCTTTGCGATGACTTCATAAACACGCTTTTGTGAAGCAAATTATGTAACGATTTCATCGAATTCGAATGTATCTGAATCCCAATTATTCCTTTGAAGCTTCAATCTTTTAAGCTGAAACAACACAATAAGAACATAAAAAGAATTAGATAGAGTTTCAACTCCTGGTAAAAAATTCCTAATTCTCAAACAACCATGCAAAATAAGCTACTAACATGAAATCAGAATTCCTGTGGCTGCAATTCCCCAAAATCAGCAAAATCAACATCAGTTGACAGCTCCTCACGATTCCGTTGTCGTAACCTTATAGCTACTCTAACTCTTCCGAAAACTAATGGATGAATAGATATACCATGTGAGATGAGAGATGATTCTTTACTTGAGGCATAACAAGCTAATGTTTCCAGGACAACACAAAGCTTAAGGTACAATTATAAGACTCTGGGCTCACCTGATGGTACAACCCTGATGATCCCTGATGAAATTTTAGTTCACATATACAATGTCCACAGAATTATTTTGAAATAGCTGGTACAATATCACAAGGTTTCCTATTTCCTGAAAGAAATCACAACAAACACAATGTCTTAAGTATTGCCAAAAAAAAAAACTCAACAATGGGAATGAAAATCACACTATCATCACACATTCATAAAAATATCATTAGCCAAAAACACAAGAAATCTCTGATTTTCCCTACATTGTGTGCAACACGATGGCCGATGGTGTTTGATGATGGAGATAATGTTTGTCAGATACATGGAATTTGTCAATTACTCAACTAAAAGAAATTCCCAAATCAAACCTCACTACTCATTCAAGGTGACTAACATCTGATAATCAAAAGAAAAAACAAGAAAAGATATTACGTTTCATATCAAATAGTAGGCGAGAATTTTGTAATCCAGAATGATATTCAGTAAAATAACTATCAAAAGGAAAAACAAGAAAAGAAATTACGTTTCACATCAACTTTTTAAACTTCTTCTTTCTTAATTCATCCTCATCTAGCAAACTCAACATATCATTGATTTCTTTCTAAACCACTTCCTGAACAACAAATCTCAAGCGATGCTGACGTTCAGATTCATCCACCAAAATATAACTCTTAAAGAACTTAACCATTAGTTCAACTTCATTCAGCACTTTACGACATCATCAACCGGAAACGGATCATATTCTTCCTTGACTGTAACCGTCATTGACGGCTTTTCAACCATTGGTGTTGGCATTTCATCTCTTAAAATCTATTCGACCAACTCTTTCTCATTCACTATCTTTTCAGCTCTCAGAGTCATATCAGACAATTCAAATATTTCATCATCAGACACATCAATTTCCTTTTCAGCTTCCTCAATCCTTAACACTTCTTCTTCTTCGTTATCTGAATCATCATACTCTTCTAAATTGTAAATTCATGATTGTATACTCAAAGAATTTGGAACATCTTCATGAAGAATCAATTCCAACTCGCTCTGAGCATCAACCGATTTTTCTGTTGAGCCTGCTGCCTCTCCTACACCTTCACCTCCTTTTTTTTTTGTAAACACAACCATCTGAAGTTATGCATCTGCAAACTTCCTCCTCTTCTCCCGTTAGGAGCATCATAAGAGTCGTCATCATGATCCTCATGTTTTCGTTCAGACCTTGAAGCTTGACATTTACATGTCTGCTCAACAGAATATAATGTTTCTGAAAAAGAACCTAGAGCACTAACAACTGTGTTTTCTAACCCCAACATCCTCTCCCTCATCTCATCAAACTGGTCAAAACAGTAGTCACACAACTCATTATTTGAAATTTGTGGTTCTTCTTCTTCTACAACCTCTGCAGTAGCCTTCCCTTTCAGCAATCTTTGAATATTTGACAGTTGATTCATCATATCAGCATATTGATTTGTCATTTAACTTGTGACACCAGCAATTGCATCATGCAGTATTGTTTTAGTGATAAAGGGTGATGTGCTAATTCCTGGGTCACGAAGACTTCCAGTTGTCACAACAGTTGAACTTGTATAAAGGACTTCCATGTGGCCTGTGCACAAAGATTGCATTGTTGTAGCTCTGACAGGACTTCCAACTACTTCAAGTGAAGGAGCAACAAATGCCTCCGACACTATAGTTGTTGTTACAGGGACACTAAGTCCTCCTGTATTTACTTCAACAAATGAAGTAGACTCGAGTGTCCTACTATGAATTTATTCTATGACTGGTGCATGAAGGAATGTACACTCGGGCAGCTGTGTACTTATTTCAATATCCATGGAATACAAATATTCCCAATATAGTTCATGTGTTATGTCCTTTTGTAAAAATTAAACATCTCCTTGTGGAGAAGGAGATGAATGGGCGGTGGGGTGTGCAGTCGCAAGTGGGGTATTGGAAACTGACAGTGTCAATGCATCTAGGTAGAAACAGATTATGACGCAATCGCGCAGGAGTGATCTTGGCTTTGAACTAGTCAATGGTGACCTTAAAGTGATGATCACCTTCAGCAGGCACAAATTTGATTGTATGCCAGAATTGATGTAAGTAAATTTGAGGTATGGAGGGTTTATATTTCAAAAGGTAACCGACAGGGTGACCTTCTAGGATTTCTACAATCACCGAGAGGCTTACTTTTATTGAGTTTGGATCAAACCGGTGATTGTTATCAAGCAAGGTTAGACATTTTTTTAGGTTTGATGAGTTTGGTTTCATGGATTGGGGATGATGGTGATGGTCTTGTGACAGATGCTGATTTGATTGGTTTTGAAACCAAGGAATGTTTTGATGATGAATAGGATTCTGAAGAGTTTTAGTTATGGGTGGGGGTTTGGGATGCCATTTGTTACCTATAAGAATAACACACGTGTTAGATATATCATATAAACAAACTGACACCTAGAAATAGAGAAATGAAACATTTAACAAGAAAATTAGATAAATATGTGTTACATTGTTTAAAGCATCGGGATTCTAGACAATAATATTAAAATATTATTGTTAGGATTCCAAAGTCAATCGTTAAGAGACCAATGTTAATGTAACACAGATTTTACTAAGTTATCAAGAAAAATGTGAAATTTCTCTAAAAATTAAATTTCCCACAGTTAGGAAAAATTTGAACCCAAACTCGATATATGAATGGACAAACTCGAAGTAGTCATGAACATACGCGGGTGAAGTATGAACCAACTTGAATGACTCTTAAACAAACTCGGTTGACATATGAATAAACTCGATTAAAACAGAAGTCAACTCGGGTGAAGTTATGTGAAACTCGGATAATGAATGAAGCTCCTCGAATGAACTTGTACTAAACTCGATTGATTCTTAGAGTTTCTAGGGTGATCTTTTATCAAACTCGAATCATACTTAGACCTTTTCGAATGACCCGTTGATCGAGTTGGAACAACTTAGAAAATTCTAAGTCCTTTTTATTACAAACTCGAATGAAAAGTGTACTTTTCTCGAAATCTTCCAGAAACTAATGGATGAATAGATATACCATGTGAGATGAGAGATGGTTCTTTACTTGAGGCATAACAAGCTAATGTTTCCTGGACAGCACAAAGCTTAAGGTACAATTATATGAGTCTGGGCTCACCTGATGTTACAACCCTGATTATCCCTGATGAAATTTTAGTTCACATACAGAGTCAACAGAAATTTTTTGAAATAGCTAGTTCAATATCACAAGGTTTCCACTTTCCTGAAAGAAATCACAACAAACACAATGTCTTAAGTATTGCCAAAAATACTCAACAATGGGAATGAAAATCACACTATCATCACACATTCATAAAAACATCACTAGCCAAAAACACAAGAAAACTCTGAATTTCCCTACATTGTGTGCAACACGATGGCCGATGGTGTTTGTTGATGGAGATAATGTTTGTCAGATACATGGGATTTGTCAATTACTCAACTAAAAGAAATTCCCAAATCAAACCTCACTACTCATTCAAGGTGACTAACATCTGATAATCAAAAGAAAAAACAAGAAAAGAAATTACGTTTCACATCAAATAGTAGGCGAGAATTTTGTAATCCAGAATGATATTCAGTAAAATAACAATCACAATTACAATCAAACAGTTAAGAACAAATTGGATCAAACAAAAACTGAATGATTGATTATCTCAGTAAGAATTACAATACGAAGACTTGAAAGCACGCACTAAAACCCAGGAGAGCAAATTCCGTACAAACGAATATTCGTGCAATTGTGTATTGACTCTTACTGCTACAGTACCAAAAATATGTATTTATATACAAAACAAAAGTATTGAAAGATTACAAAATAACCCCTAGACTTATACATTCATCAACCAAATCAATTCCTAACAATCTCCCCCTTTTATGAATGATAAGCAGTCACTTGGACTAAGACCTCCTTTCTTTGATTTCCGCTTTGCATCATAAGCATGTTTTCCTTTCAGCCTAGTCATTACCTTCTGCAGAGTACCATCACAGTGTTTGTTGAGTTCAACCATCCTCATAGCTCTCTTCTTTTTTTCCTTGTCTTTGTAGATGTCCACCGGATGCTTGGCCATAACAATTTGATACTCTTTCAGATTTCCCATATACTTGATAAATCTGTTTGGCGCAGTGATATTAATTTATCTCATCCCTCGTTCAAACCCAATCTGTAGATCTTGTATAGACATGAGTACTAGCTTTCTGTGCATGAAATGAAATAGAGCTTTAAGTGCAAAACGACAATAATCTTCACACTTATTTCGACACAACTCATCAAACAAGTCATCTACATCCACCAAGTTGATATTAAACAAGTCAGCGTGAACGAAAACATGTCTTTCCGTCATCTCTCGCCACAGTGAATGTGGGATAGATGATATTTAAAAACGATCTTTTTCAATCCTAACAAGATCAACTATTCTAAACTCACTCCTTACATCTTCAATCCGCTGAGTTTTATTTTGCAGAAAATGAGCATAATTCACATTAGGCATGTTTTGCTCGATTACTCTGAACAGCTTCAAGAATGAACACGGAGCATGCTTCTTGCAGAAAATCTTTTTCTCTAAGTGATCTTCCAAGAATGGAAATCTACTACGTTTCTTTATGAAGTATACATTTTCCTTTTCAGATGTATTCAACTTTTTAAACTTCTTCTTTCTTAATTCATCCTCATCTAGCAAACTCAACAATCATTGATTTCTTTCTGAACCTCTTCCTGAACAACAAATCAAAAGTGATGCTGACGTTCTGATTCATCCACCAAAATATAACTCTTGAAGAACTTATCTATTAGTTCAACTTCATTCAGCACTTTACCAGATTCAGGCACCACATCATCAACCGGAAACGGATCATATTCTTCCTTAACTGTAACCGTCATCGACAGCTTTTCAGCCGATGGCGTTGGCATTTCATCTCTTAAAATCTGTTCGACCAACTCTTCCTCATTCACTATCTTTTCAGCTCTCAGAGTCATATCAGATAATTCAAATACTTCATCATCAGACACATCAATTTCCTTTTCAGCTTCCTCAATCCTTAACACTTCTTCTTCTTCATTATCTGAATCATCATACTCTTCTAAATCGTAAATTCCTGATTGTATACTCAAAGACATTGGAACATCTTCAGGAAAAATCAATTCCAACTTGCTCTCAGCATCAACCGATTTTTCTGTTGAGCCTGCTGCCTCTCCTACACCTTCACCACTTTTTTTTTATAAACACAACCATCTGAAGTTATGCATCTGTAAGCTTCCTCCTCTTCTCCCGTTAGGAGCATCATCAGAGTCGTCATCATGATCCTCATGTTTATGTTAAGACCTTGAAGCTTGACATTTACATGTCTGCTCAAGAGAATATAAACTTTCTGAAAAAGTACCTAGAGCACTAACAACTGTGTTTTTTAACCCCAACATCCTCTCCCTCATCTCATCAAACTGCTCAAAACAGTAGTCACACAACTCATTATTTGAAATTTGTGGTTCTTCTTCTTCTACAACCTCTGCAGTAGCCTTCCCTTTCAACAATCTTTGAATATTTGACATTTGATTCATCATCTCAGCATATTGATTTGTCATTTGACTTGTGACACCAGCAATTGCTTCATGTAGTATTCTTTCAGTGATAAAGGCTGATGTGCTAATTCCTGGGTCACGAAGACTTCCAGTTGTCACAACAGTTGAAATTGTATAAAGAACTTCCGTGTGGCCTGTGCTCAAAGATGGCATTGCTGTAGCTCTGACAGGACTTCCAACTACTTCAAGTGAAGGAGCAACAAATGCTTCCGACAATATAGTTGTTGTTACAGGGACACTAAGTCCTCCTGTATTTACTTCAACAAATGAAGTAGACACGAGTGTCCTACTATGAATTTATTCTATGACTGGTGCAAGGAATGTACACTCGGGCAGCTGTGTACTTATTTCAATATCCATGGAATACAAATGTTCCCAGGATAGTTCATGTGTTATGTCCCTGTGCAAAAATGAAACATCTCCTTGTTGAGAAGGAGATGAGTGGCCGGTGGGGTGTGCAGTCGCCAGTGGGGTACTCGTTGCTTCAATGTTAACTCTCACAGGAGAACTAACAGCAGTCGTGGCTTCCTGGCTATCTAGGTTAGGGATCTCCCTCACACTCACCACCTCCTCAACCTCTTTTTCAGGTAAACGCATAGTTTGAGATATATCAATTCCTTCTCCAGCACCACCCATATCATCATTGTTATCATCATTATCATCACCTTCATTTCCACATTCTCTTTTATTGGACAATCTTTTCTCTGAATCAGATCCGCTCTCATCACCCCCTCTTTTCTTCAGCTACACACTCGCTCTCAATAAGGTCTCCCTATACGTAAACCCCTTGTTGACGTACCTCATCTCCTATATCTCCTTCGGTAGGAAAACTCGGTTCTTGAGTTTTCATAGGAGCATGATCTACTCTATACAACCTTACACTCTCCGCTTCAGCATCAACGTACTTTAAGAAAGCCTGGACTCTATGTAAGCTCATCATCACGTAATCTGGGAATTTCTGAGAGTGTGACCTCTTTGGTATTTTATCATTAGCCATCAATATTCCTCTAATCAGAATCTGGATGAACCGTTGTAGGGGCACAAACTTCCTTGCTCTATTAGTGGTCGTTGCAATCACCACTTCTTTCAAATCCTCCCATATACACTATGCAAAGTCGTAGTGTTTATTGAACTCTATTCCATGAAACAACCACAAACAGTGAATACTTTCTCGATCAATCACAGCGTACTTAGAGGTCATACATCTGTTGATATATCCAAACAATGTATACCATTCTCTGTTTAGACCATTTTTGAGAAACATTGAGCTCTTGGTTAGTGGTTTTGATTTACTAAGGCTTATAAGATCTCTGCAAAGCTGATCGTCAGTTACAAGGTCTTAAAAATCAACCAGCTCTGGGAAATTGACAGTGTCAATGCGTCTAGGTAGAAAACAGATTATGACGCAATCGCGCAATAGTGATCTTGGCTTTGAACTGGTCAATGGTGACCCTGAAGTGATGATCACCTTCAGCAGGCACAAATTTGATTGTATGCCAGAATTGATGTAAGTAAATTTGAGGTATGGAGGGTTTATATTTCAAAAGGTAACCGAGAGGGTGACCTTTAAGGATTTCTACAATCACCGGGTGGCTTACTTTTATTGAGTTTGGATCAAACCGGTGATTGTTATCAAGCATGGTTAAACATTTGTTGGGTTTGATGAGTCTGGTTTCATGGATTGCGGATGATGGTGATGGTCTTGTGACAGATGCTGATTTGATTGGTTTTGAAACCAAGGTATGATTTGATGATGAATAGGATTCTGAAGAGTTTTAGTTATGGGTGGGGTTGGGATGCCATTTGTTACCTGTAAGAATAACACACGTGTTAGATATATCAGATAAACAAACTGACTCCTACAAATAGAGAAATGAAACATTTACCAAGAAATTAGAAAAATATGTGTTACATTGTATAAAGCATTGGGATTCTAGATAATAATATTAAAATATTATTGTTAGAATTCCAAAGTCAATCGTTAAGAGACCAATGTTAATGTAACACAAATTTTAAAAATTTATCTTGAAAAATGTGAAATTTCTCTGAAAAATTAAATTTCCCACAGTTAGAAAAAATTTGAACCCAAACTCGATATATGAATGGACAAATTCGAAGTAGTCATGAACATACGAGGGTGAAGTATGTTCCAACTCGAATGACACTTAAACAAACTCGGTTGACATATGAATAAACTAGATTAAAACAGAAGTCAACTCGGGTGAAGTTATGTGAAATTCGGATGATGAATGAAGCTCCTCGAATGAACTTATACTAAACTCGATTGAACCTTAGGGTTTCTTGGGTGATCTTTTATCAAACTCGAATCATACTTAGACCTTTTCGAATGACCCTTTGATCGAGTTGGAACAACTTAGAAAATTCTAAGTCCTTTTTATTACAAACTCGAATGAAATGTGTACTTTTCTCGAACTCTTCCAGAAACAAATGGATGAATAGATATACCATGTGAGATGAGAGATGATTCTTTAATTGAGGCATAACAAGCTAATGTTTCCAGGATAACACAAAGCTTAAGGTACAATTATATGAGTCTGGGCTCACCTGATGTTACAACCCTGATGATCCCTGATGAAATTTTAGTTCACATACAATGTCCACATAAATATTTTGAAATAGTTGGTTCAATATCACAAGGTTTCCACTTTCCTGAAAGAAATCACAACAAACACAATGTCTTAAGTATTGCCAAAAAAAAACTCAACAATGGGAATGAAAATCACACTATCATCACACATTCTTAAAAATATAACTAGCCAAATACACAAGAAAACTCTGATTTTCCCTACATCGTATGCAACACGATGGCCTATGGTGTTTGATGATGGAGATAATGTTTGTCAGATACATGGTATTTGTCAATTACTCAACTAAAAGAAATTCCCAAATCAAACCTCACTACTCATTCAAGGTGACTAACATCTGATAATTAAAAGAAAAAACAAGAAAAGAAATTATGTTTGACATTAAATAGTAGGCGAGAATTTTTTAATCCAGAATGATATTCAGTAAAATAAGAATCACAATTACAATCAAACAATTAAGAACAAATTGGATCAAAGAATTACCGAATGATTGATTATCTCAGTAAGAATTACAATACGAAGACTTGAAAGCACGCACTAAAACCTAGGAGAGCAAATTCCGTACAAAAGTATATTCGTGCAATTGTGTAGTGACTCTTACTGCTATAGTACCAAAAATATGTATTTATAAACGAAACAAAAATATTGAAATATTACAAAATAACCCCTAGACTTATATCATTCATCAACAAAATCAATTGCCAATAATCTCCCCTTTTTATGAATGTTAAGCAGTCTTTAAACTTTAAGCCCCAACTTCATTTCGAACCTTCTGTGCTCTTTTTGTTCATTAGCCTCGACTCAATCTTTGTGACAAATTCTACCATCATTTTTCTATCACTTGGACTAAGACCTCCTTTCTTTGATTTCCGCTTTGCATCATAAGCATGTTTTCCTTTCAACCCAGTCATTACCTTCTGCAGAGTACCATCACAATGTTTGTTGAGTTCAACAATCCTTATAGCTCTCTTCTTTTTTTTTCCTTGTCTTTGTAGATGACCACCGGATGCTTGGCCATAAGAATTTGATACTCTTTCAGATTTTCCATATACTTGATAAATCTATTTGGTGCAGTGATATTAATTTGTCTCATCCCTCGTTCAAACCCAGACTGTAGATCTTGTATAGACATGAGTACTAGCTTTTTGTGCATGAAATGAAATACAGCTTTAAGTGAAAAACGACAATAATCTTCTCACTTGTTTCAGCACAACTCATCAAACAAGTCATCTACATCCACCAAGTTAATATTAAACAAGTCAGCTTCAATGAAAACATATCTTTCCGTCATCTCTCGCCACAGTGAATGTGGGATAGAAGATATTTACAAAACGATCTTTTTCAATCCTAACAAGATCAACTATTCTAAACTCACTCCTTACAATCCGCTGAGTTTTAATTTGCAGAAAATAAGCATAATTCACAAGATTAGTCATCTTTGGCTCGATTACTCTGAACAGCTTCAATAATAAACACGTAGCATGCTTCTTGCAGAAAATCTTTTTCTCTAAGTGATCTTCCAAGAATGGAAGTCTATTACATTTCTTTAGGAAGTCTACATTTTGCTATTCAGATATATTCAACTTTTTAAACTTCTTCTTTCTTAATTCATCCTCATCTAGCAAACTCAACATATCATTGATTTCTTTCTGAACCACTTCCTGAACAACAAATCTCAAGTGATGCTGACGTTCTGATTCATCCACCAAAATATAACTCTTGAAGAACTTATCCATTCGTTCAACTTCATTCAACACTTTACCAGATTTAGGCACCACATCATCAATCGGAAACGGATCATATTCTTCCTTGACTCTAACCGTCATGGACGACTTTTCAACCGTTGGTGTTGGCATTTCATCCCTTAAAATCCCTTCGACCAACTCTTCCTCATTCACTATCTTTTCAGCTCTCAGAGTCATATCAGACAATTCAAATATTTCATCATCAGACACATCAATTTCCTTTTCAGCTTCCTCAATCCTTAACACCTCTTCTTCTTCATTATCTGAATCATCATACTCTTCTAAATTGTATATTCCTGATTGCATACTCAAAGAAATTGGAACATCTTCATGAGAAATCAATTCCAACTCGCTCTTAGCATCAATCGATTTTTCTGTTGAGCATGCTGCCTCTCCTACACCTTCACCTCCTTGTTTTTTGTAAACACAACCATCTGAAGTTATGCATCTGCAAGCTTCCTCCTCTTCTCCTGTTAGGAGCATCATCAGAGTCGTCATCATGATCCCCATCTTTTCGTTCAGATCTTGAAGCTTGACAGTTACATGTCTGCTCAACAGAATATAATCTTTCTGAAAAAGAACCTAGAGCACTAACAACTGTGTTTTCTAACCCCGAATTCCTCTCCCTCATCTCATCAAACTACTCAAAAAAGTAGTCACACAACTCATTATTTGAAATTTGTGGTTCTTTTTCTTTTACAACCTCTGCAGTAGCCTTCCCTTTCAGCAATCTTTGAATATTTGACATTTGATTCATCATCTCAGCATATTGATTTATCATTTGACTTGGGACACCAGCAATTGCTTCATGCAGTATTGTTTCAGTGATATAGGGTGATGTGCTAATTCCTGGGTCACGAAGACTTCCAGTTGTCACAACAGTTGAAATTGTATAAAGAACTTCCGTGTGGCCTGTGCTCAAAGATGGCATTGTTGTAGCTCTGACAGGACTTCCAACTACTTCAAGTGAAGGAGCAACAAATGCTTCTGATACTATAGTTGTTATTACAGGGACACTAAGTCCTCCTGCGTTTACTTCAACAAATGAAGTAGACTCGAGTGTCCTACTATGAATTTATTCTATGACTGGTGAAACAATGAATGTACACTCGGGCAGCTGTGTACTTATTTCAATATCCATGGAATACAAATGTTCCTAGGATAGTTCATGTTCGATGTCCCTGTGCAAAAATAAAACATCTCCCTGTTGAAAAGGAGATGAGTGGCCGGTGGGGTATGCAGTCGCCAGTGGGGTACTGGGTGCTTCAATGTTAACTCTCACAGGAGAGCTATCAGCAGTCGTGGCTTCCTGTCTTTCTAGTTTAGGGATCTCCCTCACACTCACCACCTCATCAACCTCTTTTTCAGGTAAACACATAATTTGAGATATATCAATTCCTTCTCCAGCACCACCCATATCATCATTGTTATCATCATCATCATCATCATCATCATCATCATCATCATCATCACACTCATTTCCACCTTCTGGTTTATTGGACAATCTTTTTCCGAATCAGATCCACTCTGATCACGCCTCTCTTCTTCAGCTACATCCTCGCGCTCAATAAGGTTTCCCTGTACGTCAACCCCTTGTTGACGTACCGCCTCTCCTAAATCTCCTTCGGTAGGAAAACTCGGTTCTTGAGATCCCAAAGGAGCATGATCTACTCTATACAACCTTACACTCTCCGCTTCAGCATCAACATCAGTATACTTTAAAAAAGCCTCAGGATTCCACATGATATTGGCATTTGGATCGTCCTGGACTCTACGTAAGCTCATCATCACGTAATCTGGGCATTTCTGAGAGTGTGACCTCTTTGGTATTTTTTTCATTAGCCCTCAATATACCTCTAAGCAGAATCTGGATGAACCGTTGTAGGGGAACAAACTTCCTTGCTCTATTAGTGGTCTTTGAAGCACCACTTCATTCAAATCCTCCCATATACACTAAGCAAAGTCGTAGTGTTTAATGAATTCTATTCCATGAAACAACTGCAAACAGTGAATACTTTCTCGATCAATCACAGCGTACTTAGAGGCCATACATCTGTTGATATATCGAAACAATGTATACCTATCTCCGTTTAGACCATTTTTGTGAAACATTGAGCTCTTGGTTAGTGGTTTTGAATAACTAAGGCTTATAAGATCTCTGCAAAGCTGATCCTCAGTTACAAGGTCTTCAAAATCAGCCAGCTCTTGGAAACTGACAGTGTCAATGCATCTAGGTAGAAACAGACTATGACGCAATCTCGCAAGAGTGATATTGGCTTTGAAGTGGTCAATGGTGACCTTGAAGTGATGATCACCTTCAGTAGGTACAAATTTGATTGTATGCCAGAATTGATGTAAGTAAATTTGAGGAAGGGAGGGTTTATATTTCAAAAGGTAACCGAGAGGGTGACCTTTTAGGTTTTCTACAATCACCGGGTGGCTTACTTTTATTGATTTTTGGATCAAACCGATGATTGTTATCAAGCAAGGTTAGACATTTTTTGGGTTTGATGAGTTTGGTTTCATGGATTGGGGATGATGGTGATGGTCTTTGTGACAGATGCTTATTTGATTGGTTTTGAAACCAAGGTATGATTTGTGATGAATAGGATTCTAAAGAGTTTTAATTATGGGTGGGGGTTTGGGATGCCATTTGTTATTACCTGTAAGAATAACACACGTGTTAGATATATTAGATAAACAAACTGACTCCTACAAATAGAGAAATGAAACATTTAATAAAAATTAAAAAAAAATGTGTTACATTGTTTAAAGCATCGGGATTCTAGACAATAATATTAAAATATTATTGTTAGGAATCCAAAGTCAATCATTAAGAGAAAAATGTTAATGTAACACAGATTTTAAAAATTTATCTTGAAAAATGTGAAATTTCTCTGAAATGTAAAATTTCCCACAGTTAGAAAAAATTTGAACCCAAACTCGATATATGAATGGACAAACTCGAAGTAGTCATGAACATACACGGGTGAAGTATGAACCAACTCGAATGACTCTTAAACAAACTCGGTTGACATATGAATAAACTCGATTAAAACAAAATTCAACTCGGGTGAAGTTATGTGAAACTCGGATAATGAATGAAGCTCCTCGAATGAACTTGTACTAAACTCGATTGACTCTTAGAGTTTCTCGGGTGATCTTTTATCAAACTCGAATCATACTTAGACCTTTTCCAATGACCCTTTGATCGAGTTGGAACAACTTAGAAAATTCTAAGTCCTTTTTATTACAAACTCGAATGAAAAGTGTACTTTTCTCGAACTCTTCCAGAAACTAATGGATGAATAGATATACCATGTGAGCTGAGAGATGATTCTTTACTTGAGGCGTAACAAGCTAATGTTTCCAGGACAACACAAAGCCTAAGGTACAATTATATGAGTCTGGGCTCACCTGATGTTACAACCCGGATGATCCCTGATGAAATTTTAGTTCACATATAGTGTCCATAGAAATATTTTGAAATAGCTGGTTCAATATCACAAGGTTTTCACTTTCCTGAAAGAAATCACAACAAACACAGTGTCTTAAGTATTGCCAAAAAAACTCAACAACGGGAATGAAATTTTTTTTATCTTATTTTTCCTCTGAAAATTTTTTAAAAATCATTTCCAGGAATTTTAAACCTAAAATTTGACCTTTTCCTTATCGAAAATTCATTTTATACAGGTTACTTTCACTGAAGTTGTTCTAATAACATCATTTTTGCCCTCAAAAATCCAATTTTCAGAACGGTTCAAACTCGAAAAATTTTGAGCTTGAAACACAAATTAAATGTTGTATGTTGTGTTATAAGACTTGAAATTTGATTTTCAAGCTTATATAAACATTATGCACACATACAATCTTTTAATTTCAGATTTAAAAACCCATATGATAATATTTGGATTTTACATACCGACTCACCCACAAACACACAGTAGCAGAAAAACAAACCCTAAACAAAATAAAAGAAATATGAAAACACTAACATAAACCTAATGAAAAACTTACGAATTTTCCGAAATCTTTTTTTTTCAACGAAGCTTGTGTGTTTGATAGAGGAAAAAACGAGAGCAATGATGAAGAAGATGTACGGTGCATGTGTGTTTTGAAAAAAGGAATTTGAATTTCAAAATTCAAATTTATACTCTCTTTTTAAAATTTTAAACTCGGCCCACTACTTTATTGTAAACAAATAAGCCCAACTTCTCTTTTTATCAATTAAGCCTGATTTCAAAAAAAATTTTACACACCAAAAAAAAATCAACAAAACAAAAAACAGAAATTTGCACAAAAACAAAAATAAAATGAACTAAAAAAAATTAACAACAACAAAAAATTAAAATGAACTACAAAAAAAAAAAAATAAATGCTCCCCCTTGAATTTTGCATTGATGCTCCCCCTCAGATTAATATCACCTTTTAAGCTTGCTCCCCCTGCAATCAATCAGATAAAAAAATTATCAGATATACAAATATCAGATAAAATATTCTGTTTGCTCCCCTTGCACATGACTATTCGATTCAGTTAAATCTTTAGAAAAATGAAAAACATTTAAATCTCATGAGATTTACACAAAACTTAAATCAAGTAAAAAACTGTAAGATTAAAATTATATTGTCTACAACTGAATGTTTAAATATACCGATTCAACATACCCAATTTGTATACCAAAAGGTTAAAGCGTTTTTTATCTAAAGCTTTGCTAAACAAATTAGCTAGTTGATATTCAGCTGGTACAAAATGTAATTCTACATTACCATTTTCTACTTGATCTTTAATAAAATGATACAGAATGTCGATGTGTTTAGTTTTGGAGTGTTGCACCGGATTAGAAGCTATTCCAAATTGCGCTTTGTGATTCACAGTAGATTGGAATCTTTTGAGGTGTAAACCTGTAGTCTCGCAGTTGGCTCTACATCCACAACACTTGTGAACAACATGATGATACAGCAACATACTCAGCTTCTGCTCTTGATATTGACACAAAGTGTTGTTTCTTGGATGACCAACAGACAGGTTTGTCACCAACAAATTGAACTGCTCCTGATGTGCTCTTCTATCCATTTTATCACATGCATGATCAACATCAGAAAAAGCAGTCAATGTAAATGATGATTCCCTAGGATACCACAAACCTATGTTCGGAATACCCTTCAGATATCTTAAAATTATTTTGGCAGCAGCCAAATGTGATTCTTTCTGATTTCCCTGTTTCTAGCATAGACACATGTAGCAAACATAATATCAGGTCTACTCGCGGTTAAGTAAATCAATGACCCAATAATTCCCCGGTAATGAGTTACATCAACAGGTTTCCCTGAAATGTCCTCATCGAGTTTTGATTTAGAATCAGGAGCCATGGTGTTTTCATGGGTGTACCTTGACCATGATAAATTTCTTCAACATGTCTTAAATATATTTTGAGTGATCGAAGAAAATTCCATCACACAGTTGTTTAACTTGTAGACCCAAGAAAAAATTTATTTCACCCATCATGCTTATTTCAAATTTTTAGGACATTGAAAACGCTAACTTTTTACAAAATTCAGTATTAGTAGACCCAAATATTATATCATCTACATATATTTACTATGATATACGGACCATGACATTTAATGAATAGGGTAGTATCCACAGCACCTTTGTTGAAGCCACATTTTAAAAGATAATTTGATAAAGCACCATACCAAGCTTGGGGTCTTTGTTTAAAGACATACAGTGACTTGTCTAAAATATATACATAATCAGGCTTCGAAGGATCAGTAAATCCTTCAGGCTGATATGTATATACTTCATCTGTTAACTCCCCATTCAAAAATGGAGTTTTTACATCCATTTAATATACAATGAAATTCTTATAAGCAGCAAAAGCTAAAAACATTCTAATGGCCTCTATCTGGGAAACAGGGGCAAATGTTTCATTGTAGTCTATTCCCTCCTGCTGAGTATATCCTTTGGCAACGAGTCTCGCTTTGTTCCTAATGATAACACCATGTTCATCTTTCTTGTTCTTGAAAATCTACTTCGTGCCAATGATAGATTTTTCTTTTGGTCTTTCCACCAATCTCTAGACTTTCAACCTCTCAAACTTATTGAGCTCCTCTTGCATCGCTACAATCCAATCTGCATCTTGAAGAGATTGCTTCATCATATTTGTTTTGATCTTGCTCATAAAATTTGAGAAGAGGCATTCATTTGTGATAGCTCTCCGGGTTTGTATAGAAGTAGAGGGATCACCAATGATGTTTTTAGGTGGGTGGTCCCTTGTCCATTTAAAAGAATGAGGATAAGGTTGAAGTCGGTCTTGATTGGGATTCAAGTCCAAGTAAGGAATACGAGGGATAGGTTCTGATGTTAATGGAATATTAACTGAGGTAGGGGATACACAATTTTGAGTATTCAAGGGAATATCATGAGATTTTGGAGCTTGAGATTGTTGTACACTTTCAGAAGGAATGTGTACAAAAGTTGTTGAAATATCTCAAGTATCTTCAAAAATTTGTTGATGTGAATGATCTGAGACTACGATAGGATCTTCAGTAACCATGTCAGAAACCAAAATTGGAACTTCAGATTTGGTCTTATAAACTAGTCTTCATAAAAATCTTAAAACAATTCATTTAAATCCTTCATATATTCTTTATGCTCTGGTGACTTCATAGAAGTCGATTGTTTAGACTCGGGTCCTGAACTGGCATGTTCAGGAGCCATTACGATGCCTTCGTCAAATTTAGCATTTATGCTTTCGTTGACGGTCTTTGTGCGTTTTTTATAGACTCGGAATGCCACCGATTCTTTTGAATATCCAATGAATATTCCTTCATGAGCTTTCTGATTAAATTTTCCCAAGTTGTGTTTATCATTCAAGATAAAATGGCCGTTCTTGACTTTAAACTTGACGTTTTAAGTGGGTTTTATTTATAAACTTGTAATGTTGGGTGATTTAAGACATGAAAACCTATATATGTACATATTATCATATATGAGAGTTATTAAGTCCTTATTATCACTTAGGACTCGATTAAACGCATCCGGTGCATCACCCATCAATCTACGCTAACTTGCATTTTACGCAAATATTTTGCCATCACAAGCTCGGTGAGTCTTCATAGCCCCTATTTTCACAGTGTTATGTTTTGGGGTTGAAATACATGCTACATTTTCATATGGACACGGAAACAACTTCTTTTTATTATGAATTACACATGTGGTTCCATCAGCCCCCAAATCATGAACCGTTAATTGCATTTATTTGTAAGCGCGAATATATTGTGGTTAGATCTATCAGGAGTCATGCCCCACTTTCGGGTTAGTCTTAATCGGCTAACAGCGGGATGCATATATATTCAACACACGGTATTACGTATGGGAATACTGCACAAGGCAAACTCATTTAATTAAGCATCGGTTGCATGATGTTTATATGTAATACATAACATGGAATTTATGATTTTATAAATTCAAACTCAACTGTTGTTGTCCATACAAGTCAGATTTACGTGTAAACCTATGAGCTCACCAACAATTTTTGTTGACGTATTTTAGCGTGTATTTTCAGGAAAATAAGGCAAGTGCACCGCACCAGAAGTATTTTCAAGTTTCCGAACTTTTGGAGTCGCATGCATTTTCAAACCATATGAGATTTAGTTGCATTATTTTGATTAATTTAATTATGTATTTAAATCTCTGTATCTTGCGAACAACTTACACGTTATGATGATTATGTAAAACATTTCGATAATTCAAAGTTATGTCATTGTATTTTTGAAAACGTCCATATAGTGGTCGTTCGTTATGATTATGGTTATGCTTCCGCGACGTCACGCTTCGTTGCCAACCGGGGTAACGGGGTGTGAGAGATTGGTATCGGAGCTATACTTATAATGAACTAGGTTGCATTAGTTTCCTAGACTATAACTACACTTAAGTTTTACTGATTTTTGAAAATATTTTGTAACTAAAAGACTATAAATGGACCTTGATAACGGCATCATGTCAAACCAAGTTGTACTCATTTTGTCTGACTCGGAAGAGGAGCATACCCCCACCAGCCGATACAACCCGGAGGTGTTCACCGAGGAGGACCCAACTGAGGAGGAAGACCCCTCGGAAGACGAGGAACCCATGGAAGAGTCAGACGAGGAGGAACCCATGGAGGAAGACAAATCCTCCAGCGGATGAGGAGAACCATCCGGAGAGGACGCACCATCCCCAGTGGTCCCCTCTTACATCCCATATCCCCCACCTGTACCATCTCACCACACTGGACCTCGGATGAAGTTCACAGCCCGCAAAAGAGTTTTCATGCCAAGACGGGAGTCTATCCCCGTACCAGCACCACAACCAAATATACCACCAAAATGAGGGGCAAATGCCCGAAGATGGGGCTGGATGCCCGAGACCCCCCAAGAATGGAGGCGGGAGGAGGGAATCCTCTTCCACTTTGAGATCGGAGGACCATCCTCCGCACCTACCCCATCACTCACGCAAGAACCCGCCGAACAAACCATACCACTCTTGGTAGCACGGTCTTCAAGGCATGACCTCCAAGTGCGGTTGCTTAACCAAGACATTGGAGAGATGACAGTCTGTTTAGAGCAAGAGGAGTTACAAAACTCCAACCTATACTGGGCCAACCAGCACGCCCTAGCCATCCAGCAGGACGGCCTAGATGAGCTTCGGCAACGATTAGCCGAGAGCGAGGCCCGCAATGAGGAGCTGACTCAGCGCCTCAATGCTTTGGAAAAGGGAGAGACCCCCGATCACTCCCGCACCTTACCCCTCCCTCTATCTTTGTAATGGTAGGAAATTATTATGTAATAGTGTAGGACTAAAAATTTTCGGATAATAACCCGCCCCAATGTAAGAAAATTATGAATGATTAATGAAAATTGCAAGTTATTTATGAATCTGTGTTTGATGATTATAGAACTGTGCCTTAAGAAAAATGTAAATCTTTAAGACTCAACTTCTTACACTATGCTATTTTCTTTAAACTTTAAGATAATGCCGCCAAAGAGAGCTATTAACACCGCTGATATCGAACAACTGGTCGCACAACGAGTGGTAGCAGCAATAGCCACCTATGAAACTAACAGAAACAACACTGCAAACGGCAACGGAGGTGCTAGTCGCACCACGGGAGGATCTGATTCAACCCAGAAAGGGTGTGGAATCAAAGGATTTTTAAGCTGTAAGCCTCGATACTTCAACGGAACAGAAGGTGCTGTCGGGCTAGTTCATTGGTTCGAGAAACTGGAGTCCGTGTTTCGCGTCAGTGGTTGCATCAAGGACAAGAAGGTTAAGTTCGCAACCCACACTCTTCAAGATGGCGCACTGACATGGTGGAATTCTTATGCTCAATCAGTGGGAATCGATGCAGCTTACCAACTCGTTTGGACCGAGTTAAAGCAAATGATGACCGACAAGTATTGCCCGAGAAATGAACTACAGAAGATGGAGTCAGAGTTTTGGAATCTGGCTATGAAGGGAACGGATGTAGCTGGGTACACCAACCTTTTTCATGAGTTGAGTCTGCTGTGCCCACAGATGGTCACACCGGAATACAAGAAAATTGAGCGTTACATTTGGGTACTCGCCCCACAAATCCAAGGAAATGTTACTGCATCTAACCCAACTACTAAGCGCCATCTGAATGGCGAATAACTTGATGGACCAAGTGGCCCGAAGGAACGAGGCCAAGGCTGGGGAAAACAAGAGAAAATGGGAAGACAGATCAGGAAAATGATCGGGTTCACAGTCTAAGAAGCCCGAAACCATCAAAGCCTTTGTCACCAGAACTGAGTCAAGAAAGGGCTATACCGGCACTAAACCCTGGTGTAACAAATGCACCTACCATCATGTAGGTCCCTGCCCAACCCCTTGCGGGAAATGTAAGAAGCTTGGTCATCTGACCCAAGACTGTAAGTTCAACACCAACGGAGGCAGCAGCGGCACGCAAAGAAGCTGCTTTGAATGTGGGAACGCTGGGCATTTCAAGAAGGATTGCCCCAAGAAAAGGAACAATGGCGGAGCTCATGGAAGAGCCTTTGTATTGGGAGCAGGCGACGCTTGTCAGGATCCCAACGTAGTGACGGATACATTTCTTCTTAATGATATGTATGCTTATGTGCTATTTGATACTGGGGCTGATAGAAGTTTTATATCTGCTAAGTTTAGTGAACAACTGAATGCCACTCTTTCCCCATTAGAAAATGCTTATGCCGTAGAATTAGCAGACGGAAAGTTGATTGAAGCGAATAGTATAATTAAGGAGTGCACACTAAAATTGGCAGATCATCCCTTTAAGATAAACTTGATGCCTATTGAACTCGGAAGTTTCAACGTAGTTATCGGTAAGGATTGGTTGTCAGATAACCATGTCGAATTCTTATGTGGTAAGAAGGTTGTAAGAATACCACTTAAGAAAAAGAAAGTCCTCATAGTCCAAGGAGAAAGAAAGGAACGCTAGTTGAACGTCATCTCTGGTCTAAGAATGCTGAAATGCTTTCGAAGAGGTTGTCAAGCAGTGTTAGTTCAACTAGTGGAAAAGGAATCGAAGGAGAAGCGACTCGAAGAGATTCCAGTAGTTCGTGACTACCCAAAAGTCTTTCCTGAAGACTTTCATGGACTTCCACCAATTAGGCAAGTAGAATTTCAGATTGACTTGGTGCCTGGAGCTGCACCTGTCGCACGAGCACCTGGAACCATCAGAAATTCAGGAATTATCCAATCAGTTACAAGAACTGTTGGAGAAAGGATTCATCTGACCAAGTTCCTCACCTTGGGGAGCTCCGGTCTTATTTGTCAAGAAGAAGGACGGATCCTTTTGTGACCCCCTCTTGCTTTGATATTATAATTGGAATCAACAGGATCAACAAACAACCCAATGTTTAACATGATAATTGAAATTGAATACTTAAAATAGATTTAAGCAGTTCCACACTAAAGCAATGAAAGTACATGTCTACAGTGATTAAGTCTAACTATTACAACATCATAATTGTTTTACAAGTCATAAATCCCAGCCCAAAGCTACAATGTTAGTGTACCAATAGCTTCTAAAGTCTCCGGGATATTGAAGTGAATTGCTTAAGTAGAAGGTCCTGCTACACTTTTGCCTTTGCCTGAAAACATGGTGAGTCAACTATAAGCTAAAGCTTAGTGAGATAAAAGATTATGCAAACAACAAATATTTCTTTACAAGCAATGCTTAACCATGGGCAGTATAAGCCCCATGTATGTGAAAACAGGCAGTGTAAGCCTCAATGTATGTGTAAACCATGCATTGCTAGCATGGGGTTGGCAGTTCAAATGCTGATCGGGGATGTGCCGAACCTGACGGGATAACGAGTGGGATGATCAGTCCCCGACAGTGGCCTGCTGTCAGTCGCAGTCCAGGTCGCATCAGATTGTGAAGTAATGATCATGCAGTGCAAGCATGATGTAAATAGATGCACTTTCAAATGAACGCTGGCTACATGTGTGTTACATGTCAAATTCGAGTGTGCATCATAACAACAAATCATGTACGAGTGCCAAATGATGTATATGAACAATGTGAACATGCCATTGAATATATAAATATGAATGCAAAAACTATAAATGTTAGAATGACAATCTGTTACTCACAGTGATTGGTATTCTGTGATTTGTCTCTGAATCAATGTGTGTTTTGATAACACCACAATGATCTGTAAAGTAAGTGTAATAGTGAATTAATGTCAGTAATTGCTTAAAAATTAATTCTGAAAATTTAGTGTAAATGGGTCTGATTTCGGACCACATCCGAATTCGGATGGTCCGAATTGTAGATGGTCCGAAATTAGGTCCTTGGTCCGAAATTGAGGTGATCCGAAATAACAGGGTCCGAAATGGGATGGTCCGAAGTAGGTGATGGTCCGAATTAGGCTAGGTCCGAAATTGGAACTTTGGTCCGAAATGGTTGAACAGGACCCGAATTCGGATGGTCCGAATTCGGTCCATACGGATCCTAGTTCACAATTATAAATTTTCCAATATTTTCCAGAAATTATATTTGGACCATTTTTGCATGTTTCAGTAACTAAAATAGTAAATATGAACTTAGAAACACTATTTCAACTTATAACATATCATAATGTACCAAAAATAACCCATTTGAGTCCATTTTCTACAAGTCTCGATGAACACACGCTAAAACACACACTTAGCTCAAATTCATACTTAGACTTTGAATCTGATTCTGAAATTTGGTATGTAACATCATCAATACTCGATTTAAACATTTCAACAATAATATCCAACATGCAACAACATTTGCATCTTAAATCTATGATTCGGTTTCTTATAAAAACCGAACCCAAATATCAAAATATTGAAGTTTTGAGGGATTCTTACCTCAAATCGTTTGTTGTAGCAGTTATAGTTCCTAAACTGCAACTTGAATCCAACTTTTGCACTTGAAATTTGATGATTTCTTGGGTGTTTTTGTTAAAATCCAAGAGGTAGAGAGAGAAGAGAGAGAGTTCGGTGAGAGAGAGTAGAGAGAGAGTGGGTTTGTTCAAAATGAAAGACTTAGTCTCTTTTATTTGTTGCTTTTTACCTATTTGCATAATACACCCCTCATCTTCGTATTTTCTTATTTAATTGATATAATGATCGAAATTGACTTCAATTAACATAATAATCCATTAATACAACCACTAAGTCTAAATAAACTGTAAATTACATAATCTTAAATTTTGGAATGTTACAGCATGGGCTCCACCACGCCTATACTTCGTCCGTGAAGTCATGCTGCGCTAAACAAACTTGGGTATTTGGTCTTCATGTCTTCTTCTGATTCCCAAGTATGATTAGCTCCCCGATGATGCTTCCACTTGACCAGCACCATCCTGATTTCCTTATTGCGAAGTTTCTTGACTTTTGTTTCCAAAATACATTCCGGCTCATTCACAAATCTTAGCCGTTCGTCAATCTTTATGTCTGAATGGTCAGTCCATGGTTCCCTCTCGGGCACCAGACTCTTTCTTAAGTAACCAACATGGAAGACCGGGTGAAGACCTGATAATTCTTCCGGCAAGTCCAAGTGGTAGGACTGATTACCAACTCTTTCTAGTATCTTGAATGGTCCTATGAATCGAGGAGATAGCTTTCCTCGCTTAACAAACCTTGTAACACCTTTCATCGGAGAAACATTTAAGTATACCCAATCTTCCTTTTGAAACTCTATCGCTTTGTGACGGCGATCGTGATAATTCTTTTTCCGATCTTGTGCCGTTTTCATGTATTGCCGAATGAGTTGGATCTTTTCATTTGTTTCTTGTAGCAAAGCTGGTCTGACGATAGGAGTTTCTCCTGTTTCCCTCCAACAGGTTGGAGTCCTACATTTTCTGCCATATAGGAACTCGAACGGTGCCATCTTGATTGTGGAATGGTAACTATTGTTGTAGGAGAATTCAACCAATGGGAGGTGATCGTCCCAGTTACCACCCAAATCCATGACACACGCTTTGAGCATGTCTTCTAGAGTTAAGATTGTTCTTTCACTTTGACCATCAGATTGGGGTCTATAGGCAGTACTCATTGCGATACGAGTACCAAGACCGTTTTGTAAAGCAGCCCAGAAGTTGGAAGTGAATCTACTATCTCGATCGGAGACAATAGACTTAGGCACACCATGCCTGAGGAAAATTTCGTTAACGTAGATCTGGGCAAGACGGTCCAGTGAATAGGTTTCTCGGATTGGAATGAAGTGAGCAGATTTTGTCAGACGGTCAACGATGACCCAAATGGCATCATGTTGACGACGAGTCTTAGGTAGCTTGGTTACAAAATCCATGGTAATATGGTCCCACTTCCATTCTGGAATAGGAAGAGGTTGCATACTACCATAGGGCTGTTGGTGCTCTGCTTTGACTAGACGACGAGTTCTGCATCTTTCAACAAACTGACCGACATCTCTTTTCAATCCTGGCCACCAGAAATCGGCTTTCAGGTCGTTGTACATTTTTGTGCTACCAGGATGAGCAAAACCAGGAGGTGGTTGGTTCTAAGCTCGAGCATAGTTCGGAGTAGGTTGGGCATATCAAGCATGCCTCCACCATAATCTCCCGAAGAATAATAAACCTCCTCCTGATTTGGATAAGACAAGCTGGCTTGGCACTCATAGCCAGAATGGGGTCCACCACAGTGCTCACATCCTTGTTGTACTGCGTGTACAGCAACTGGGGATGACTGTGGCTGACTACTCTGCGTGAGCAGATCAATCTTAGCTGTAAGTGCAGCTATGGCAGCAGCTTGCTTCGAATCAGAAGCCCCCCATCCGAAATACTCGCTCTGCGTTTGATTTTTGCTCATCACCAAGTCATCCAAGATTTCAACAGCGTCCTCAGGTGTCTTTCTGCATACCGATCCACTACAAGCAGAATCGATCAGAGAATGATACATCGGATGCACACCTTCATAGAAGACTTTGACTCGATGATTGAGCGTTAGATTATGATTCGGACACTTTATTATAGATTCTTTGTACCGCTCCCACGCATCACGTAAGGACTCTTCAGGCTTCTGTCTGAATCCCAGAATCTCACTTGTAAGCTGAGTGGTACGTGAGGGCAGACAAAACTTTGATAAGAACTGTGTCTCCATTTCATCCCAGGTATGAATTGAATTAGACGAAAGGGCATCATACCTTGTGAGAGCACGTCCAGTGAGCGAGTACGGGAATAGCATCAATCGAATGATCTCTTTCGGGACTTGATTCACCTTATACGAGCCGCACAATTTTCTGAAATTCTTCAGGTGTGCATAAGGATCCTCAGATGCTATCCCACAGTACTGAGCATTATTTTGAACTAAAGTGATGAGACTGGACTTTAGCTCAAAATTGACTGCATCAAACCCGGGAATGACAATGGCACCTTCCGAGTCATCGGTGACCGGTCAGTTCAGCTCAAGCATGGTGCGTCGGTCGCCCATGTTTGGCTCAGAAGAATTATCGGAGGGAGATAAAGAAGAAGATGAATCAAATGAAGGCAAAGAAGATGAGATTGGAGGTAACTCAACAACTAAATCAATATGAACTCTATCAGCCAGCGGAGGGACAGGTTGGTCAGTAGACTCAGATGAGCTAGATAGAATCTCTATGATAGGATGAGAAGGATGGCGAAGACGGTTGTGAAAGGTTCTTTCAGGTTCGTTGTATGGGCTTACAACATGCGGATTGGAATTCCGAGTCATAAACCATACACAAACACTGAGAGGGTGGATAGAGTAGATAAAGGATGAGAAAAACAAGAAAAGAACTTCCAAGGGATAAAATCCCAAACGAAGGATCGGCTAATCTACCAGCAAAACATTCTCATAATATCTCTAGCCGTTCCCCGGCAACGGTGCCATTTTGATCTTTCGCGGATTTGGCAATTAAAATCAAAAGAATAGAAGAAAGTCAAAGTTATACCAAATACCACTGGCTGTGTACCAGTCGTAGGTAGTACAGCTTGAAGCTGACCTCGGGGATTATCGAACTCAGGGAACGGCAAAAAGGATCGAGATACCGATACTACGATTATCACTAATATCCTGCCACTTAAAAGGGTAAAATGATGGATTACCTACAAACTAAACTAAACTAAACTACGAAATGCATGAATGCACCTAAGGTCGAAATTAAACTAAGATACTTAAACTAAAATGAGAGATAAAGATAGACTATGATGGTCTAAACTATCAAAAGCAAATAAGCAAGATAAAGATCAACTAATAAAAGCAACACCCACTTGGAATTGTTCTTTAGGATTTATGAAAAGGAATTAAGTGAATAAACACTTAGGATGTTTTAGTTGAAACAGAAAACAAGTTAGAACTAAATCCAACCGTTTTAACATTTAAAGCACAAATGTATGTCAATCAAGTGCGTACAAGACAATTAAAGAACACATCCCACTAATTTTAGGAATCAAGTATGGAGTTCTCCAGTATTCCCCAACTCCATAAAACTAGCGAAAACATGCATTTTACGAAAGAATCAACCAACTAAAACTAGCTTTTAAAACCAAAACTTTCTACACGTCAAGCGCTCGGAATCGGTTTCAAACATTCATTTTAATCGAACAAACACATATCATATTCATGGAACTTAAAGATCAAAGTAACCCTATGATCACAATAATGCTAAGGATCAATTTCATGCAATAACTTCACAATTTATCAACTAGTTACCATATCATAATCACAATAATGCTAGAAATGGCAACAAACTAACAAATCACACAAATTTGATAAAGTTTGTAAAAATCAGCATTTAAATTCAATTCTCATGATCACAATAATGCTAGAAAATCAAACTTAACACCGATTTTGTTAATTCCAACGCATCAATTAAATCATACACAATTGAGACATACACTTTTCCAACTAAAACATCAAAATCTTTTCATATATCCATCAAGAAACAAAATCCAAGTGAGTGTTAACAAGACTACTCACTAATCATGCTAATAACAATAAAATAAACGAAATCTAAACTAAACAAAACCATTTCAGAAAGTTTAAGGAAAGATTGTACCAAAACCGTAGCTGAAGATGATGAAATAGGAGAAGAAATCGTAACCGAATGCTTGAATCACCAAGGAAAACCGAATGCTTGAGCTAATCTAACCCTAACTATGCTTGAATAACGAAAACCCTACCTACACCTACTAATCACACCTTAAAGTGTGTGAAAATTGCGGCTACACTAAGATAAAAACGAAGATTGCCCTAAATTGATCGCTGCTCACTTTTTATATATCTGACGTGTCGTGGTCACGACAAGATGTCGTGATCACGACCTTGGGTCGTGGTCATGATCCCAGGTCGTGGTCATGACGTGTCAGATTTCAGCAAAATGCAATGTGGCTTCAGAGGAGATCGGCTAAGCCCGTAGATTCATCGTTTTCACTTAATTTTCCATCGTTTTGGCACCATGGCGGCTTCAAGCCTACGAAATATAAAATATGAAGCAAATCAGTACCATTTCTACATTAATTGAAGCTAAAATCGCCAGAATGTAAGGCAAAATGATACGAAAAATATATACAAAAGATGTCATATCAACTATAGTTAAACTCGAAAAGTGGTTAATCAACCTCTAAGTATAAGTATGTAAACTGGAATGTAGTTTGTTCAAACTCGAATGAAGTTTGATCAAACACGAACATTGTATGAACAAACTCGGTCAAAATACTGATAAAACTGGATCACCGACTTATCAAACTCGATCAATGCTTGATAAAACTCGATGAACACTAAAATCTTAGTTTTGTCCGAGGTTTAATAGAAACTTTCAAAATTCAAGTTCAAAAAAATCAATTTTCTACAAAAAATCCTCTAAACGAACCCAAATTGAAATCGAGTGTGCGGATTTTACTTACAAACACTTTTTAAATGAATACTTTGTCTAATTTCAGATCAAAATACCTACATTTTACAAAATCAGTGAAGAACAAATAGTTTTTCGAAAATCTGTAAAATCAGAATAACTTTTTGTGTGCTTTGAATTAAAATCTGAGATTAGATTCAATCAATTTATACTTAAAATGCGATCCTTCGATCCAACACTCACTTCAAATCATCCACTCAATTAAAATCCCTTGACGATTTTCTATTTTTTGAAAAAATGGATAAAAGAGTTCGTGAAAAAACCCTTTTTCAGATTCAAATATCAAACAGTTTTTGCCATATGTAGATCTAATACCAATTGATATTAAGTAAAATAACAATTACAATTACAATCAAACAATTAAGAACAAATTGGATTACACACTACCCGAATTATTGATTATCTCAGTAAGAATTACAATACGAAGACTTGAAAGCACGCACTGAAACCTAGGAGAGCAAATTCCGTACAAAAGAATAATCATGGAATTGTGTACTGATTCTTACTGCCACGGTACCGAAAATACGTATTTATATACTAAAAAACTATTGAAATATTACAAAATGACCCCTAGACCTTATATCATTCATAAACAAAATCAATTCCCAACACAAATCACGTAAATGGAGTTCAAAAACCTGCTATAAGTCATTTAATCAACAATGTATATTCTCAGAGCAACATACCTTGACTAATTTATTAAAAACGAATAATTCTTATCAACGAGCAATTCAAATGAAAAAAGGATGCTTGAAACTCATGATTCTCTTAATTTTTGTTATAAACATTAAATATTAAAAGTAAAAGCATTACCAGAATTCGGGCTTGAAGCTCTCACCTTACCAACGAGCCGACAGCTGATGGACCTTTACATCTAGTATGACACTCAAGAATAAGCATACATGGAACTGTTGTGATGGTGCATAAAAGCATGCCATTCGTTCATGTTAATCCACGGTAAGAGAACCTCATAAAGTGATCATATTTTTTATTTTTGAATTATTGGGGTCAAAATCGTAGCCACACTACTAAATAAAAATCGGTCAAAATAATAACCACATTTCATACAAGAACCAAATTCTTGATTAATTTCATATACGTGTTAACAGACATAACACCTCATATCCCTCAATAAATAAATTTCTTGAGTACTATGTCAGCACCATTAACTGCTGCTCAGAATCAATAGCCCGCATTCTTACCAGCGTTGCAACTTTAAAACTTTCACCAACAATACTACTACATTCTCATTTTCACAACAGGAAAAAAAAGGAGACTAGATTCCACCCTCTGACCAAATTTATAAGCAATGACCAATCAAGAAACTAGACACACGATCAGTCAATGGTGTTAAAAACCCAAACCATCAATAAAAGCCATAAAGCAAAGCAATTGAGCACCAAAGGTGTATTAATTTGCATGTCAAAACCCTCCTCTGGCTGCCAATTGCACGAAGAATCAAATAGAAACTAAACCAAGAAAAATATGCATCTGAACAATTACTATTAAACTAAAACTCACTATATCTTCAATAAAATAACTCCAAACTACGAATAACACACACATTTATAGTAACACAATATAAAAAACATGAAAGACATGAGCAAGCCAGCAACACAACTCAATCATTATTAAAAATTTTGTAAACAAGTATTTTTGCTTTCATATATCATATTAAAACAACTTTTTAATCAAAGAGAAGCCTATAGAGACGAGCAAAACTATATTTGTTGGATAAGCGAGAAATCTTCTAAAGTTTAAAGTGCAAAGAAACATGATTCTCAACTCATGAAACACATACCTTGAAACTAGAACAAAGTGCAAGAAAATTTTTTATAAAAAACATTGAGATACATGGATCTTTTATTTTTATAATACAGAGTTTTTACTATTTGCAAGAAAAGCAAGTCTTTTGGCCAACCTAAATGTAACTTTGAGTTTTTTCTATTAGCGCATTGCTCTTCATTTCATAACATAGAAAAAATTTAAGTTTAGTTGTCTTATATTAAAATCAACACGAAGATACTAATAGTCAAATTTCTTAAAGTAAAAATAATAAAAACAATAGTGGGAGAAGTCAAGCCCGAAAGTCGTAGCAGCAGAACAGGAGAAGAAGTCAAGCCCGAAAGTTGTTATCATCATCTATTTGAAGTAAAGGAAAAGAAAGATGGAGAGGGAGAGGAGTTGATGAGGTGTTGCATAAGCATCAGGAGAGAGGAAGAGAGGAAGCGTCCACTTTGTTCTCAACATGTTACTTATGATCAGTCCAATAGACTTTAGTATTGGATAGAAACATCAAAACCTATAGTCTGCAAATTTTTTAGTTTCCAAAACCAACCAAAGCAACATCCTTATAATTATCCCTATCAACCATTACTAACAAGATCGTAGCAATTACAAACACAATTAACTATATTACGAAATTAAAATTGGCTATCTATGGCTTCTGGGCATGTAATTAGAAGTGAGCCTTCGAACCTCGACTAATTTCCCTTCTTCATTGTATAAATAAACCAACAAAAGATCATGAAGTAGTATTGATCTAGTTTCATAAACATTAGATTGGACCATCAAATCCCCACCAAGTTTCCATTACAAATTCCTCCAGTTCTCTTTTATAATGTTTTTCTAATCTGATTATGTAAAGAAATTGAAGAATTCTTTTAGATAGCAATGCCCAATAGAAAAGACTCTGATATGAATAGAAATTATTTAGATTATATCAGTTTCAGACCATATACAAGGTTCTTACATCCTAAATGATAACCGTTAACACACATATATAAAAAGGATAGTGAAGATCAAGAGATTATTGTACAACTTGTTGAATAAAACGTGCCAAGCTTACGAAGCATTCTAGAACAAGTCAGGTCAGTCTGGTTGATGCAACAATATTATGTAGAAGCAGTTGATTATTTGTTCGATCAGGCTGAGAGAAATATTTGAATGATATAAATGGTTAAAAAAAATAATTAGCTTAAAATATAAAAATACCTAGAGACCTCAAAAAAAGGCAACTCCATCTGCTGATGTCACACCCCGCTATAGCGGAAACACGAAATGTAACAGTGATGTGATCATTGCATAAGTATAGAAACTTACCATTCATGAAAATAGTTCCAAGACATTCAAACCAAAGCAAATAAAAGCAAATTGTTTAAGTTTACAATGCTAGCACGCGCGCCATGATGAATCACTTACTGATGATTTCCTGAAAAGCATGCCATAAAATACGGGTCAACTATTGTAAATAAGCAATTTCTAGTTATACACGATGAATATGTAATAAGCTACTACTCAAACCTAGAATGTTGACTTGAATGCCACAATGTGAAATCACATAAATGTATGTATGATAATTATGCACTCACTAGTACATCATGAGTGGGTGTTCAACCAAATATCAATACAAATAAAAAAATCATCTGGCTCATCAAAATGAGTTAACTGAGTAGTGTTTCGTCTTGTGGTCTTATACAATGTATAATTTGTCAACTCAAACAAACTACAATCATATACATACCAATGTGCCAAAATAAGTGAACAAATGTATGAGTTCATATCTATCAAGAATGATAAAACCACCACATTGCATAAAATGTGTCATGCTTTTCACCCCAAATTGTTAAGAATAGTAAAAAGGGGCCGTGAATACTCACAATAGTCCAAGTAGGTATTTGCTCAAGTCTTGGGTGTTACGGCAACTCCTTCCTATGAAATACAAATGATGTCTTAATAAGTAAATCGATAAATTTTACTTAGTAATAACTTGTATACAATGCCTTTATAGTTTTGTTTTGATATAAATGGGTTATAATTCTTTTTAAAACCTTTATAATTCTGATTATATTAATTATAATAGTATTTTATTGTTGAAATTGTGAGTTTATATTAGAATAATGAAAAGTGTGAAATTAGCTCATTGGGGTCGAATAAGACAAAAATTAGAATCTGACAGATCTCCAATCTTTCCTTGTAGTCTACATTTCATGATGCTAAATTCTGTTTCTGTCCTGGAATATTTTATATGATAAACTTTAGTGTTTTAGGAAGATTTTGTTATATTGTACAGATTTTTTGGAGGTGTCTAAGTCTACTTTAAAAATTATACAAAAACAGAAGTCCAGAAGGTTGAGCAGATTGCACACCTTTGTTGCATGGACTGTTTAGCGGGTCAAACCTCAATGGATTTGAGGGAGACCATGACCATTTGAAAACGAACTCATAATACTAAATTCCAGAAGTGGATTCCAGTTATTTGGAGCTTTATTTTGAGAGTTATGGTATTTACAAGTCACATGAACATTCTGCCAGTTTTTACGTTCTGCACACTTAAGTTAAAAATACGTATTCATACCCAAATCTAACTGGATTCTCTTGAAACCAGATGGGTTGGAAAGCAAACTCATTAAATTAATTTCTAGAAAATAAATCAGGTCATTTGGATGAAAAATGAGGAAGTTATGACTGTTTAAAGTGGGTGTTATAATCTGTCCAAAAGGTTCATGAATGCAACACACATGTTCTTAATAAAACTAGTCATGCATGTTCATAAATTCGAAATTTTTTATTATAAATAAAGATTTTAGATATATGCAAGAGTATTTGATGACTTCTTGTTGTATTTCACATGTACTAGTCATATTATTTATGACATTTTAATGGTGAAGTCAATCAAACACACATGCATGCCCATTTTGAAGCTTTTTCAAGAACTTTCTTGTTTCTTGACTTAGGTTTGATCATGGATTATCATCTTTTACACATTTAATATGTTTTGATGGATAATCTACAAACATCAAGCTTTTGAAAAGTAAAAAAAAAATAAACGTTTCTTGAAGAAAAATGGAAGAAAAGTAGGAGAAATGACAAAAAAAAAACATGTAAAAAGATGAAGTTTGAGTGTAGTGTTCATGCTAGATGCATGAACACATATTTGTACCTTTTGATTCACACTTGTAGAGTTCAAATGAATGTGTTAATGGCTAGATTTTCTGAGTATTAGTGTGAGAAACAAGAGAGAGAAGGAGTGGATTGAAATGATGAAGAGATGGAGTGTTGAAGTGATTTTTATAGAAAAAATCACACTTTTTTTTTCTCTTGGCTGGACCTTAAAGGATGAGATTCAGATTTATATATTTATTTTTTCCTTGTAAAGTTGTAAATATATGTATTTAAGAGTTTGTTGCTTCTTTGTGCACAAAGAGTAAATTTTATGCTCATTTTCTTACTAGTTTGTGACATAAATAACTTTTTAGCATGTGTAATTTATCTTTATAAAATTTTTATGTTTTAAATTGATGTTTCTCTTATTTATTATTATTTATGTAAACTTTTATAAGTTTGTTGCTTTTTTAGTTAAATTGGCACAATACGGATGTCTTTCTTCAAATCTTTGATTAAATTTATTACTTATTTTTGCTTTAATTACTAAGTGAATTCAACATTATGTGTCTTTGTATTTTGAATCATTATTAGCTTGTTATGTCTATCCATTAATTATATTTTCTGGCAATGTACGGAAATTATCAGAAAAATTTGCGCCGAACGCAGAAAACTAAGCAAATTAACAAAATTTCTTAATTGTTTGCAACTTAGGTTTCTATTTCTATGTCTAAGAAATCAATTGGGTAATGAAAAGGTAACTTGAATAGATGCATCTGTGTCTAACCCAAAATTGACAGTTGCCATAGTCTCCCCCCGTTAATTGAATTTCGTCCCGAAATTCTGGTTATTGTTTGTCTTGCTTGATGTCTTTAAATAGATGGGGGTACTTGCGTCTCATGGAATCTTCTCGTTCCCACGTATATTCTGGTCCACGTTTTGCATTCCAACGCACCTTCACAATAGGGATTTTGCTTCGCTTAAGTTTCTTAACTTCCCTGTCGAGGATTTCAACAGCTTCTTCATGGAAAAGTAATTGTTCATTAACTTTGATTTCCTCGCTCGGAATGATCAGAGGATCTTCGTTGACCCAATTCTGTAGGTAGTTTCAACTTGTAAGCTACGGGACCGATCTTTTCCGAGATCTTGTATGGCCCAATGTATATGGGACTTAGTTTGCCGATCATTCCAAACTGTATTTCCCCTTTCCATGGCGATACTTTCAACAAAACTCTGTCTCCTACGCGAAAAGTGAGTGGTATTCTGCGTTTGTCAGCATAACTCTTCTGACGATCTCTTGCCGCTCGAAGTCTATCCCGAATAATCGAGATCTTGTCTGTTGTTTCTTGAATAATTACGGATCTGGTTATTTGCTTATCTCCAATTTCTAACCAAGTCAGGGGTGAACGACATTTTCTCCCTTAGAGAGCCTCATTGGGTGCACACTTGATACTAGTGTGGTAACTATTGTTATATGAAAATTCTACCAAGGGTAGATGTGCATCCGAACTACCACCAAAATCCAAAACACATGTCCTAAGCATGTCCTCCAATGTTTGAATTGTTCGTTCACTTTGTCCATCTGTCTGAGGATGGTAGGCAGTACACAGATCAAGTCTAGTTCCCAGAGCTTTTTGTAGTGAACGCCATATTCGTGATGTAAAACAACTATCCCTATCTGAAATGATAGAAATTGGAACTTCATGCCGAGTTACGATTTTGTTACATAAATCTGTGTGAGCTTCTTCACCTTATAGCTGTTTCGGATAGGTATAAAATGTGCCGACTTCGTTAACCGATCTACAATAACCCATGCATCATGCCCTCTTGTCGTCTGGGGCAATTGCGAGATGAAGTCCATAGTAACTTTTTCCCATTTCCACAGGGGAATTTCAGGTTGTTGCAATGATCCAGAGGGTTTCTGATGTTAAGCCTTGATTTTAGCACAAGTCAAGCATCTCCCAACGAATTTTGCGATGCCCTTCTTCATTCCAAGCCAGCAATAGGATTCTTTTAAATCGTTGTTCATCATATCTGATCCTGGATGAATCGAATATCGGGACTTTTGTGCTTCTTCTATGATTAATTCTCTCAGGGTGTGAACTTTCGGAATCCAAACCCGGCCTTTAAAGTGAAGCACGCCATCCGACTTAGACTCCAATATTTGCTCAAAGTTGTGTGATCCTTCAGCCTTCACATTTTCTGCAACAAGTGCTTATATTTGAGCTTCAATAACTCGAGTCCGAAGATCTGTTGGTATTACTATCCTTGCAGACTGAAATCGCGTTGATTTACCTTTCGAGATCCCACTTGTTATATTAGCCACCAAACTAGCTCTTCCTGAGTGGCCTTTTACATCACAGTCATAAATACTGAGCAAATCCATCCATTTTGTCCATCGGATATTATCTTTAACCAGCATTCCTAATGCTCGAACTATTGTAGGCTTCGATCATGCCTTTCTACTTAGCGCATCGGCTACCACATTGGCCTTGCCCGGGTGGTATCTAATTTCACAATCGTAGTCACTGAATAACTCAACCCATATCCTTTGCCTCATATTCAGCAATTTCTGGTCTAGGATATGCTGAGGGCTTTTGTGGTCGGTGTAAATCGTACACTTTGTACCATACAAGTAATGTCTCCAACTTTTTAGTGCAAAGACCACCGCTCCCAACTCTAGGTCATGAGTTGTATAGTTCTTTTCGTGGACTTTGAGTTGTCTTGAGGCATAAGCTATGACCTTTTCCTTTTTGCATTAGCACACATCCCAAACCATGATGTGAAGCATCAAAATAAACAACAAAGTAGTTGTTTCCCTTAGGTAATGCCAAGATTGGAGCATTACACAACTTCTGCTTTATCAGCCGGAATGCTTCTTCTTGTGGTTCTCCCAATGTGAATTTCTGCTCCTTCTGAGTTAGCATAGTTAGTGGTTTAGCAATTTTTGAGTCGCCGGTAGTAACCTGCTAAACCCAAAAATTGACGGCTCTCGGTAGGGGTTCTTGGTGCTTCCCACTTCTTAATTGCTTCAACTTTTGCAAGGTCTACCTGAATTCCCTTCTCATTCACCACATGACCCAGAAATTATACCTCCCTCATCCAGAATTCACACTTAGAGAACTTGGCATACATCGTTTCCTTTTTTAGTAGCTCCAGGATTAACCTCAAACGTTGTTCATGTGCTTCCTTACTTCTTGAGTAGATCAAAATGTCATCAATAAAGACTATGACAAATTTATCTAAGTAAGGTCTGCAAACCCTGTTCATCAGATCCATGAATGTCACCGGTGCATTGGTCAATCCGAAGGACATAACAAAAAACTCATAGTGCCCGTATCAAGTTCGGAAGGCTGCCTTTGGAGCATTCTCCTCTCGAACTCTCAATTGATGGTATCCTGATCGAAGATCTATCTTAGAGAAATACGTTGCTCCTTGCAGCTAGTCAAACAAATCATCTATTCGAGGTAGGGGATATCGGTTCTTGATTGTTAGCTTGTTTAACTTTCTATAGTCTATGCACATTTGGAAACAGTCATCCTTCTTCTTGACAAATAGGATTGGGGCTGCCCAGGGTGAAGCGCTAGGTCGGATACAAACCTTTGTCAAGAATTTCTTGTAATTGATCTGACAATTCTTTCATTTCAGCAGGTGCTAAACGGTAAGTTGACTTGGCGACAGGTGCTGCCCCTGGAACTAAGTTGATAGGAAATTCTACTTGTCTCGACGGAGGTAATTCAGGTAAATCTTCCGGAAAAACTTCAGGATATTCTTTCACCACTGGAATCTCCTGGATTTGCCTCTCTTTTATCCTCTTATCCACCACATGGGCTAAGAAAGCACAACACTTCTTTTTAAGGAACTTTTGTATCTTCATACTAGATACAACCTTAAAATTCCTATTCGGTTTATCTCCCTGTATGATAAACGTTTCTCTATTCTAAAAGGGTAATTTGATGATCTTTTCAGAACAACAAATTTCTGCCCTATGTTTCGATTACAAATCCATACCTACAACCACATCAAAATTTCCTAATTCGATCGGAATAAGGTCAATGTCGAATGACTTATCATCAAGATTCAATCTACAACTATTTAAAACAACATTGACCTTAGCTTCTTGACCATTAGCAAACTCATTTACATAAGGATTATTTAAGTTTTTTGCATTCACATTAATCATGGGCCTAAATTCAGTCGAAATAAAACTTCTATCTGCCAATGAATCAAATAATATGGACGCATAGTGGTTGTTTAAGAGGAATGTACCAGTAACCATGTTAGGGTCTTGCTTTGCCTCCTCAGCAACCAAAACAAAGGCTCTTCCTTTAGCTTGTCTATCCGGATTTCGGTTTTCACCAAGGCCCTTATTCAACTTCAAGAAGTTGTTCCTGAAGTGCTCTTGGCTTCCACATTCATAGCAAGCCTTTCTTCCTTACTTGTTTTCTTCCTTCTTCCCGTCATTCCCAGCTTTGCAATACTTCATTGGGTGACCAATCTTCTTGCAGTTCGTGCAGTAAGCACATTTCCCTTCATGATGATAGTTGCATTTGGCGAACTTTGGAAGTCCCCCTAAATACTGTTTTGTTTCCTGAACCTTGACCCCATAATTAGTCCCTACTTTCTGACTCTTCCCCGAGCTTTGCCCATGTCCTTTCCCCTTTTGGTTCTCCGCCTTCCTCTTGCCAGTCTCTTTTCTCCCCAAAGATCCTACTCTAACCGCATCATTCGTCAAACTTGTGGCCAGATCCACGACACTCTGATTTCTGGAGCCAATCCATGAATGTAGCGTTCAATCAGCTTTTCTTCTGGGGTAACCATATGAGGGACTAGTCTTGATAAATCATGGAAACGATGAGTGTTTTGATTAACGTCCTTCCCTATCATGGTATAATTCCAGAGTTCAACTTCAAGTTTCTGGATTTCACTCCTTGGATAGAATTCCTTGGTTAGGAGACCGGTGAACTCCTCCCATGGAATTTGATATGCTGCCTCACGACTACGGTTGCGAACTTGTAAATTCCATGTTTAAGCCCGATCTTCAAATCTTGCTGTTGAGAATTTGACTTTACAATCGTCGGCACACTGACTTATATTCAAAACGGCTTCAATGTGCTTAATCCAGGTGATCAGCCCGGTCGCCCCTTCCGTCCCACAATATTCCTTTGGTTTACAAGACATGAAAGCCTTGTATGACCTCTCATTGTATCGGTTATTTGGGTCTTCAGTATTTCTATTACGGTTGTTTAGACCTTCATTTCCAACTCGTCCAATGTTAATTCCAACAGTTACATGGGTCCCTATGTCAGGAATCGCGTTTCTGATGTGTTGCCCGATCATCTGCTCCAGATTAGGTCCACCTTCAGAGTTACGTGTATTCCTTCGTGGTGGCATGATTCTAGCATCCAAATTACAATTTTTGTTTAGAATTTGTTTTATGTATAAGCTTTACAAACATTATTGCATTGAAATACATACAAATATATATATATATATATATATATATATATATATATATATATATATATATATATATATATATATATATATATTGTTTTTTTTTTACAATTTATAATCAACCAAAACATAAAATAAGAACATCAAGGTTCATAGGAAATATCAACATTACATCCCACGAATAACATTAAAAGTTCATACTTCGATTGAAATTTAAACAGTGCATTAGAAATTTGAAATTTCATAATTTGCCCAAATATGACATTACATCTTTCAAAAGATTTAATTCATAATGTTTGTTTAAAAGTAAGAGTAAGGATGAGATGTTTTTTTTCCAAAACGTAAACATAGTTGCCATCCTTAGAATCGTGCCCACAGGACAGTCACCACCAGAAGAACTACAAACACCACACACATAGTCCCTACAATCAAGCATAGGTGACTCTCAAGTCCCGTACTCGCTCACTGGACGTGCTCTCACATGGTATGATGCCCTTCCGTCTAATTCAATTCATACCTGGGATGAAATGGACACACAGTTCTTATCAAAGTTTTGTCCGCCCTCACGTACCACTCAGCTTACGAGCGAGATTCTTGGATTCCGACAGAAGCCTGAAGAGTCCTTACGTAATGCGTGGGAGCGGTACAAAGAATCTATAATGAAGTGTCCGAATCAAAATCTAACGCTCAATCATCGAGCCAAAGTCTTCTATGAAGGTGTGCATCCGATGTATCATTCTCTGATCGATTCTGCTTGTAGTGGATCGGTATACAGAAAGACACCTGAGGACGCTGTTGAAATCTTGGATGACTTGGTGATGAGCAAAAATCAAACGCCAAGCGAGTATTTCGGATGGGGGGCTTCTGATTCGAAGCAAGCTGCTGCCATAGCTGCACTTACAGCTAAGATTGATCTGCTCACGCAGAGTAGTCAGCCACAGTCATCCCCAGTTGTTGTACACGCAGTACAACAAGGATGTGAGCACTGTGGTGGACCCCATTCTGGCTATGAGTGCCAAGCCAGCTTGTCTTATCCAAATCAGGAGGAGGTTTATTATTCTTCAGGAGATTATGGTGGAGGCATGGCTCGATATGCCCAACCTACTCCGAACTATGCTCGAGCTCAGAACCAACCACCTCCTGGTTTTGCTCATCCTGGTAGCACAAAAATGTACAACGACCAGAAAGCCGATTTCTGGTGGCCAGGATTGAAAAGAGATGTCGGTCAGTTTGTTGAAAGATGCAGAACTTGTCGTCTAGTCAAAGCAGAGCACCAACAGCTCAATAGAAAAGACTCTGATATGAATAGAAATTATTTAGATTATATCAGTTTCAGACCATATACAAGGTTCTTACATCCTAAATGATAACCGTTAACACACATATATAAAAAGGATAGTGAAGATCAAGAGATTATTGTACAACTTGTTGATAAAACGTGCCAAGCTTACGAAGCATTCTAGAACAGGTCAGGTCAGTCTGGTTGATGCAACAATATTATGTAGAAGCAGTTGATTATTTGTTCGATCAGGCTGAGAGAAATATTTGAATGATATAAATGGTTAAAAAAAATAATTGGCATAAAATATAAAAATACTTAGAGACCTCAAAAAAAGGCATCTCCATCTGCTGATGTCACACCCCGCTATAGCGGAAACACGAAATGTAACAGTGATGTGATCATTGCATAAGTATAGAAACATACCATTCATGAAAATAGTTCCAAAACATTCAAACCAAAGCAAATAAAAGTAAATTGTTTAAGTTTACAATGCTAGCACGCGCGCCATGATGGATCACTTACTGATGATTTCCTGAAAAGCATGCCATAAAATACGGGTCAACTATTGTAAATAAGCAATTTCTAGTTATACACGATGAATATGTAATGAGCCACTACTCAAACCTAGAATGTTGACTTGAATGCCACAATGTGAAATCACATAAATGTATGTATGATAATTATGCACTCCCTAGTACATCATGAGTGGGTGGTCAACCAAATATCAATACAAATAAAAAAATCATCTGGCTCATCAAAATGAGTTAACTGAGTAGTGTTTCGTCTCGTGGTCTTATACAATGTATAATTTGTAAACTCAAACAAACTACAATCATATACATACCAATGTGCCAAAATAAGTGAACAAATGTATGAGTTCATATGTATCAAGAATGATAAAACCACCACATTGCATAGAATGTGTCATGCTTTTCACCCCAAATTGTTAAAAATAGTAAAAAGGGGCCGTGAATACTCACAATAGTCCAAGTAGGTATTTGCTCAAGTCTTGGGTGTTACGGCAACTCCTTCCTATGAAATATAAATGATGTCTTAATAAGTAAATCGATAAATTTTACTTAGTAATAACTTGTATACAATGCCTTTATAGTTTTGTTTTGATATAAATGAGTTATAATTCCTTTTAAAACCTTTATAATTCTGATTATATTAATTATATTAGTATTTTATTGTTGAAATTGTGAGTTTATGTTAGAATATTGAAAAGTGTGAAATTAGCTCATTGGGGTTGAATAAGACAAAAATTAGAATCTGACAGATCTCCAATCTTTCCTTGTAGTCTACATTTCATGATGTTAAATTCTGTTTCTGTCCTGGAATATTTTATATGATAAACTTTAGTGTTTTAGGAAGATTTTGTTATATTGCACAGATTTTTTGGAGGTGTCTAAGTCAACTTTAAAAATTATACAAAAACAGAAGTCCAGAAGGTTGAGCAGATTGCACACCTTTGTTGCATGGACTATTTAGCGGGTCAAACCTCAATGGATTTGAGTGAGACCATAACCATTTGAAAACGAACTCATAATACTAAATTACAGAAGTGGATTCCAGTTATTTGGAGCTTTATTTTGAGAGTTATGGTATTTACAAGTCACATGAACATTCTGCCAGTTTTTACGTTCTGCACACTTAAGTTTAAAAATACGTATTCATACCCAAATCTAACTGGATTCTCTTGAAACCAGATGGGTTGGAAAGAAAACTCATTAAATTAATTTCTAGAAAAGAAATCAGGTCATTTGGATGAAAAAAGAGGAAGTTATGACTGTTTAAAGTGGTTGTTATAATCTGTCCAAAAGGTTCATGAATGCAACACACATGTTCTTAATAAAACTAGTGATGCATGTTCATAAATTCGAAATTTTTTATTATAAATACAGATTTTAGATACATGCAAGAGTATTTGATGACTTCTTGTTGTATTTCACATGTATTAGTCATATTTTCTATGACATTCTAATGGTGAAGTCAATCAAACACACATGCATGCCCATTTTGAAGCTTTTTCAAGAACTTTCTTGTTTCTTGACTTAGGTTTGATCATGGATTATCAACTTTTACACATTTAATATGTTTTGATGGACATTCTACAAACATCGAGCTTTTGAAAAGTAAAAAAAAAACGTTTCTTGAAGAAAAATGGAAGAAAAGTAGGAGAAATGACAAAAAAAAACATGTAAAAAGATGAAGTTTGAGTGTAGTGTTCATGCTAGATGCATGAACACATGTTTATACCTTTTGATTCACACTTGAAGAGTTCAAATGAATGTGTTAATGGCTAGATTTTCTGAGTTTTAGTGTGAGAAACAAGAGAGAGGAGTGGATTGAAATGATGAAGAGATGGAGTGTTGAAGTGATTTTTATAGAAAAAATCACACTTTTTTTTTTCTCTTGGCTGGACCTTAAAGGGTGAGATTCAGATTTATATATTTATTTTTTCCTTGTAAAGTTGTAAATATATGCATTTAAGAGTTTGTTGCTTCTTTGTGTACAAAGAGTAAATTTTATGCTCATTTGTTACTAGTTTGTGACATAAATAACTTTTTAGCATGTGTAATTTATCTTTATAAAATTTTATGTTTTAAATTTATGTTCTCTTATTCATTATTATTTATGTAAACTTTTATAAGTTTGTTGCTTTTTTAGTTAAATTGGCACAATACGGATGTCTTTCTTCAAATCTTTGATTAAATTTATTACTTATTTTTGCTTTAATTACTAAGTGAATTCAACATTATGTGTCTTTGTATTTTGAATCATTATTAGCTTGTTATGTCTATCCATTAGTTATATTTTCTGGCAATGTACGAAAATTATCAGAAAAATTTGCGCCGAACGCAGAAAACTAAGCAAATTAACAAAATTTCTTAATTGTTTGCAACTTAGGTTTCTATTTCTATGTCTAAGAAATCAATTGGTTAATGAAAAGGTAACTTGAATAGATGCATCTGTGTCTAACCCAAAATTGACAGTTGCCATAGTCTCCCCCCGTTAATTGAATTTCGTCCCGAAATTCTGGTTATTGTTTGTCTTGCTTGATGTCTTTAAATAGATGGGGGTACTTGCGTCTCATGGAATCTTCTCGTTCCCACGTATATTCTGGTCCACGTTTTGCATTCCAACGGACCTTCACAATAGGGATTTTGCTTCGCTTAAGTTTCTTAACTTCCCTGTCGAGGATTTCAACAGGTTCTTCATTGGAAAGTAATTGTTCATTAACTTTGATTTCCTCGCTCGGAATGATCAGAGGATCTTCGTTGACCCAATTCTGTAGGTAGTTTCAACTTGTAAGCTACGGGACCGATCTTTTCCGAGATCTTGTATGGCCCAATGTATATGGGACTTAGTTTGCCTTTCATTCCAAACCGTATTTCCCCTTTCCATGGCGATACTTTCAACAAAACTCTGTCTCCTACGCGAAAAGTGAGTGGTATTCTGCGTTTGTCAGCATAACTCTTCTGACGATCTCTTGCCGCTCGAAGTCTGTCCCGAATAATCGAGAACTTGTCTGTTGTTTCTTGAATAATTACGGATCTGGTTATTTGCTTATCTCCAATTTCTAACCAAGTTAGGGGTGAACGACATTTTCGCCCTTATACATACCAATGTGCCAAAATAAGTGAACAAATGTATGAGTTCATATGTATCAAGAATGATAAAACCACCACATTGCATAGAATGTGTCATGCTTTTCACCCCAAACTACAATCATATACATACCAATGTGCCAAAATAAGTGAACAAATGTATGAGGTCATATGTATCAAGAATGATAAAACCACCACATTGCATAGAATGTGTCATGCTTTTCACCCCAAATTGTTAAGAATAGTAAAAAGGGGCCGTGAATACTCACAATAGTCCAAGTAGGTATTTGCTCAAGTCTTGGGTATTACGGCAACTCCTTCCTATGAAATATAAATGATGTCTTAATAAGTAAATCGATAAATTTTACTTAGTAATAACTTGTATACAATGCCTTTATAGTTTTGTTTTGATATAAATGAGTTATAATTCCTTTTAAAACCTTTGTAATTCTGATTATATTAATTATATTAGTATTTTATTGTTGAAATTGTGAGTTTATGTTAGAATAATGAAAAGTGTGAAATTAGCTCATTGGGGTTGAATAAGACAAAAATTAGAATCTGACAGATCTCCAATCTTTCCTTGTAGTCTACATTTCATGATGTTAAATTCTGTTTCTGTCCTGGAATATTTTATATGATAAACTTTAGTGTTTTAGGAAGATTTTGTTATATTGCACAGATTTTTTGGAGGTGTCTAAGTCAACTTTAAAAATTATACAAAAACAGAACTCCAGAAGGTTGAGCAGATTGCACACCTTTGTTGCATGGACTGTTTAGCGGGTCAAACCTCAATGGATTTGAGTGAGACCATAACCATTTGAAAACGAACTCATAATACTAAATTCCAGAAGTGGATTCCAGTTATTTGGAGCTTTATTTTGAGAGTTATGGTATTTACAAGTCACATGAACATTCTGCCAGTTTTTACGTTCTGCACACTTAAGTTTAAAAATAAGTATTCATACCCAAATCTAACTGGATTCTCTTGAAACCAGATGGGTTGGAAAGAAATCTCATTAAATTAATTTCTAGAAAAGAAATCAGGTCATTTGGATGAAAAAATTGGAAGTTATGACTGTTTAAAGTGGTCGTTATAATCTGTCCAAAAGGTTCATGAATGCAACACACATGTTCTTAGTAAAACTAGTCATGCATGTTCATAAATTCGAAATTTTTTATTATAAATACAGATTTTAGATACATGCAAGAGTATTTGATGACTTCTTGTTGTATTTCACATGTATTAGTCATATTATTTATGACATTCTAATGGTGAAGTCAATCAAACACACATGCATGCCCATTTTGAAGCTTTTTCAAGAACTTTCTTGTTTCTTGACTTAGGTTTGATCATGGATTATCAACTTTTACACATTTAATATGTTTTGATGGACAATCTACAAACATCGAGCTTTTGAAAAGTAAAAAAAAACGTTTCTTGAAGAAAAATGGAAGAAAAGTAGGAGAAATGACAAAAAAAAAAAAAAAACATGTAATAAGATGAAGTTTGAGTGTAGTGTTCATGCTAGATGCATGAACACATGTTTATACCTTTTGATTCACACTTGAAGAGTTCAAATGAATGTGTTAATGGCTAGATTTTCTGAGTTTTAGTGTGAGAAACAAGAGAGAGGAGTGGATTCAAATGATGAAGAGATGGAGTGTTGAAGTGATTTTTATAGAAAAAATCACACTTTTTTTTTCTCTTGGCTGGACCTTAAAGGGTGAGATTCAGATTTATATATTTATTTTTTCCTTGTAAAGTTGTAAATATATGCATTTAAGAGTTTGTTGCTTCTTTGTGTACAAAGAGTAAATTTTATGCTCATTTTGTTACTAGTTTGTGACATAAATAACTTTTTAGCATGTGTAATTTATCTTTATAAAATTTTTATGTTTTAAATTTATGTTTCTCTTATTCATTATTATTTATGTAAGCTTTTATAAGTTTGTTGCTTTTTTAGTTAAATTGGCACAATACGGATGTCTTTCTTCAAATCTTTGATTAAATTTATTACTTATTTTTGCTTTAATTACTAAGTGAATTCAACATTATGTGTTTTGTATTTTGAATCATTATTAGCTTGTTATGTCTATCCATTAGTTATATTTTATGGCAATGTACGAAAATTATCAGAAAATTTTCGCCGAACGCAGAAAACTAAGCAAATTAACAAAATTTCTTAATTGTTTGCCACTTAGGTTTCTATTTCTATGTCTAAGAAATCAATTGGGTAATGAAAAGGTAACTTGAATAGATGCATCTGTGTCTAACCCAAAATTGACAGTTGCCATAGTCTCCCCCCGTTAATTGAATTTCGTCCCGAAATTCTGGTTATTGTTTGTCTTGCTTGATGTCTTTAAATAGATGGGGGTACTTGCGTCTCATGGAATCTTCTCGTTCCCACGTATATTCTGGTCCATGTTTTGCATTCCAACGGACCTTCACAATAGGGATTTTGCTTCGCTTAAGTTTCTTAACTTCCCTGTCGAGGATTTCAACAGGTTCTTCATGGAAATGTAATTGTTCATTAACTTTGATTTCCTCGCTCGGAATGATCAGAGGATCTTCGTTGACCCAATTCTGTAGGTAGTTTCAACTTGTAAGCTATGGGACCGATCTTTTCCGAGATCTTGTATGGCCCAATGTATATGGGACTTAGTTTGCCTTTCATTCCAAACCGTATTTCCCCTTTCCATGGCGATACTTTCAACAAAACTCTGTCTCCTACGCGAAAAGTGAGTGGTATTCTGCGTTTGTCAGCATAACTCTTCTGACGATCTCTTGCCGCTCGAAGTCTATCCCGAATAATCGAGATCTTGTCTGTTGTTTCTTGAATTATTACGGATATGGTTATTTGCTTATCTCCAATTTCTAACCAAGTCAGGGGTGAACGACATTTTCGCCCTTAGAGAGCCTCATTGGGTGCACACTTGATACTAGTGTGGTAACTATTATTATATGAAAATTCTACCAAGGGTAGATGTGCATCCGAACTACCACCAAAATCCAAAACACATGTCCTAAGCATGTCCTCCAATGTTTGAATTGTTCGTTCACTTTGTCCATCTGTCTGAGGATGGTAGGCAGTACTCAGATCAAGTCTAGTTCCCAGAGCTTTTAGTAGTGAACGCCATATTCGTGATGTAAAACAACTATCCCTATCTGAAATGATAGAAATTGGAACTTCATGCCGAGTTACGATTTCGTTACATAAATCTGTGCGAGCTTCTTCACCTTATAGCTCTTCCGGATAGGTATAAAATGTGCCGACTTCGTTAACCGATCTACAATAACTCATGCATCATGCCCTCTTGTCGTCCGGGGCAATTGCGAGATGAAGTCCATAGTAACTTTTTCCCATTTCCACAGGGGAATTTCAGGTTGTTGCAATAATCCAGAGGGTTTCTGATGTTAAGCCTTGACTTTATCACAAGTCAAGCATCTCCCAACGAATTGTGCGATGCCCTTCTTCATTCCAAGCCACCAATAGGATTCTTTTAAATCCTTGTTCATCATATCTGATCCTGGATGAATCGAATATCGGGACTTTTGTGCTTCTTCTATGATTAATTCTCTCAGGGTGTGAACTTTCGGAATCCAAACCCGGCCTTTAAAGTGAAGCACGCCATCCGACTTAGACTCCAATATTTGCTCAAAGTTGTGTGATCCTTCAGCCTTCACATTTTCTGCAACAAGTGCTTATATTTGAGCTTCAATAACTCGAGTCCGAAGATCTTTTGCTATTACTATCCGTGCAGACTGAAATCGCGTTGATTTACCTTTCGAGATCCCACTTGTTATATTAGCCACCAAACTAGCTCTTCCTGAGTGGCCTTTTACATCACAGTCATAAATACTGAGCAAATCCATCCATTTTGTCCATCGGATATTATCTTTAACCAGCATTCCTAATGCTCGAACTATTGTAGGCTTCGATCATGCCTTTCTACTTAGCGCATCGGCTACCACATTGGCCTTGCCCGGGTGGTATCTAATTTCACAATCGTAGTCACTGAATAACTCAACTCATCTCCTTTGCCTCATATTCAGCAATTTCTGGTCTAGGATATGCTGAGGGCTTTTGTGGTCGGTGTAAATCGTACACTTTGTACCATACAAGTAATGTCTCCAACTTTTTAGTGCAAGGACCACCGCTCCCAACTCTAGGTCATGAGTTGTATAGTTCTTTTCGTGGACTTTGAGTTGTCTTGAGGCATAAGCTATGACCTTTTCCTTTTTGCATTAGCACACATCCCAAACCATGATGTGAAGCACCAAAATAAACAACAAAGTAGGTGTTTCCCTTAGGTAATGCCAAGATTGGAGCATTACACAACTTCTGCTTTATCAGCCGGAATGCTTCTTCTTATGGTTCTCCCCATGTGAATTTCTGCTCCTTCTGAGTTAGCATAGTTAGTGGTTTAGCAATTTTTGAGTCGCCGGTAGTAACCTGCTAAACCCAAAAATTGACGGCTCTCGGTAGGGGTTCTTGGTGCTTCCCACTTCTTAATTGCTTCAACTTTTGCAAGGTCTACCTGAATTCCCTTCTCATTCACCACATGACCCAGAAATTGTACCTCCCTCATCCAGAATTCACACTTAGAGAACTTGGCATACAACGTTTCCTTTTTTAGTAGCTCCAGGATTAACCTCAAACGTTGTTCATGTGCTTCCTTACTTCTTGAGTAGATCAAAATGTCATCAATAAAGACTATGACAAATTTATCTAAGTAAGGTCTGCAAACCCTGTTCATCAGATCCATGAATGTCGCCGGTGCATTGGTCAATCCGAAGGACATAACAAAAAACTCATAGTGCCCGTATCAAGTTCGGAAGGCTGCCTTTGGAGCATTCTCCTCTCGAACTCTCAATTGATGGTATCCTGATCGAAGATCTATCTTAGAGAAATACGTTGCTCCTTGTAGCTAATCAAGCAAATCATCTATTCGAGGTAGGGGATATCGGTTCTTGATTGTTAGCTTGTTTAACTTTCTATAGTCTATGCACATTTGGAAAGAGTCATCCTTCTTCTTGACAAATAGGACTGGGGCTCCCCAGGGTGAAGCGCTAGGTCGGATAAAACCTTTGTCAAGAAGTTCTTGTAATTGATCTGACAATTCTTTCATTTCAGCAGGTGCTAAACGGTAAGGTGACTTGGCGACAGGTGCTGCCCCTGGAACTAAGTTGATATGAAATTCTACTTGTCTCGACGGAGGTAATTCGGGTAAATCTTCCGGAAAAACTTCAGGATATTCTTTCACCACTGGAATCTCCTGGATTTGCCTCTCTTTTATCCTCTTATCCACCACATGGGCGAAGAAAGCACAACACTTCTTTTTAAGGAACTTTTGTATCTTCATACTAGATACAACCTTAAAATTCCTATTCGGTTTATCTCCCTGTATGACAAACGTTTCTCCATTCTAAAATGGTAATTTGATGATCTTTTCAGAACAACAAATTTCTGCCCTATGTTTCGATTACCAATCCATACCTACAACCACATCAAAATTTCCTAATTCGATCGGAATAAGGTCAATGTCGAATGACTTATCATCAAGATTCAATCTACAACTATTTAAAACCACATTGACCTTAGCTTCTTGACCATTAGCAAACTCATTTACATAAGGATTATTTAAGTTTTTTGCATTCACATTAATCATGGGCCTAAATTCAGTCGAAATAAAACTTCTATCTGCCAATGAATCAAATAATATGGATGCATAGTGGTTGTTTAAGAGGAATGTACCAGTAACCACGTTAGGGTCTTGCTTTGCCTCCTCAGCAACCAGAACAAAGGCTCTTCCTTTAGCTTGTCTATCCGGATTTCGGTTTTCACCACGGCCCTTATTCAACTTCAAGAAGTTGTTCCTGAAGTGCTCTTGGCTTCCACATTCATAGCAAGCCTTTCTTCATTACTTGTTTTCTTCCTTCTTCCCGTCATTCCCAGCTTTGCAATACTTCATTGGGTGACCAATCTTCTTGTAGTTCGTGCAGTAAGCACATTTCCCTTCATGATGATAGTTGCATTTGGCGAACTTTGGAAGTCCCCCTAAATACTGTTTTGTTTCCTGAACCTTGACCCCATAATTAGTCCCCACTTTCTGACTCTTCCCCGAGCTTTGCCCATGTCCTTTCCCCTTTTGGTTCTCCGCCTTCCTCTTGCCAGTCTGTTTTCTCCCCAAAGATCCTACTCTAACCGCATCATTCGTCAAACTTGTGGCCAGATCCACGACACTCTGATTTCTGGAGCCAATCCATGAATGCAGCGTTCAATCAGCTTTTCTTCTGGGGTAACCATATGAGGGACTAGTCTTGATAAATCATGGAAACGATGAGTGTTTTGATTAACGTCCTTCCCTATCATGGTATAATTCCAGAGTTCAACTTCAAGTTTCTGGATTTCACTCCATGGACAGAATTCCTTGGTTAGGAGACCGGTGAACTCCTCCCACGGAATTTGATATGCTGCCTCACGACTACGGTTGCGAACTTGTAAATTCCATGTTTAAGCCCGATCTTCAAATCTTGCTGTTGAGAATTTGACTTTACAATCGTCGGCACACTGACTAATATTCAATACAGCTTCAATGTGATCAATCCAGGTGGTCAGCCCGGTCGCCCCTTCCGTCCCACAATATTCCTTTGGTTTACCAGACATGAAAGCCTTGTATGACCTCTCATTGTTTCGGTTATTTGGGTCTTCAGTATTTTTATTACGGTTGTTTAGACCTTCATTTCCAACTCGTCCAATGTTAATTCCAACAGTTACTTGGGTCCCTATGTCAGGAATCGCGTTTCTGATGTGTTGCCCTATCATCTGCTCCAGATTAGGTCCACCTTCAGAGTTACGTGTATTCCTTCGTGGTGGCATGATTCTAGCATCCAAATTACAATATTTGTTTAGAATTTGTTTTATGTATAAGCTTTACAAACATTATTGCATTGAAATACATACATACATATATATATATATATATATATATATATATATACATATATATATATACATATATATATATATATATATATATATATTGTTTTTTTTTACAATTTATAATCAATCAAAACATAAACTAAGAACATCAAGGTTCATAGGATATATCAACATTACATCCCACGAATAACATTAAAAGTTCATACTTCGATTGAAATTTAAACAGTACATCAGAAATTTGAAATTTCATAATTTGCCCGAATATGACATTACATCTTTCAAAAGATTTAATTCATAATGTTTGTTTAAAAGTAAGAGTAAGGATGAGATGTTTTTTTTTCCAAAACGTAAACATAGTTGCCATCCTTAGAATCGTGCCCACAGGACAGTCACCTCCAGAAGAACTACAAACACCACACACATAGTCCCTACAATCAAGCATAGGTGACCCTCAAGTCCCCTAGCGGCCATCTTGGCCTCATCCGCAATCCTCCTTGATTGCATACACTCAGTAAGCACATCGTCAAGTGCCTCAGCCAAACCAGTCACCAGTTGGTGCTGATAAATTAAGTCAGGCCGAATTTCCCTAGCCGATAAGTCCAAGACATGGAGTCTTCGTGCCTGGTCCAGTGCCATACTAGGTACGGTACTCGCTGGTGTTCCCATGACTGGCTAGGATGCTCTACTGTCTCAGTGGGTGCTGCTCTCATCTCTACCCTTGAAGGTATCAGGACACTCTTTCTTGCTGTCGCTCGGATGCGGGGTCCACAAAGTGCTGGTGGGGGATATGCGGGTGGTGGCAGGGGTAGTAGGGTCACGGGTGATGCTCGTGGATCAGGACTCGGGGTATAACCACTAGATTCATCTTGTTTGTGCTCTGATGGGTCTTCCTCCTCTTCCGAAATTCGTGGGTTGTTACTTGGGCGACCCGTAACATAACCAGATGCATCGGTCGAGTAAGCAGTGTGGGATGATGATGAGCATGACATGCTACTAAAATAAAATACTTGTTTGTCGCTAAGTATGTATTATCATGAGTATAAGTTATGTATCCTCGTATATGTACCTTTTTACTTCTAAGGTATAAACACAATGTCTAAGGCATAAGGGAGTTATGCAATAATCACACACACAAGATGTTAAACATTTTGTTGTAAATATTTAAAGTGTTTAAATCACTTTAACATACTCCTAGTGTAAGTATTTCAAGTCTAGCCCTATCTTTCTTTATTAAATAAAGGTGATCAGGCTTTGTTTAATTTAGTACGATTATGCCACACTTGATTTAGTTACAATAGTAATATGCAAAATAATTTGAAACTTTTTTCAAGCTAATGGTTATAGTTTAAAATTTTCTAAAGAAAAACTTGGTATTCTCTATAACCATAGGCTCTGATACCAAAAACTGTCACACCCTGCTATAGCGGAAACACGGAATATAACAGTGATGTGATCATTGCATAAGTATAGAAACATACCATTCATGAAAATAGTTCCAAAACATTCAAACCAAAGAAAATATAAGTAAATTGTTTAAGTTTACAACAGTAGCCATTAACAAAATGCCCATATCCCAAAATACAAGATATTATAAGCACACTACTTCAATGCTTGCACACACGTCGTGATAGTTGGTGAGTTCACAGGTTTTGCATGAAATAAGCAATTTCTAATGAAATTATGTTTGCAATATGTCATGGTTGTTTAATGTTTGTTTTTGCAGCACAAGGTAATGTTATACACGATGTATATGTAATGAGCCACTACTCAAACCTAGAATGTTGACTTGAATGCCACGATGTAAAATCACATAAATGTATGTATGATAATTATGCACTCACTAGTACATCATGAGTGGGTGGTCAACCAAATATCGATATCCATAAAAAAATCATCCAGCTCATCAAAATGAGTTAACTAAGTAGTGTTTTGTCGTGTGGTCTTATACAATGTATAATTTGTCTACTCATACAAACTACAATCGTATACATACCAATGTGCCAAAATAAGTGAACAAATGTATGAGTTCATATGTATCAAGAATGATAAAACCACCATATTGCATAAAATGTATCATGCTTTTCACCCCAAATTGTTAAGAATAGTAAAAAGGGGCCGTGAATACTCACAATAGTCCAAGTAGGTATTTGCTCAGGTCTTGGGTGTTACGTCAACTAACTCCTTCCTATGAAATATAAATGATGTCTAAATAAGTAAATCGATAAATTTTACTTAGTAATAACCTGTATACAGTGGGTTATAATTCTTTTTAAAATCTTTATAATTCTAATTATATTAATTATATAAGTATTTTATTGTTGAAATTGTGAGTTTACGTTAGAATAATGAAAAGTGTGAAATTAGCTCATTGGGGGTTGAATAAGACAAAAATTAGAATCTGACAGATTTCCAATCTTTCCTTGTAGTCTACATTTCATGATGTTAAATTCAGTTTCTGTCCTGGAATATTTTATATGATAAGCTATAGTGTTTTAGGGAGATTTTGGTATATTGCACACCTTTCTTGCATGGACTGTTTGGAGGGACAAACCTCAATGGATTTGAGTGAGACCACTGCCATTTGAAAGCTAACTCATGATACTAAATTCCAGAAGTAGATTCGAGTTATTTGGAGCTTTATTTCGAGAGTTATGATATTTACAAATCACATTTCATTCTGCCAGATTTTTACGTTTTGCACACTTAACTTTAAAAAAACGTTTTCATACCCAACTCTAACTGGATTCTCCTGAAACCATATGTGTTGGAAAGCTAACTCATTAAATTAATTTCCAGAAAAGAAATCAGGTCATTTGGATGAAAAATGAGGAAGTTATGACTGTTTAAATTGGGTGTTATAATCTGTCCAAAAGGTTCATGAATGCAACATGCATTTTCTTAACAAAACTAGTCATGCATGTTCATAAATTCGAAATTTTTGCTTATAAATACAGATTTAAGATACATGCAAGAGTATTTGATGACTTCTTGTTGTATTTCACATGTATTAGTCATATTATTTATGTCATCTTAATGGTGAAGTTAATCAAACACACATGCATGCCCATTTTGAAGCTTTTTAAAGAACTTTCTTGTTTGTTCACTTAGGTTTGATCATGCATTATCATCTTTGACACATTTAATATGTTTTTATGGATAATCTACAAACATCAAGCTTTTGAAAAGTAAAAAAAGAACATTTCTTGAAGAAAAATGGAAGAAAAGTAGGAGAAATGACAAAAAAAAAACATGTAAATAGATGAAGTTTGAGTGTAGTGTTCATCCTAGATGCATGAACACATGTTTGTATCTTTTGATTCACACTTGAAGAGTTCAAATGAAGGTGTTAATGGCTGGATTTTCTACAGATTTTTGAGAGAAAAATATGAGTTTTAGTGAGAGAAACAAGAGAGAGAAGGAGTGGATTGAAATGACGAAGAGATGGAGTGTTGAAGTGATTTTTATAGAAAAAATCACACATTTTCTTTCTTTTTTTTTTCTCTTGGCTGGACCTTAAAGGGTGAGATTCAGATTTATTTATTTATTTTTTCCTTATAAAGTTGTAAATATATGTATTTAAGAGTTGGTTGCTTGTTTGTGCATAAAGAGTAAAGTTTATGATTTTTTTTTACTAGTTTGTGACATAACTAACTTTTTAGCTTGTGTAATTTATATTTATAAAATTTTTATGTTTCTCTTATTTATTATTATTTATGTAAACTTTTATAAGTTTGTTGCTATTTTAGTTAAATTGGCACAATATGGATGTCTTTCTTCAAATCATTGATTAAATTTGTTACTTATTTTTTCTTTAACTACTAAGTGAATTCAACATTATGTGTCTTTGTATTTTAAATAATTATTAGCTTGACATGTCTATCCATTAATTATATTTTCTGGCATTATACGAAAATTATCAGTAAATTCTGCGCCGAACGCAGAAAACAAAGCAAATTAATGAAATTACTTAATTGTTTGCAACTTAGGTTTCTATTTCTAAGTCAAAGAAATCAATTGGTTAATGAAAAGGTAACTTGAATAGATGGGTAAGTGTCTAACCTGAAACGCAAAATTGACAGTTGCCATAGTTGACATTATTTTGTAGTCTCATAATTAATAAACTTTATGAATTAGAACTCTTCAATACATAAAATATATCAAAGACAGACAAGCACATTAGAACAACTAACTTTCATTGAAGTTCAAATAATAAACTAATTGCTCTACAAATAAAAAATTTTACCAAATGCGCCCTACCAGATGCATAGGAAACAGAGTAAACCGTGCAGATATTTTCGAAAGAAACTACTTAACTAATACTCAAGACACTTTTCTCTCAACATCATATTACTAATGTAAACATCAACTTTGGCATTCATATTTCAGAGTAAACATAAAAAAAACACGGAACATTAAAAATTATATACAAATGCGTCTGGGATAGCAAAGAAAAATGATCAGCTTCGATTATCATTACCATGTCTATTAAGGTCTCCGATAGCTGGAAGCACGTCTTGCTTTTGCATAAATCTAGATTGAGAAGTACCTGCTGATAACTCGATCTACATCCATTTCTAGTGTAGTTGAGGAATTATGACTTGGGCATTTCCATGGATCATTTGAAGGAGATCTACTTTCTACGGGCTTATTTCTACTTCTATGCCGTCATTCTTTCTTGGTGTTGAAGAACGACAGGAAGCGATTGTAGCAGTCGAAAATACTATTTCAGTAGCTATCGCAGCTGTGTAATGGGAAGGAAGAAGATCGTCCCAGTTTTCTAATAGTTCTTTGTGGACATTATGCAGAGTGACCTCAGTGTGTCCGGTGACCTTACAAATCTCTGCCTATGTTTGAAAGAGACAGCATAGAAGCAGACGTACAAAGTGACGCATTGGAAGAGAATGGGAGAAGTGGAATCAAGATAACCAACAACCTACAATAAGGGTTGCTCAAGACTTATTCAACATTTAAAAAAACCCTAGAAAAATATATGAGCAAATAACATACCTGGAGTTTCCAAAAAAGTAAAATGTTGGGAGTTTTAATTTCATTGTTGTGTTCACAGAAGAAGCCGTCGACTAGAAGATGTGGCCAATTATAATTTACAAAGAATTGGAAGTTGTTAACGAGAAGTGCTTGTTGAGTGTCAAGAGTTAAAAGAGGTTGTGATTGTTGAGAGAGTTCAGAGCACGCCTAATGGGAGAGGAAGAGTTTGGGTGCCTTCCCAATGCTGCACACTGCTTTCAAAATTTCATTAATGATCGTCTAAAATTTCATTTTTGCATTAAACACTTGTACATCAAGCTTTGAAGACCTACGAGTCTTAAAATTCAAGATATGTGCTTATTATCTTGTAGTCATTGCATTATGAGTTGTATTAAATACCAAAGATAAATGCTCTATATAATATGACGGGGAAAGTGGGCACCTGGTGCTAAGCTTATGAGCTAAATATATTTCATCTGTTTTATATTTCAGTAATAATGTCTAGACTAGGAGGACTCCTTGAAAACATGACTCCCCAACAAATGCTCGAGATGATGCAACAACTTATGGACCAACGTGACGAAAAGACAGCTAAATTAATATTGAATAGTTTTAGGCTCGTGACGAGGTTGCGGCTAAACTAAAATCTGACAGGAATAGTAAAAGAAATGGAAACATTCCAACACTTCTGATTCTGATTACTCTGACCCCGATACCCCAACAGAACAACCCAAAGGCTGTAAATTTAAAAATTTCAAAGCTAGCGGTGTCATTAAATTTGAAGGCACTGTCGACCCGATCCAGGCACTGGACTAGATAAGCCATAGTGGAGAAATCTTTTGTATTTCTGAATGCCTTGATAGCAAACTTGTGAAGTATGCCATTGCTCTATTCATTGACGAGGCCCGTTCCTGGTGGAAGACCCAACAGAGCATCTAAGGAAAAGATGTGATCAAGACCCAGGAGTGGGAACAACTTTTGGAGATGTTTCATGCCAAGTACTGTCCAGCTGATTAACTCGATAAGATGAAATTGATATTGATGCAACTGACCTAGGGCATCAAGACAATTTATCAATAAGAGCATGAATTCTCGCCTCTGTGCATACTCAAATCATACCAAGTCACAACTGAGAAGCGAAAGATGAACCGATTCAGGAGAGGTTTGAATCCCCGCTATCGACAACAAATGAGCGGTTTAAAGTACAAAACGGATCCAGAGATGATGGAAGCCACTAGAATGATGGAGAGCGACTATCTTGGAATGGGTGGTCAAGCTGGCTCAACCCAAAACGACCCGGAAGGTCCCTCGCCACAAAATAAATCTAGATTCAGCCGATTGTTCAGCCCAAGTAAGCCGGCTTCCAACAGTCCCAACAATTCAGTGCACCTCAAGAGGCCATGAATTATTCCATTCAATCCGAGACTCATCTATGCAAGAGGTGTAAGCAATCACATACCGGTCCTTGCAACCCGAATGTTGTTTCTTGCTACACTTGTAGACAAATTGGACATAACAGCGAAGAAGGTCCAAAGAGAGGACGCGGTTGTTCACGATGTGGGAATCACGGTCACTTTTCTCACCAATGCCATGTGAGACCCGAATCGCGGATTCGATCCACTTCCGTTGGATCTACAATGAAAAGCACGACTGCTACGTCATCGGCCAGGATGAGAGCATTTCAAATAATGGTCGAAGAAGTGAAAGAGACCCCTGATGTAGTTACCGGTACAATTCTGCTAAATTCAATCCTACCACATGTATTATTTGACTCCGGTGATAGTAAATCTTTTGTGTCAACTACATTTGCTCGCCGATTAGCTGAATCTCCATTTAAGATTTCGGCAATTCTCGATATAGAGACGGCCAACAATAATATTGTCATGGTTGATTCGGTTTACCGAAATTGTACGCTCCTTGAAAATGACATTGTCTTTAACCTGGATCTAAATCCAATCCCCATAAAAGAATTTGACGTGATCGTGGGAATGGACTTGCTATTGAATAATGAAGCTACGATCGTTCGCAACTGACATATGATCCGAATAAAATCACCAGACGGACGAATACTACAAATTAACAGTGATAGACGTAAAGGTGCACATTGTTTCATATCAATAGAAAAAGCTCGTAAACATTTGTATAAGGGACACAAATTCTATCTATGCTATGTTGCTTCTGACTCTTCCCCTGAATCCAAAAAGATATCTGTCTTTGACGTTCCTATGGTCTTTGTATTCCCGTACGTATTCCCTAATGATATTTCAGGAATTCCGCCTTAACGCCAAGTTTAATTTGGCATTGAGCTGATTCTGGGTGATGCTCTTGTAACCCAAGCTCCATATAGACTTGCACTTGCAGAAATGCAGGAAATTTCCAAACAAGTAAAAGATTGGAGAAAGACTTCATTCGACCAAGTTCATCTCCCTAGGGTACACCAATCTGTTTGTTAAAAAGAAAGATGAAACCCTTCGTATGTGCATTGACTATTAAGAGTTGACCAAAGTCACGATTAAGAATAAGTACCCTCTGCACAAAATAGACGATCTCTTTAACCAACTTAAAGGAGCCAGCTACTTCTCGAACATTGATCTTCAATCTGTTAAAACTTGAGATTCTAGTTAACAGTTTTGAGCAATTCATTAGCGTCCTTTGTTTTGTTAAAACTTGAGATTCTACTTTTACTGTTTGTAGATTCAATTCCTTGGTCATGTGATATCTAGCGAAGGAATTTTTGTCGACCCAGCTAAAGTCGAGGCTGTCCAGAAATGGGAAGCGCCTCGTAATGCTTCTAGGATTAGAAGTTTCCTTGGATTGGCTGGCTACTACCGCCGATTCATGAAATACTTCTCAAAGATTTTTATGAACACTCTGTTCGTGTGGACAGATAAACAACAAGAAGCATTTGAAATTTTGAAGCAAAAGCTGATTCAAGTGTCAATCATTGCTTTACCAGAAGGAAGTGATGACTTCATTGTCTACAACGACGCTTCTGGTACTGGCTTAGGATGTGTTTTAAGGCAAAGAGGAAAACTCATTAACTACTCAAGGCAATTGAACGATTAGGAAAGAGTGCGCCGACTCATGACCTTGTGTTTGCCGCGGTGACCTTTGCATTAAAAATCTAGTATCATTACTTGTACGGAACTAAATGTCAGTTATACACTGGTCACAAAAGTCTGAAGTAAGTTTTTACTTAGAAAGATCTCAATATGAAGCAAAGACGGTCCTTGGAACTCATCAAGGATTATGACTGTGAGATCTTTTACCATCCCAACAAAGCGAATTTAGACGCGGATGCACTGAGTAAAAAATCTCATTCTGAAACTTTTTGTTATGCCCTGATTCCTACTGTGTTTTCTTCCATGCTTATCAATTATATCCATGCTGCCCAAGATGAAGCTTTGAAAGAAGAGAATCTGAATTCTGAAAATCTGAAACGGCAAATGCAATTCTTGTATGTGAACCATTTGGGACTTCACTCTCTCAACGCAAATCGAATATGGGTTCCTAAATATGGTTCTACTCATAATACTTTGTTACTTGAAGCCCATAAGTCCAATTACTCTGTTCACCCTAGTAGTTCAAAGTTGTACTTTGACTTGAAAACCCACTACTGGTGGTCAGGAATGAAGATAGATATCGGTTCTTATGTTGAAAGCTTCCGAGTATGTCAGATGGTCAAGGCAGAACACCAAAAGTGTTTTTGAAATATGCAACCAATCCTAGTGCCTGAATGGAAGTGGGAGCATATAACCATGGATTTGTTACGAGACTGCCTAAGACGAAAAGACAACACGACTCCAGTCGTTTCTGAACGTGATAGTTGTTTCCCTTCGAAGTTCAAGAAAGCGCTGCAAGACGGATTAGGTACTCAGATAGATATGAGTACAGCCTACCATCCTAATGCAGACAAACAAAGTGAGCGGACTATCCTAACTCTTGAAGACATGCTTCGTGCAAGTACTCTTTGTGGTAACTTGGATGACCACTTGCCATTAGTGCAATTTGCTTACATTACAGTTATCGTTCCATGATTAAGATGGCGCCGTTTGAGGCCCTCTACGGAATGAAATGTAGGACTCCCCTCTGTTGGCGTGAGACAGGTGAGACACCGATTGTCGGTCCTGCACTTCTCCAGCTGACACATGAAAAGATTCAACTTGTCAGAAGAAACGTCCTCGAGGCCCAAAGCAAGCAGAAGTCGCATTATGACAATCGTCATAAGTCAATTCATGTTGTAGTCAATGATTGTGTTGTAATGGTCCCAAACAATATTCAAGCACTCATATCATCAGAACATGAATAATCTAGCCAAAGACAAAGAGATTAATGCTCAATTGATGTCATTATTGTCAGAGTGAAAAACACAACTGTCACCTTTCAATATTATAATAATGAAATAATCACAAAGTTGTGAAACCCTAGTCGTGGGTTTCATTTAATACCTTGGATAGTTTGAGGGGTTTACAAAACATACCCCTTAACTTTCTAATAAAATAGAAAAGATTCGAGTAAAGAAATGGAATTACATTGAAATAAATTAAACATTATCAGTTACAAAATGAAACCACAGGATTGAATTTTAATATCTAACAATCTGCCCCTTTTTAATCACTGTGGCAGTAGGTGGCAAGCTCTTTCATCTGTCTCTCGTAAACTGAGGATGACATCGAATATTCGAGTGACCTGGTGCGTGTGTTGTCTATCATTGATCAGCTCGATTGCTTCTTGGATGTCTTGGATCACCTGAGGCTTCTCCTTGAGCTCTTTAAACTTCAGGGCATCATCCTCTTGGAGTCTCCTGTTCAGTTATGCTCTTATTAGTCATAGAGTTCCGTCAGAATAACAAGATAATTCCTCGAAGCGCAAGAACCTCTTTTAACCTTGTTTATTAAAAAAAATTAGCTCTCAATAACTTGTTAGAAATCCTTCAAGAACATAACAGTTGATTGACGTCTCATGATTCTTGTAAACAGTTAGGCAAACATGTTGGTACATCCCGTGTGACGATAGCAGTCTAAGTGGTCTTACATTGTGATTTAGCATGTGTTTGCTATAAATATATTATATATGATTGATGCTTATTAGTGTTTGTATGTTTGAACTTGATGTAACGTATTACAAGAAGTTCAAACATAAAGTTCAAAGATAAAATCAATCATAAGGTAATATCATAAGTTTTATCACTTAAGAGTTTAAGTATTTTGGCTAGATTCGAATTACTTAAGGGAATACATTCGAATCTGAGATAGATTCGAATGAGTCCATAGATTCGAATAGGCTAGATTCGAGACTGTCAAGATGGACAGATTCGAATGGGCCTTGGGCCAGATTCGAGGTTGGCCCACAACAGACTCGAATCAGGGTCTATAATTAGGGATAGACTCGAATAATTAGGAGACTTTTTGCAGAATTTGTGAGGAATTAAGCAAGAGCCGATCTCGAGTTTATCAGCTAGGTGAGTGCCGTTTCGGAGAGAATTAGTACGTAGGATCGTTCGTGTGTCGTTCGTTCAGCGTCTAATAGTCTCCGTGTTCCGTTGGTTGAGAGTTGTCCGTCTAACCGTCAACGAGGATTCCGCACTCGTTCACGGATCCGCGTCTAGATAGATCTTGCAGTAGTAGACCTTACAAGTGGTATCAGAGCCTACGGAGTGTTCTTGGTGTTCTTCGTGTTCATCAGATACATTCTAGGTTTCTTGACGCTAGTTGGACGGTTTTGCTCTCAAAAACGTGTTTTTGAGCTTAGCAAATTCATATTCGGGAAACACTTTGTTGTTTTTCACGTTTTTGATCGAAATCATTATTTTTCGTTTGAAAAATAGTGGTTTAATCTGTAAAACGTCAAAAAATCAACGTGTTAGCCGTTTTTCGAGTTTGCGGCGCTCGAATCTATAGGGGTAATTAGGGTTTCACTTTAGTCTCGAGTCTAACCTAAATACGCTCCTTTCGAGTCAATTTCAGAGAGTTTCGAGTCTACTTTGTTTCGAATCTGTTACTTCATTCGAATAGGATCTCGAGTCTAGTAGTTTCGAGTTTATTTCGAGTCTGGTACTGTTTCGATTCTGTGCTTCGATTCTGCTGACATTCGAATCTGTTGAGCCTTTGATTCTAAGGACCATCGAATCTAAGGAGTTGTTCGAATCTGACATTATTTCGAATCTAATTGACTTTTAAGACTTAATCGAATTTAATCTCAAAAGATTTAATATTAATTAGTTTCGAATCTATCTAGATTCGAATAAGTTAGTCTAAATCAGTTTCGAATTAAATTAATTAAGTTCAAATTCAATTTGTTTCAGAAAAGATGTCAAATCTTCAGAAATTCCTTGAGATGGATCACGAAGTTGGAAAGGCAAATGCACCGCCTAAGCTGATGAAAGTTGAGGACTATTACTGGTGGAAGGACAGATTTACAGATTTTGTACGATTCAATGATATGCGCATGTGGGTGTGCATAGATGAAGGGTACATTCCGCCAGTATCTGAAGTTGAAGGCCGTCAAAAGGTCTTGTCATATCAGATGATGAAAGAGGATGACAAGAAACTATTTGAAGCTGAAAACAAAGCTTTCTCCATAATCCGTATGGCTTTACCTCAAGATATTTTACACACATTTCGGACTCAAAGGACGTTGAAGGAACTTTGGGAGTCTCTCCAGAAAAGGTGTGAGGGTAATCCTCGGGTACGTAGAAAGCGTACAGAGCTGTTGACCCAACAGTTTGCGATTTTCAAGGCAATTAAGGATGAACAGTTGGATGATATTATCACAAGGTTCTATCATCTGATAACGGAACTTGAAAGTCATGGAATTGAGTATTCGGACACTGACAAGAACAACAAGCTTCTTGATGCCCTACCAGCCAAATGGGCTATGTACGTGGCAATGATTAAGCTGAATGAGGACAAATATTATGCTCAATCACTTGATGACATTGTGGGAACGTTGAGGGCATATCACTTCGAGATGATTAAGGCTGAGACTGATTACGAGCAAGTCCAGAATCCGGCTATGTATTTTGGAAAGACATCTAAATCATCAGTGACAGCTGAACCGAAGAGTGCTACAGCGTTTTTCACCGGAGAAACGTCATCGCCACCAGAGTCCGAAGACTCACTGAATCGCGCGTTCTTAGGGTTAGGAAGATCGGAAGAACCGCAACCTCAAGTCCATCAGGCACCGACAAGTCAGAGCTATTCGAAGATGCCGATGAGCGCAAAGTCCGCAGAAGAACATTTGAATCTGCTCGCTTCCTTTGTGGCAGAGCTAAGGTCAAATGCTACAACTGTCAGGGATTGGGACACTTCGCCAGGGAGTGTCAAAGACCGAAGGTAGAGTCATACCAAGGACAGAGTCAGCATCAAGGACAGTACCAAAATCAGTCCCAACAAAGATACCTTCCGAGTTCCTCTTCTGGTCAAGCCAATCTAGCGGGTCTACTATCCAATGTCACTTCTGACAGACAGCTAGATGGTACCTATGACTGGAGTTCACATCCTGAGTCCAATGCTAGAGCTTTCATGGCTGAAGTTACATAGAATGGTTGTGACGAAGACGAGCACACCACACGGGACAGCAGTCCGATGTGGGTAGAGAAGGCGAATGATCAGACCGTGCTGGAGTTTGCTGCTCAGATGGCCAACGTCGAATCTGATAACTCTATGGTTAGTCTTTCTTATTCTCTATTTTCAGAATTACGTGCTTTGTGTGCTACTTCTAATGATAGGTTAAATCTAGTCTTAGAATCACACAAAACCATCTCTGCTCAAAATGAAAACTTAAAAATAGAAAACGCTAGCCTAAATGATATAAAGCAAGATTTAAAAGAAAAGCTTAAGGCTGATACTCAAGACGTGGTAGTTCTAAAAGACAAACTCAGCGAGCAGTGTGTTAGGATAGAACTAATGTACGAGCACGTAGAGGCCTTAACTAAAAGTCTTAAGGACAAGGATATAGAGCTAGCTGAGACCAAGGTTAAGGTAGCAGACGCAAACAGCAAGTTGGAGAAGTTTAGGAATTCAAGCTTAAATCTAGGGAAAGTCTTAGATGCCCAACGACAGTCTAAGAAGCCCGTAGGTCTACGTTTTCACGAAATTCCTCCACCATTCAATGCGAACTATGTGCCTCAGCCTCAGGAGAAAACTGACAAGTCAGTAGACTTAGAGGACCTACCTGAACCGACACCTGAGCCTACAGTTGATAATACACCTAAGGTGGTTGACTCAACCGTCAAGGTCAAGAAAGTGAAATTTGTGTCTTCCTCCAGTGAAACACCTTCAGGAAAACAGAAAATTTCATGGGCTGACCAGGTCGACGAGACAGACACTGTAGATGTACCAAAGGCAGTAGACACTAGTGAGACACCTAGATCTAAGGGAACAACCAAAAAGTCCATGGATAAGATGTCTTGCTTTAGATGTCACGAGAAAGGGCATGTTGCTTCTCACTGTCCACTTAGGAAAGCAGATGTTACCCCTAAGACAGTGAACCCAACACCTGTTAAGCCCTCACCCAGTGTGGCAAGCAGCAGTAGTTCTCAACCTACCGAGAAAACTGTGCAGGCCGCACCCAAACAAGTTGTGAAAAACACACCGGTTAAGGTTGGACCAAAGGAAGTGATTAGGACAAATTCACCGAATCGTGTCACAAATCAATCTAGGTCAGCACCACAGCAAGTCTATAGGAGCACCACACCTAGCAGGTCACACACTCCAGTTAGGTCTCATACTCCAGTTAGACAGTATGCACCGGTAAGAGCTCAAGGATCACAGTCAGAAATGACATATAATAGGAATTATTCTAGAGCTCCACAACAAATGCCTACACCACGACAAAGAGTGAACTTAAATCACTCGGCACCACAACAGAATTCAGTTCAAAGGCCCAAGTCACCTGAACGGCGAGATGGGTACTTGAAAGAGTTCACGTATGTGGACGAGAATGGTATTACCAAGTCAGTCATGGCTTGGGTTCCCCGTGATAACTAACCTATTTTCTTTCATGTGCAGGAGATAACTACCGGTCCAAACAACAAGTGGTTCGTCGACAGTGGTTGCTCCAGGCACATGACGGGGGAAAGGAGTCTTCTCAAAGACTTCAAGGGGGGTAATAGGGGATTCGTATCATTCGCGGGTAACAAGGGTGGAAATATCACTGGAACTGGAGAAGTCACTAATGGGACGATTACTTTGGATCAAGTTTATCACGTTGATAAACTGGTTCATAATCTCATTAGTGTCTCTCAAATCTGTGATAAGAAGAACTCGGTGTTATTTACTGACACTGAGGCGTTAGTGCTAAAGCCTGGATTCAAAATTCCTGAAGAATGGGTGTTGATGCGGGCGCCAAGGAAGAACGACTTGTACGTGCTGGATATGAACAAGCCAGAGACTTCGATGGGGCCAATTTGTCTACTATCCAAAGCTTCGGAGACGGAATCCGTACTGTGGCACAGACGCATGGCTCACCTGCACCTGAGGAAGATGAATTACATTACGAAGCATGGATTGGTGCAGGGTGTGCCCAAGAAAAGTTTTCAGTTCGAGGATAAGTGTCTACCTTGCATGAAGGGCAAACAACACAAGAAGACACACAAGTCCAAGAAGCAGAATTCCATAGCCTCAACATTCGATCTGTTGCACATGGACCTTTTCGGCCCAATCAACAAAAGGAGTATTGGAGGTAGTTGGTACTGCTTAGTTATCACCGACGATTACTCACGTTTTTCTTGGGTTTTCTTTTTAGGTACGAAGGACGAGACGGCTGCAAGGCTCATCGGGTTCTTGGACCAAGTGGAGAACTCATACGGAACTAGGGTTAAATATATTCGTAGTGATAATGGAACTGAATTCAAAAACACTGTAATTGGTGTATATTGCCTATCAAAGGGCATAGTGCATCAATTCAGTGCACCATATGAACCTCAACAGAATGGGGTGGCCGAACGTAAAAATAGAACTTTGATTGAGGCTGCAAGGACTATGCTTTCGGATTCAAAGCTTCCTACCATGTTTTGGGGGAGGCAGTGAATACCGCGTGCCACATTTTAAACCGAGTCCTTACAGTCAAATCATTGAACAAAACATGCTATGAAATTTTGAATAAACGGCCACCTAACTTAACTGGATTCGAACCGTTTGGAGTACCATGCACACTTTTAAGAACAAAACATCAACCGAAGTTTGGTGAAAAGGCTGACGAAGGATACTTCCTAGGTTATGTGCCAAACTCACCAAACAAACGGGTGTTTAACAAAACAACTGGTACTGGTGGAGATTGTGTATAACATTGAAGTCACAAGTTATACACATGAACCCCAAACTGGTCCGGAATGGATATTTGACTATGATAAGTTATTTGAGTCATTTAACATTCCTCTGGATGATAATGCAGGTACAATCGAGAAGGACTTGGCGACGTTGCATCTGAACGACGATGGCCAAATCTTTCCAAGGACCACGTTCGAATCTACGTCCGAGCCTACTGCGACTGTAGATGGATCTCCAGAAGTTGCTGATCAAGAGGCACCTACCACTGAGAATCAGACTCAAGCTTCAAGTTCTAACTCTGAGGAAAACGTCCGTGAGGAGGAAAATGTAGAAGCTGAGCCTGTTCCCCCTTTAGGTGAAATAGGATCCAACTTAGGAGATAATCTAAGGGTTGATGAAATAGAGACCTCTAGGATTAACAAGAACCATCCAATAGATAGCATCATAGGAAATCCTAACGAGGGTGTGAGGGCTCGGAGTAGTGTAAATAACAACACTGTGTTGTTGTCGATGATAAACGACTCCGAGGCATATCACACATGTCTATATTCGTGTTTCATATCGCAAGTAGAGCCCAAAAATGTGCAAATGGCACTTAAGGACAACTCCTGGGTTGAAGCGATGCAGGAAGAACTTTCACAATTTAGGAAACTAGAAGTGTGGGAGTTAGTTCCATTACCTCGAGGGGAAGTTGCCATAGGAACCAAATGGGTTTTTAAGTGCAAGAGAGACGATCGGGGTATAGTCACGCGCAACAAGGCTAGGTTAGTTGTAAAGGGTTTCAACCAAGAGGAGGGAATCGATTACAATGAGGTTTTTGCACCAGTAGCAAGGCTGGAAGCCATTAGGTTGTTTCTAGCGTTTGCCTCCTTCAAAGGCTTTAAGGTATATCAACTGGATGTTAAGAGTGCTTTCCTGTATGGGAAAGTGAAGGAGTTGGTGTATGTAGAACAACCGCCCGGATTTACAGATCCTAAATATCCTGATAGAGTATATCGCTTAGATAAGGCTCTTTATGGATTACATCAGGCACCTAGGGCGTGGTATGAGACTTTATCCAACCATCTTTTAGAAAACGGTTTTGAAAGGGGTAGGATAGATAGTACTCTATTTGTGAAGAGGAAGGGTGAACACTTTATCTTGGTACAAGTGTACGTCGATGATATCATTTTTGGATCATCAGACGAACAGATGTGCAAAGATTTCGAAAAGGTGATGAAGTCTAAGTTCGAGATGAGTGCTATGGGGGAGTTGACTTTCTTTTTAGGGTTACAAGTTGACCAAAAGAAGGAAGGGATGTTTATCCATCAAACTAAGTATGTCTATGACATATTAGAACGGTTTGGGATGGAGGGAACTAAGTTGACTGCCCATTTCAGCACGCCGATTCAAGTGAATCACAATCTCGGGCCGTGTACTGAAAGTGATACCGATGTGGATCCGACTTTATATCGGGCCATGATTGGGTCACTTATGTATTTAACTGCTTCAAGACCTGATATTATGTTTGCTGTTTGTATTTGTGCTAGGTTTCAAGCGAATCCGAAGGAGATGCATATGAAAGCTGTGAAGCGGATTCTACGATACTTCAAGTCGAAACCGAAGCTGGGACTTTGGTATCACGCGGAGGGAGATCTAGAATTGGAAGCATTCACGGATTCTGACTACGGAGGATGCAGCTTGACGCGCAAATCTACAACTGGAGGTTGTCAGTTCCTAGGAGGGAGATTGGTATCCTGGCAATGCAGAAAACAAACATCGGTAGCCATTTCAAGGTGCGAGGCCGAGTATGTTGCTGCTGGTAGTTGCTGCTCACAGGTTCTGTGGATACAACAACAATTGCGGGATTACGGTTTGGCTTACACTCAAACTCCTATTAGGATAGACAATCAATCTACAATTGCTATAACTAATAATCCAGTTAAACACAGTAAAACAAAGCACATAGACATAAGGCATCATTTTATTCGTGATTGTGCTGAAAAGAACTTAATCAAACTGGTAAAGGTGGCAACAGAAGATAATAATGCAGATTTATTTACCAAAGCGTTTGATAAGTCACGGTTTGAGTATTTAATTCAACTGAATGGAATGCGCAACCCAGAGTAATTTGACCTTAGTAGTAGTAAGTTTATTTTCTTTTAGAGTCGTAGTATTTCTTTCTTTACAGTAGTCTGCTAATTTAGGAAAGTTTCTATTTTTAGTAAGTTTCTAATTTTAGTAAGTTTCTAATTTTAGTAAGTTTCTATTTTTAGTAAGTTAGTAGGTTAGCTTATTTTACTGCTTTTTCTTATAAAAAAACAAAAGAAAAAAAGAGAGAAAATTACAAAAATACAAAAAAGAGAATATCAGAAAAAAGAGTTAGGTCTTAGATACATAGGTTCAAAGTGACGAAAATTAGCACAGTCGTTACAGACTCTAAGTATTTAGGCTTTCACACATAATGCAACTAAATCCTAAGTGTTATACTTTATTTAGTTTGATGTGTTGGTAGGCATAATACATATAGGGAATCTCAAGGCTAATAAAATATTCTAGAAAAAGTCAAGCGTGTCACTAACTTAGATGTACGACCAATCGGTCTTAATTTTTATGTACAAGACATACAAACATTGAGTCTAAATGAGGTATGCAAACTTTCTGGGGATGTATGGCAACATCAAATACATCTGAAAATGGATAGAATAGAAATATCATGTAAAACTGAGAGTCGAAAACATGCAACTCTGTTGTACGTAAGTACAGACCTGTTGTCTCTGTTTAGATTCGGGTTAGCAGACATGTCGCTTTGTTGTACGTCAGTACAGACCTGTCACCGCTATCTGCTAACTTTAAAAATAAACCTTAAGTCGAACTAAGACACTTTGTTGTATGAGAATACAGACCTGTGTCCGATGTTTGTCTTTTAAAGAAAGTTTGCAAATACCAACAAGTTAGAATCTTTGTCTGTGTGCCTTGATCATAAAAGTATGTCTATGTCTGAGTCACGTAAGATAATTTCCTGATAAATAAAAAGGCCAAGGGATATTCCGAAATGTAGAATGTTTAACAGGGTAAAATACCAACAATTGGCTAAATAGGTATGTCACAACAAACAATCAAAGGAATCAAAAATTCCTAGGTGTGAAAGTTTAAGTACTGAAAGTTAGTATCAGACATCGCTATCTGATTGAACCTTTCTTAGACTATACTCATCAAAAATATGTTGTTAAGTATTTAGCTTAGATTGTAAATTTTTCTTAAGTCTAGATTAATTTTTTGGTCAAAATTTTATTTTACTTTATTTTTACCTTAGTTTATTTTATTTTATTTTATTTTAGTTTAGTTTAATTTTTACTTAGGTAAAAGGTCAAAAGTTACTGAGGGTGCATTCAAAGTTGAATAAAATAAACATTGCGTGAAATATCTGTTGCTTAGGGTAAAAGAATTGGCATAGTATTATCTGGTTACACGATACCGTAGAAAAAAGTTGGAAAAGTTGATTTTATTCACAATTTTCGAAAATTTTTCTAAGTATTGGTGGCTTCGAATCTAAGACAGACTCGAAGCAGTAAGACTTCGAATCTGTCAGTAGATTCGAATCTACACTTAGACTCCAAGGTTGGTTGTATAAATAGGTCAACAGTGAAGTCATTTAAGACTTACTGTTTTCGAATCTATACACTCGAGTCTAAAGGCGATTTCGAATCTATTTCTTCGAATCTATCGGATTTCTACTAAACGACATTTTGTCGACTTTGAAGATTGTGTATTCGATTCTACAGATACCTCTAGGTATAATCAACCGGATTGTACAAGATTTGTGTAGTTTTATGCACAATTTTAGACTAAATCGTCAAATTTTGAAGTTTTATAGGTCGAAATAGGGTTTTTGCTAAATTACCAAGATTGGACCTATAAAAGATCAAATTAAAGGCATAAATCATTGATTAGAACCTAGTTGAACTAATGTATGGGATTTACCAAGTTCAAAATGGTTAAAATCGTGGGTTTTAGTTGAAAAATCAAACGTCGGGGATTCGAGTCTATTCCAGGACCTTCGAATCCGTTCATGGGTTTCTCGAATCTGTCATTAGATTCGAGATGACCATGATATTCGAATCTGTCCATTAGACTCGAAAAAGGACTCTTCGAATCTGTCCATTACACTCGAATATGGACACTTCGAATCTGTTACTTTCGAATCTGTACTTTATTTACTTTGTTTAATTTAAATTTTATTAAACTTGTGGAAATTTAATTGTGTTAGATTTTGTATTTAATCAAGTACAAAATAAAACAAATTTTGAATTTAAACAAGTTTATTGATTTTTAATAAGTCTAACAGTTTTATTTATTGTGCAGATATGGCAGTTCGCGCTTTTGTCCCGAAGCATAATATGGTCCTTAATCCAGATAATGATATCCCTGAGGCGCAGGGTTTTCGCGAAGTTTTGGACTTCCTAGCTGAGTCTAGGATTAGCTATGCTTTGTATCATAACATTCCAATTGTAATTTCGTATGTACGCCAGTTTTATGATCATTTACAGGTGGACTGTACTATCAACCCGACTGTTATCAGAACCAGAATCGCTGACCAGCCTCTAGTCTTCTCAGCAGATATGTTGCGCCAAGTGCTACAGTTGGGTTCTCAAGAACAAGAAGATGGGCCTATTGACTTTCCATTAAGTATTAGGCAGACTGCTTTTCTGAGAATGGGCTACTGTTTAGATGTGATAAAGTCGTCATACATGAAGAGTGGCCTGATTAGGCAATGGAGATTCCTGGTGCACGTATTCATGGTCTGTTTTGCACCGAAGAAAGCTGGCTTTGATTACATAGTATCAAAGATCCAATCTGGAGTTATTGCATTGGTATATAATCGGAAGTTCAGCTTTTCGCAGATGTTCTTCTCGGAGTTCGTTCATCAAATTACGGCTCCAGAAAGGGAACGATTTTTGCTATATCCAAGATTTGTCATGATGTTGATAAGGCACTTTTTGCCAAATTTGCCACAATCAGATGACTCTTTGAGCGTGAATGTTATGGATAAACGCATCTTTGCTGACTGTTCCTCACATCGAGGAAGATTAGCTGTTCCGGTTGCGCGTCCATTGTTTGGAGCGATTGTGGATAGGGATTTTCAAGCCTCGGAGAATGCCAACTGGGCAGGGGTCGTTGAGTTTCCACAACAACAACAACAGCAACAACGTCAACAGCAACAACAACAACAACGTCAACAGCAACAACAGCCTCGTGCTCGGCCACGTGATCCAAGACGCAGACCAGCAGCGAGTCAAATTCAGGCAACCAGGCCTTCGACAAGCCAGCAACCAGAAGTTACAGAAGCCGGGCCCTCAAATATTCAAGAAGCTGGGCCCTCAAATGTTGCGAGAGAAGCTGAACAGCTAAGCCAGACGCTTAATGAAATTTGGGAGGCAGGGCCTCATGCCAATGAAGACGTTGCAGCAGCATTGGTCGGTGAGCTGCTTAGTCCACCAGCAGAGGAAGATGATATTTTTAGAGACGTGGAGGAATACGAGCCAGAAGGGGCAGATGACGGATTAACATCCTCGGAATCCGACTCAGAATCCGCGGAAGTTCCGGCAGCTGCAGTTCCTGATATTCAAATTGGAACTTATGGTTCGAGATTGATTATAAATGAAGGTGGTTCGAGGAGGCGCGTGAACAGGGAATTGGAAGAGTCTGATTTTGAAGAAGAGGAAGTTCCTCAACTAGTGACAAGGCAACGGGCCAAACGTCACAGGTTCATGCAAGGATCATCTTCAGCTCCTGTAGATCAACCAGAAATTCCACAACATCAAGAACCTCAAACCACCACTCCACCACCACCACCACCTCAAGATGAACCGTATATCCCATCACCATTCATTCCTACTCCTATACAGTCCATTCCATCTGCCTCGACCACATACACTGACAATCAAAGGTTTCTGCAGCTTAAAGCTCGCGTTGACTTCCAGAATGTCCAAATCTTAAGCCTAACAAAGGCGATCGGAGAAATTCAGACTCATAATGCAAATCTTGATAAAGAAAATGCCGATTTGAAGAAGATTGTGGAGCAAGTCCAGGAAGAAAATGTAGAAATCAAAACTTTTGTTTGCGATCAGGCGGCTGAGATAAGGTCGATGCGCTCCCTAATTGAGCAGTTAATGAAAAATTTACAGGCTCAGGGGGAGACATCGTGCCGAGATCAGGTTGTGCAGAGAAGAGATGATAATGAAGGCGATGATCCCGGTGCGAATAAAGAGTTTGAGTCTGTAGATTTTCCTGCAGCTCAAGTTACACAAGTTGAGGGGGAGCCTAGTCAAGGCGAAGGAGAAAGAGGTGAGGCCAGTTCATCTAAACAGCCTACAGATTTTGAGATCAGTGAGATGATTGAAGCGCTCATGGATCTCGATGATGATCCACTGGATGTAGGTTTTGATAACGAAGATGAAGAGCTGGAAGAAGGGGAGTTTGTGCCAGAGGAGATAGTCGACTGGCGGTCGGATGATGAAGTACTTGCTGATGAGGATGATGAAGCTGACGAGATAGTTGTGCAGCAGAGTCCTATCACTGATACTTACATGATTGATGGAAATAAAATTGTCGATGCAGATATAGTTAATGTTGCATTGAATCCTCAGCCATCGACAGAAGAACCTGCAAGAGAGCTAACTAATGAAGAAAAACGAAAGCTATGGTTCAGGGCTGAAGAGAAAGAAGCAGCAATTAAAAAGACAATGAGAGTTCCAGGTACTGGGAAGCTGTCTGAGCGAATTTTAAGCTGGTTCTTTGACAGAGATCTGCAGCTATTTATAATAAAGAGAAAAGACGGGCTTCAGTACATGAGGCGAACTTTAAAAGCGTTCAACTCCCTGCCAAAAATCGAAATCACTGCGCTAGCTTGGAAAGATCTTATAAACATTGGCAATGATCCCTACGCGAGCGTAATCGAAAGAATCATAAGAAAGGAAGGGAGATCAAGGAAGTTCGAACGTTTGAATCCAAGGGTCGGGAGAAGAGTAGAGGATCCGTCACGTATTGATCCTCTAACTGGACGACCTTGGATGAGGATTCACTATAAGCCGGCTAGATGTCTTAGGAGGGTTCCTCTCAAGCCAATGCCACAAAATATTCTGAAGAATCTGAAATGGTGGTATGCTGACACGGAAACTAGGGAAGCGGTTATGGAAGACTTAGAATAAAATGTTATTCTTAGAGTCTATGACCCGCTTCACCTGGTAAACCTATCTAAAGAAGATCTGCAGATTTTGTATAATTGTAAGATTTCCAGTGACGCACATATGGATACTAATGCTAGTAAGTATGAAAATGTGGTCAAGGTATGCATCGAGAAAGGTCTGTATGCTGGTAGTGTTTTGAATCAATAAATAAACCAAGTTCTTAAATCAAATGTGTGAATTATTAGAAGCTATCGTCAAGGGGGAGTCTGTTTGTACATCCCGTGTGACGATAGCAGTCTAAGTGGTCTTACATTGTGATTTAGCATGTGTTTGCTATAAATATATTATATATGATTGATGCTTATTAGTGTTTGTATGTTTGAACTTGATGTAACGTATTACAAGAAGTTCAAACATAAAGTTCAAAGATAAAATCAATCATAAGGTAATATCATAAGTTTTATCACTTAAGAGTTTAAGTATTTTGGCTAGATTCGAATTTCTTAAGGGAATACATTCGAATTTGAGATAGATTCGAATGAGTCCATAGATTCGAATAGGCTAGATTCGAGACTGTCAATATGGACAGATTCGAATGGGCCTTGGGCCAGATTCGAGGTTGGCCCACAACAGACTCGAATCAGGGTCTATAATTAGGGATAGACTCGAATCATTAAGGGACTTTTTGCAGAATTCGTGAGGGATTAAGCAAAGGGCGATCTCGAGTTTATCAGCTAGGTGAGTGCCGTTTCGGAGAGAATTAGTACGTAGGATCGTTCGTGTGTCGTTCGTTCAGCGTCTAATAGTCTCCGTGTTCCGTTGGTTGAGAGTTGTCCGTCTAACCGTCAACGAGGATTCCGCACTCGTTCACGGATCCGCGTCTAGATAGATCTTGCAGTCGTAGACCTTACAGTTGTCATGTCTCCAAAGCCCTCACAACAGCATACAGTTCCTTGTCATAAGTCAGATAATTTAGCGTTGCACCATTAAGCTTTTCACTAAAGTATGTAATGGGACGACCTCCTTGAACCAAAACAGCACCTATTCCAACTCCCGAAGCATCACATTCAATCTTAAAAGTGTTAGAAAAATCAGGTAATGCTAAAACAGGAGAATTGGTTAGATCACGTTTCAACTGCTCGAAAGCCTTTTGTTGCTTCTCTCCCCACTCAAACTTAACGTTCTTTTTCACCAAATCATTTAGAGGAGAAGCTTTTGATGAAAAATATTTGACAAACCTTCGATAAAAGCTAGCAAGTCCATGAAAAGATCTTACATCTGAAAAATTGTTTGGAATAGGCCAATCAAGAATATCCTTCAATTTTGACTCATCAACACGCAAACCATTTTCACCAAAAACATATCCAAGAAAAACAACTTCTTTGACACAAAATGTACACTTTTATAATGTTGCAAACAACTTTTGTGCACGTAAGGTAGCAAGAACAAGTTTAAGATGTTCGACATGAACATGCATGCTTTGACTATAACTCAAAATGTCATCGAAATACACGACAACAAACTTTCCAATGAAGTCTCTCAAAACATGATTCATAAGCCTCATAAAGGTGCTTCATGCATTAGTTAAACCGAAAGGCATAACTAACCATTCCTAAAGACCAAACTTTTTTGGAATGTAGTTTTCCATTCATCACCTTCCTTGATTCTTATTTGGTGATATCCAAATTTAAGATCAAGTTTTGAAAAAATCTTAGCACCATGTAATTCATCAAGCATGTCATCTGATCTTGGAATGGGGTGACGACACTTGATAGTTATTTTGTTCACAGCCCTACAATCAATGCACATATGTCAAGTGACATCTTTTTTTGGAACTAAGCAGACTGGCACGGCACAAGGTCTAAGGGATTCACGAATGATACCTTTTCCCAACAACCCACCAACTTATTTCTGTATATGCCGGTCTATTCGGAATTGTTGCACCGGGAATCAAATCAATTTGATGTTCTATGCCACGAATTGGTGGCAATCCATCGGGTACATCTTCAGGGAACACATCTGTAGAATCATTTAAAACAGAAACAATTTCCAAGGGCAAAGTGTGAGACGAATCGTTAATAAGATAAACAAACCTCTTGGTACAAAAGTACAAAAAGAAGTTTGTGAGAAGATAAAGCTCTATCTACATCTCTCATGCTTGCAAACAAAGCGCCTTTTGTCTCACTTGCTTTTGGCTTTTCACTTTTATTTTTCCCACTCGACACTTTATTCTCTCTTTCTTTTTTGCTTTTATTACCCCCACTTTCTTTTGGCTTTTCCAAACTCATCTTTTTTCAATTTTTTCTCTCATTTTATTTGTTCTTTCAACACTTGTTGTGGACTCATTGATACAAGAGTGAAAATTATAGTTTTCAAAACAAAATGATACCCCAGATCAGAGGCAGTGGTGAGCCAGGGATGGCTATCGCATGGGAGCGTGAGGTAGAGGCCGCGTTTCGAGTTGCACATGTGGACCCGAGGGATAGGGTGGGGTATGCAACTTAACTTTTGAGAGGAGGGGCAGCACAGTGGTTGAAATCTGTTGAGTCAGCGATGACGTCTTCTACAGCTTATGCGATGACGTGGGACCAGTTCAGCGCCGTGTTTGAGCTGCAGTACATTCCAAAGGATGAGAGACGAGAGATGAGGCAGTGATTCCTTCATCTGCACCACGGTGAGATGACGGTGCAGCAGTACGTGGATATGTTCAATGAGTATTCGCAGTTTGCCGCCCAACACATCGCCACATAAGAGCGAAAGGCTGATGCGTTTATCGATGGACTGCGATCTGATATTCGAGAGTTTGTTCGACTGCACGAGACGCCAACCTTCACCAGAGCGTTAGAGATGGCCTGCATCAGGGAGTGGGAGATAGCCAAGCAGAGGGAGCAGTCATCTTCTCGATGTTGATGTACAAGGACTCCGGAGCAGTCTTCAGGAGATTGGAGGCGGTCCAGAGACACGTCCAGGGAGCGAGAGTCAGACCAGCGGTGACATTCAGGTCAGAGTTCGAGGGATAGACGAGACAGAGATAGAGTCTGAGACAGGGGTAAAGACCGGAGGTCGAGCGGACCAACTCAGAGTCAACGGTCAGGTGATCGGAGTCAGAGACAGAGTTCGAGGTACAGTGAGCAGGGTCAGAGCACCAGGGGACAGATGTCTCGGGATTGGGATCGCAGGGTTGAGAGTTCTGGTGGAGATCGGGAGTGCCCGAGGTGTTATTGTCTCCATAGTAGACCGTGTGCGTCAGATACATCGAGATGTTATCAATGCAGCCAGCGGGGGCATGTTGCCGCTACGTGTACGGCTGTGGAGCTGTTATGTTTTCGTTGTCGGAGGCCAGTGCATGTGATTAGAGATTGTCCCGAGGCGGGACCAGCGGTGTTCGGGTGCGAGTTTTAGTGTGGCCATGACGGAGCCATCATCATCTGGTCGTCATGATACGAGGGCACAGGGTCGGGCATTTCAGGCGACTACCGTGGAGGGTCGGGATACTATTGATATGATTTCGGGTATGTACCTTCGATATTATCTTGAGTATGTGTTGATTGTGGGGCGGACTATTAGTTTGTGATTGTGATGTTGTGTGTGTTCTGTTGCGTGTCATTATTTTGTGTGGGTTCGTGACTGTGAGAGACAGTAACAGAGGTGCGGGATTGTTATGTCTGAGATTAAGTTATGTTAAGGGGATCGATCCTATTGATAGTGGATTTAAATTCTTGTGCGTGCTTATCCATGTATGTGAGCTTGTGTTCAGCGATTCGAGGGAGATGTCTTTATGTGACGATTATAAGTGGATTGAATATCTGATGTGTTAGTGGATGAACCATATTGAGCTATGTGAGGACGTGCTGAGAAAATGAAGACTAATGATCTGAGATTATATGTGAACCAAGTGCCTTATGAGGTAACGCCACCAGAAGACTCGGCGAATAGGGGATTCAACTAAGTTATTAGTGGAGTGTCTAATTGAGTTAAAGATTTGAGGGAATTCACATACTTCAAGAGTCGAAGCGAAGACGTGTATCAGTGATGATTGTGAGATTCAGAGTTTAAATGCGAATTCAACAGGGTTGTTGATAATTATATCGAGAGTTATGAGTTAACATTTTCGGGGACTTGACACAGGGATGTGTACTTGCGAATGAGCATGAGATAGATTCCGGGGCCAAAATCTCTTTAAGAGGGGAGGATTTGTAACATCCCATTTTCGGAGTTATCGCGTGTAATTACTTTAGTGGATATCTAAATTAATAATATTGCGTTGGCCCAATTATCTCCCGAGTAGTGGATCGATGTGTGTTGGGATTGCGAATTGTGTGTTGCCGAGTCGTCAATTTATTGAATTAATTGTGTTTATGGGTTCGTGGATTTAATTGAGTTAAGTGGATATTAATTGAGATATCAGGTTCGGGTTATTGGGTCGGAACCCGTTAAAAAGTGGAAAATATATACGTATACGAGCTCTCCTGTTCTTCTCCTTTCCAAAAATATAAGCGTGCCGTGTGTGTGAAATCAGTGTGTGTGAAGTGTGTATTGGGTGTTCGTGATCCTTCCAGCAGTCAAAAAGAATTCAATTAGCTAGGATTGATTCTAAAAATTGAGTTCACCATCTTCCTTTGAAGTTCTTGAGTTGCAAGAAGGTAGGAAACCCTTGATTGGTATATTAATTTTGAATTATGTGTTGTTGGGATCATGTGGAAGGAGTTAGGGGCTGTTATGTATTGAATATCTGGGTTTTATATGGTTGAAATCGAGTAAAGAAGGGAGTTAACCTTCTGGATGACCATGGAAATCGAAGGGGGTATTGCCACTTATGTATTGTAAATGGTGTGGCATTTTCGTGATCGAGAGGGGTGTTCATCCAATAACTAATGTCATACCAACGATTTCGTGATAGCCTCTCTAACAGATTTTGTTCGATGATGAGCCACCATTGAATGATTTCTTAAGGTCATCATCGTGTGCATGATTAATGAAGACCACCATCCTATTGGTTAATTGAACGACTACTTGATCATTCCTCCATTTGTGTCTTAAATCGTGGCTCCAATTCGCACTCATATGCTTGACACCATGCAAATGCCCTACCATGTAGACCGGTGGCCATCAATGATACACGTTCATTATCACACACCAGTTTGAATTGAAAAACCTATTTTACATTAGCCTTCCATTCGATTAACCCTTCTAGATTCATACTAAATCCATCAAATTTTAGGATTCCAATTGTCAATCCGGTCTTGCAATGCCTATTGTCATTCCGATGATTCCATCGTAGCTGCTTTACCAGACTTCTTTCAGGGATGACATCTCACCATTGAACGAGTTCTTCAAGTCATCATGACGTCAAGATTAAATTAAATCCATCACTACAAGGAAACATGGTATTTGGGAGTGCTTAAAACCGTCCCAAATACCTCATAAACCGTGCCAAATACTTTTTGGCACGGGGTTGGCATGGTTTTTGCGTGGTCCTAAATACGAGGGTGCCAAATACATTTGGTTCCATAAATAACGGTCTCAAATACTTTTTGGCACGGACATTGGGACGGATGTATGGTTTTGTGCCATTAGTTGTGTATTTGGTACGGATGGTGAACAAGTGTTCCAAATAATAATTGGGCACAGCTGGTTCCCCTGCCAAATACTCATTTGGAACCAATCGATCAGCAGTCACAAATACTTTTTTGGGACCGTATTCCCCTTGCCGAATATATTTGGCACCGCTTTACGAGTCATCACAAAAAAGTATTTGGGTCAGTTTATTACCGAGCCAAATAAACATTTGGAACCATTTTATTTACCGTTTTAATTGAATATATTCTCCATTGCTAAAACAATTGGCACCATGTTGTAAAACACTTTGCTTTGGTATTGTCATAGTAACACTAATCTAATCGCTTAATGTGATTATCAAACTATAAAGTGAAAGAACAAATTAATAATCACCAAATAAGAACAACTATAAATCACAATTGAAGTTGTATAAATCATGCCAAAACTCAAGTCAATACCCCAAACTTTAATCTGATAAAGCTAAATAAATGTATAACATGTTAATTAAAAACGTTCTGAAAACTGTAAAATTGAGTTAACATTGAAATCTCATGACGAGAAAGTACATTAAGTAACGACAATATGTAGTCATCGTAAGCTAATCATATCAAGTCCATTTCGCTCCCAGTTTCATATCCTACATGATATAAAAATATGGCATGCATTAGTTATTATGAACTAAAATTAAGAAAATGATTTAAAAAAATGCAAAGCAAAATGAAATAGGTAGTGTAATATCCTTGATAAGGAGCAAATATACTTAACTACCAATTTTTACACTCACATTGTATTAACCCTTAGCTTAACTTTGGTCAGAAGGACTTTGTACCTAGAATAATATACAATCATGATTAGCATACACCAAGGTAATAGATAGAAAATAAATGATATAGTTTTACCTGGCCGACACTTGATCCAGATCTACGTGCCTCATGAGGGGAAACAGGTGCTAACAACCCTGCACGCTCTAACAATCGTTGCATGCTTTCTAGTCTTTCAGCCATCTCTATTTGAGTTTTTTCGTAATGAGATACCTTTTCTGCTACTTTAGCATCTAATTGTGCCGCTACTTGTGATTCAACCATCCTTTTTATTGCATCTGAAGAAGCTATATTGATTGAAGATGTGCGAGGCCCAAAAATATCACGAGGAGAGGGTCCTAAACCAAAAGTCCTCACACGTCCGTGTCCATCTGGACCCAATAGATCAATGTAAACTTTTTCTTTGAACGAATCGTCTTGCTCAGATTCAGGTATTTCATTTAACTTCTCGTTCATTATTTCCTACAATTAAAACTCATCATTTCCTGATTACTAGTATGGAACATATGATACATTAATCTTAAATATCTCATATACTTACAACTATCTTCCTCGTATCATCATCTGGTATGGTACCATCCTTTCTAGTACGTGTTTTAATAAACACTTTTCCACGAGAAATGTCTTCATTATTAGCTTTCATCTAAATTAAAAAGAATATTGCATATTAGTTAACAACCTATGATGAAAGGAAAAAAAGGAAATTAAAATGAGCTAGATGTTTTTATCTTATACCTCCTCCCGGATGTTAGCATGTGAGGTTCGTCCTGTCCTTGGTAAGAACTCTAGTTGTTTACGGTTATTAGCATTTGTCTTGGCTTGAGCCTACAAAAGAAAACCATCAGGCTTAATAAAGCTAAATAAAATACACAATAAACAACAAAAAATTAGCCCTTATTATGGGTGATAAATTAAAATAATAACGACTAAATTTCTATAATTTTTCATACCACAACATCCTCACGCTGCCAGTACTCTACTAAGGATGGCCATTGATCAGGATCTACTCGACTATCAGTAGGAGGAGTCAATAATTTTTCAGGATCATCCTTGTTAGGAGTAAAGAAGTTGCTCTTTACTCTACTTTTCCACTTCTTCCAATGACTACCAATTAGCTTTAAACAATTCTCTTTAAAATCACTAGGAGCATCTGTCTTGTGCTACAATATGGATAAATTTAAATTTTATGTTATTGTCCATTTGAGTTCAATATATCTGTCATAATAAATTTGATGCTAGTTTATACAATCTAAAATAAAACTAATTATATGGTCAAGTGGGTGGTCACATAGTAGCATAAAATACCTGAACATCCCTCCACATAATTTTAAGGTTGGTGGTAGGCATCTGCTTCCATGAAACAACATTAAGAGGAGCACGGGCCCCACACTTTGCAATTTCTCCAAGTAAATTTCCGACATCGGTACTTGTATCCCCAATGGGCTGCATGAACTCATTGAAAGTGATCCGAATTTTCTCTTTTCCTTGGTAACCTATTGCTGGTCCTCGACCCTTCTTACGAGTAGTATCGCCTGTGCTAGGAGCTATAAAAAATTCAATTATTAAAAAACTATACAAATGAATCATAATAATAACATTGTGCCTGCTGTTGAATTGTCATGTTTTTAAATTGTCTTTTATGTTACATTAGTTATTCAATATTACACGTTCACTTTCTAATCACACATCCAAACACCCATAGAATTTTCAAATACAGTGTCTGAGAGACTGAGACTCAGAGTAACTACTACTCTATAATTGTGGGGCTGTTTTATGTTTCTGTTTTATGTTGTTCCTATATATAAAATCAACAGCAGGCCACTGGATCTGAATATAAAATTAACAACAGACTCGGAGTCGGGCTGTTTTATGTTCAGACTCCAATTGTAATTAAAACAACACCAGATACTATATATATAGCAGTAACAATTCGACTCCACTGGATCTGAATATAAAATCAACAGCAGGCAGTAGCAACAACAGCAGGCCAGTAGCAACAACAGCAGGCCAGTAGCAACAACAGCAGGCCAGTATACATATTTTAAGTCTTTCTGGTTTATGTTTCTGTTTTATGTTGCTGCCGTATATAAAATCAACATGAGGCAGCAAATATAAATGACATCTTCGGACAAGTTAATTTAAAGGCATTTGATAAAATTATAAATGATGAGATAAGAAGAAACAATCAAATCAAAATGATCATCTCTACTCTAAGCACATAGCAATTTAGTGATAACTTGAGAAACAAATTCATATATAACATAAGATGAATTTTACCTGATCCACTTGATGCCAAAGGAGAGTTATCAGATCTAATTTGTGATTCTCCCATATCAAGCTGAGATGGTGGCTGACTGCTTTGTTGAACGAAATTGACTTGTGATTGTACCGTCTCTAGTTGGGCTGACGGCTGAGTGTTTTGTTGAAGAGGAGACTGGATGGAGGGCTCGACGTCCTCCTCTTGGGTTTGACTATTTCCTTGGGTGGCCCTTGGCATTTCAGACATGAATGTATATGTTCTTCGTCTCTTTCTAGGTGCCATGGTAAGAAAGCTCTACATTCACTACTAATAACCATAAAGCATTAATGACTAAATAGACAAACTAAAAAATGAAAAGGTTCGATGTTTTTACTAGCATAACAATGCAAGGTTAAAAAAATGATTGGTTAAACTAATCATCATCAGATTCATCATCACTCAAGCTAACAAAAGCATCTTCATCCATATCTTCGGATGTGTCATCTATCATATCATCAAATTCTTCTTCTTCAAAGTCATCTGAATCATCAACCTCTTCATCCTCCCTTTCTTCGTCAGAGTCAGTCTCGGGTTCATGACGTGAACTACTTTCACATTGATTCCTTTCTATAGGCATTTGAGAAACCCTCCTTTCAATCAACGTACCTTCAACACCATGCCTCACCCACATTGTTTCTCCCTCTTGAACACTTCTTCTTTCATCCAATTGTTGAGAACTGTAAGGTTGGGACTGAGGCACTGCAATTGTTACATTAGAATCCTCACCCATGTCAAATGTATCCCAACTAGTCATCTTGATGGCAACTTTCCATTGAGAGTCAATAGGATCTTCAATATACATAGCTTGCTCAGCTTCGGATGCTAAGATAAAAGGTTCATCAGTTGGCTTATTCTCTTTGTATAACAAATGATTAAAATTAACCAATGTAATACCAAAATTATCAACTTGGATCCCTGTCCTATTGTCTACCCAATTGCACTTGAACAAGATAAATTTTGTTTCATAAGTATAGCGCACTTCAATGATGTCTGTCAACTCTCCATAAAAAGTTAAGTCCCCAGACACAGGATTTTTATCCTTTCTACTCGAATAACTGGTTGTGCCGGCAGTCACAACGACCCCACTATTTTGTGTGGCTCTACTATTGTCATTTCTCTTTGTTCTAAATCTAAATCCATTAATGATGTATCCATTGTATCTTTTAGCCAAATTTGTCAAGCCCAATGACATATCCTTCACTTCAGTTGATAAATCTAGGTTTTTTGCATCTTCTTCTAATACCTATATAAAACAAAATAGGTTAAGTGTTTTTGGGTTGTTAAGGTTTAAAATGACACTTATATTGATATTTAACTCATACCTGGGTTTTAAACCAAGATGGAAACTCCTTATTGTGAACACGTTGACGTTCACGGGGGACTAACTTTTGGAGGGACCGAAAGTGTCCCTAAAATAAAAAGAACATTTTAATAGATCTATAATTACTAATCAATAAAAAAATATTGCTCTTATATATGGAAATACTTAACATACTCTCTGTATGGCTTAACAACATCACTACTTGCTAATATGTAACGATGTGCTTGCTCCATAGACACACGATCAAGAAGAAAAGATGTTTCTTGTCCAAAATGAGAACCCGTGTTATCTTCGCCATTATCATTTCGATCGGGACGTGTAGACTTAGTTTCAATGTCCTTTAGATATCTTGCACTGAATGTCATGCACTCTTCCATTAAGGCGCCTTTAGCAATAGACCCTTCTGGACGCGCTCGATTGCGTACATACATCTTTAGTGTTAACAGGTACCTAAGGGAAACAAATGTATAGTTACATATATGCTATAAAGTATATTGTTTAGTTGTTATAACATTCAAATGTACCTCTCAATAGGATACATCCACCGATAATGTACCGGCCCAGCAAGTAATGCCTCTTCAGCTAGGTGTATAGGCAAGTGTTCCATTATATCAAAGAAGGATGGTGGGAAAATCTTTTCAAGATGGCAAAGTGTAAGTGCAATACGATCTTGAAGATTTTCTAGATCAGATTTTGTGTTAACTTTTGAGCACAAGATTCTGAAAAAATTTGATAACTCAATCAATGCTTCGACAACATGTTTAGGCAAAACTCTCCGAATAGCTAAGGGTAGCAATTGTTGCAAGATAATATGATTGTCATGGCTCTTTAAGCCCCAAATGCTATGCTCTTTAAGATGGACACATCGTGAAATATTTGAAGCATATCCATCAGGTACCTTTAGATCCTTTAACACCTTCAAAAAGAGATCTTTCTCTGTTTTTCCCAATGTAAAGCAAGCTGGTGGTAGTAGCATCTTACCAGAAGTAGTTTCTTGAGGATGCAATGGAGCTCTACTTTTTAATTCTTTTAAATCAAGTCGAGCATTCAAGTGATCTTTTGTTTTTCCAGCAATGCCTAAGAGAGTACACAATACATTATCACACACATTTTTTTCTATATGCATGACATCAAGATTGTGTCGTATGGGTAAAAACTCCCAGTAGGGCAATCCAAAGAAAATACTCTTTTTCTTCCAGTTATCTCCTCTGTCATGTTCATTACCCTCTATTTCATCCTCTTTGTTACCTTACCTTTTCCATTCGTGTTTCTCTTTCCCTTTCCTTTCCTTTTCTCTGTATCTTTCTTTTTCTGTCTTCTTATGGCAGCCTTTCTCTCCTTTTCTTTCTCCCTTTGAAAATCTTCCCTTTTCCTCTTTTTTGCAACATCTTCTCTTTTATATACTGTTTCTACATCCATTAGTTGTTCAAGTACTTCGGTACCTGATAACATTTTTGGCTTGGGATCCCATTCTGGTTCGCCATGAAAAGAAGCTTTATCTCTTCGTAATTTATGACTTTCTTTTAGCCATCTTCGATGTCCTAAATAACAAAACTTTCGACAATGCTTTAGTCGAAAAAATCTAGTTTTTTTGTTACAAGAAGGACAAGCGAATTTTCCTTGTGTGCTCCAACCAGACAATTTAGCATAAGTAGGGAAATCACTGATCGTCCATAAGAGTGCAGCATGTAACTTAAACATACTCTTTGTTGATGCATCATATGTATTGAGACCATCATGCCATAACTCCTTTAGCTCATCAACTAACGGTTGCAAATACACATCAATCTTGTCACCAGAAGCTTTTGGACCATCAATAAGAATAGAAAGAATGAACGAGGGTTGTTTCATACACAACCATGGCGGTAAGTTGTATGGAATCAAAACAACAGGCCACGTACTATGTGAAATAGTCATGGTCCTAAATGGATTAAATCCATCGGAGGCTAACCCAAGTCTCACATTACGACCTTCACAACCAAAAGATGGATACAGTCTATCAAACGTTTTCCATGTTGGACTGTCCGCTGGATGTCTTAGCACACCATCATCAACTCGCTCCTTTGAATGCCATGTCATTTGAGAGGAAGTGTGAGGTGACATAAACAACCTTTTCAACCTTGGCTTTAGTGGAAAGTAACGTATTTGTTTAGCGCCAATTCTTTTCTTCAAAACCATACTCTGATCATCATTTGGCTTGTCGCCACTAAACTTTTTATACCTAGAAGTTCCACAGATACTACAATTGTCAAGAGATTTATCATCTCCACGAAACAACATACAATCATTTGGGCATGCATCCCATGTCTCATAAGAAAACCCCAACTCAGAAACTATCTTATTGGCTTCATAGTAAGACTTGGGCATTACAACATCCCCTATTTCTTCAAGTGCCTCACAAATTAATTCTATGGCCAATGTGCATGACTTATTTGACCACCCACCTAGTACTTTTATGTGCAAAAGTCAAGTAATGAATGAAAGCGATGTGAATCTTTTTACAACCTTTAAATAAAGGCCTTTGTCCATCCTGTAGCATCTTGAAGATTTTTGACGTATCATCATCTATCATTTCAACATTCACATCCGAAGATTCACCCAAATTTGCAATTCCCGTTGCATCATACACCATGCCAACAATGTCATCGCTCTCAAAATTTCTTGTGACATCCTCTTGGTGGTCGGTATCATAATGAGGAGTGTCATAAGTATGCATAAGTGACCATGGCAAGTAATTTTCCATAAAACCATTAACAATAAGGTCATCCATGACATGATCTCTATTACGAAAAAAACGCCCGTAACACCTTGCACATGGACATTTTTTACACCCACTTGGCCCTACATCTGAATATATTGAATCCAAAAAAAACTTAACACCTTCCCTAAATTGCAATAATGTTCTATCCTTCAAATACATCCAACTTGTATCCATCCCTAGAGAGAAAAAATTATTAATTAAAGCTATCTAATTATCAAATAATCATCCATATGAAGAAAAAGGTATGTAATTTATATTATATATGCAATACAAACTTTTTATCATTATCTTAGCTTAAATCCAAATGTTATATAAAACACTGAAACTTAAAAAACTTCTATCTGTTCATGCTGTCATCTTTCTGTTTTGCTCAAGAAAAAGGGGCAAGAAGGCCAAACGGCCTTCGGCCTTGGCTCTATGATATTTTTGGTGCGTTTGTTGATCATATAAGAACCTTAAGTCGCCCTTAATCCTTTATAACTACTGCTGGAAATGGAATTAAAACAGAAAAAGATGTGCAGTTCTGTGTTGTGTTTGCGATTATGTGTATATTTCTGCTTTGAGTCCGAAAATTGGCCAAGAAGTCCATTGGCCTTCGGCCATAGTCTCATGTCTATCTTTATGTCTTGTTGATTATGTAGTGTGCAATGTGTCTGAGCTTTGGGACTTGTTTAATTCCTATGATAGCAGCCCCTTTAGTTGATTAAGAACAAACTTAATGTATATATGTTGGTGAATTAAAGATGTCCAGCAGCCCCTTAAACCTTATGTCCTTGCTGCGTGAACTGACTAAAAACAGAATGAAATTAAAGAGCAATGTTTGTATCTGTGTGCTGCACATGTGTGTTTGCATGTAGAAGGGGACTCCGGACAAAGAGTCTCGAAGTGTAGTAGTACATAGCAGCAGTCCCCCTTTAATTAATTTAAGTAAGCATTTGTGTGTGTATAGTCATGTGTGTGGCCACATAATAAACAATAAACAGCAACCTCATATGTATATATATTTAGTCATGAGTGTGTTTTGTAGAGTCTATAACCTTGAGAATTAATCTCGGGTACCTGTGCTGTTAAAGACAGAAATAATAGCAGTTGTTGTATGCGTAGTTTCGTATTATAAATGTATTTGCGTTTGTGTACAAGACAGTTCAGATAGTAAGAACAGCAACATCAATGTCAAGGATGAATATGTACGAGTGTTTATATGCAATTCATGAACTACTTTGTAGCCAACGAGTCCGTAAAAGGGCATATGGCGAGTTCCTTTATAGCAATTTAGTTTTACATTTTAAGCATAACTGAGACCCGTAAGTAAGCTCAACCATAAACTAGTTCTTTCCTTTTGGGACAGAAGTTTTGAGATAGTAAGGGATTGAACAGGTTTGCCAATTAATTTCCTTTGCAATTATCTTATAGTTGCACACCAGGATTGGTTCTCAACGTTATTCTATACTACAGGATGAATACTCAGACATTGTTATCTATTTTTTTCCTTATAAAAAATCTTACTAAAATATGCCAACAACTGAGAATCGACACTTCAATTAGGGTTTACGAAGCAAGAAAAAAAAAACGAAATACATTACCATGATAACCACAAATCGATTAAGGAGTATATAACCTGATATTAGACGAAAACGAGCGGACCGAGCGGCTGCGTCTGCGTCTGTTGCGTCTGCGAGAAGTGAAGCGAAGGAGACGAGGGGTATCGCAACACAGAGGAACGAGAGACAGAGGAAGAGAGGAAGAGAGGGGTTTACGATGGAGGTTCACGATGGGGACGAGGGGACGAACGAGAGACAGAGGAAGAGAGGGGTTTACGATGGAGGTTCCCGATGGGTACTGTAGGTTTTGATTTTTAGAAATCAAAATCAATTTTATTGAGATGGAGGCAAATGAAAATTATGGGGGGAATGTAATTGGCACATACTAGTTATCACGAGTCTTAAAAATTTGGGTCATTTGAGTCCGTTAATGCAAAACTGTTCCAAATGCATCATATTTGGATGAGAAATTTTTAGCCGGTACCAAATACATAATTAATTGGCACAGTAGTCCAATGTCTGCCAAATACTAGTATTTGGCACTATTTATTTACCTTGCCAAAAACATTTGTGCCAAAAAGCCCATTTTCTTGTAGTGCATCCTCCGATTGGTTAATTGAATGGCCAAATCATCTGTTTGTTCTACATTCTTGTCGTGAATCGTGCTCCATCCATTAATATGCATGGCCCCATGTGATTTTCCTTATAATGTAGACTTGTGGCCATCAATGATACATTTTTGTTATCATTCACCTTCTTGAAAGGAAAAGCTCTTTGACTGTATACAAGCATTCGATTAACCCTTCTGGATTTGGGCTAACTTCATCAAATTATAGGATTTCAGCCATCAATAGACATTCGAATAAACTATTGTCATACCTATAATTCCATCTTAGTGGCTCTACCAGATTCTGTTCATTGACGAAACATCACCATTTAACGAGTTCTCAAAGTCATCATCCTGTCCATGATTAATCAAATCCACCATCCGATGACAGTTCAATCTCGAAGAAAATTTGGTACGACGGCTAACCTGGAATCATGGGGATGATAATACGCATCGGAACGCCGAATTGATAATTGACATCCTATAATTTGAATGAGATAGTCTGAATCCAGAAGGGTTAATCAAATGGTTAGATACTGTAAAAGTGGTTTTAATTCAAAGAGGTGTGTGATAACAAATGTGTATAATTGATGGCCACCAATTTCCATGATATGGCGTCAACATCATTTCATGCATATGAATGGGAATTGGAGCTACGATTTACTACACGAATGGAGAAACAGATAGATCAAGTGGTCGTTCAATTAACTAATCAGATGGTGGTATTAATTAATCATGCACACGATGATAACTTTGTGAACTCGTTCAATGATGACAGTTCGTCACCGAAAAAATATAATAGAGCGGCAAGACGGAATCGTGGATATGATAATAGTTATTGGAATTCTGGATTGATGATTGAAATTCTACAATTTGGTGGAGCTAGTATGAATCCGGAAGGGTTTTTCGATTTAAAGAAGTGGGTGATAACGAACGTATATCATTTATGGCTAGCAGTCTACATGGTAACACATCAACATGGGTGTCATGTATATTAATGAGAATTGGAGCCACAAATTGACACGGATGGAGGATAGATAGATCAAGTGGTCGTTCAATTAACCAAATGGATGCTGGATTAAATTAACCGTGGACATGACTGATGACTATGAGAAGTCGTTCCTTGGAGACAATTTTTTCCATTGAACGAGTTCTTAGAGTCATCAACGTGTCCTGGATTAATTAAAACCACCATTAGATTGGTTAACTGCATGATCACTTGATATATTTGTTCTTCCATTCGTGTCGTGAATCTTGGCTCCAATTCTAATTCATATACATAGCACCATGCTAATTCCTTACCATGTAAACTGGTGCTATCAATGATTCATGTTCATTATAACGAACCCCTTTAAATTGAACTCTAGGATTAAGATTCAGATTAACTCCATCAAACTCTAGGATACGAAACATTGATCTGCAAGTTAAATAAACTTGGAACATTTGTATAGGATAGAATAGGCGTCAAAGCATCTGACAATTGGAACTCCAACACGCCTACAGCAAGTCTTTGACCCGTTAGTTATAAAAACTAAGAACCAAAGGAATGCAAGAACGCCACAAGAATGTTCTCACAATCTTGACAAGTTCTTGAACTATGAACTCAACAAAGAACAAAGCTCACAAAGACGAGTAAAACTCAAAAAGAATATATATATTTCTCAAGTGAATTGATTTGAAAATACATAGGAAGCCATCTATTTATAGGCTTCAAAAACCAACTCAAAAGACACTAATTAAATTCAACGGATCAAAGAAGTGACTTCAATCCATAAATCTAGACATTTTGTCATCACTTGGTAGATAATTCTAGAACTTCTAAACTAAAAAACGGATTAGGCATTTCTATGCCTTTATTGGACTCAAATAAACTTCTAAAGGACTTCAAAATTCATCCATTCTACCACTTGGGCTTAGTACTAGCCCATAGTATTAGAAAGACTCAAGAAAATGCTAAATTTGGGCTTTTATGCTTCTATATTTCTTCGCTTCGCTTAGGATCCCAAGCTTGAAGTCTAGTAAGCTCATCGTCTTTACATTTAGGCTCTCGAATATCAACAACTAAGCTCATAAAAACTTCTTTGATCTTCTTGGCTTGTCCTCTTGTTATTGGGCCTTCACGTATTTCCATGATATCTTTGGAATGAGAATGGCTTGATGATCCTCCATCAATTTCAATCATCTATTGTCATCTCTATGATTTTGTCTTAGCCGCTTTTCCAGATTCACTTTGAGGACGAACTGTTACCATTGAACGAGCTTTCAAAGTCATCATCATGTTCACGATCAATTAAATCCACCATCTACTTGGTTATATGAACGACCACTTGATATATCTATTTCTCAATTCGTGTCGGTAAACGTGGCTACAATTCCAATTCTTATGCATGAAACCATGCTGATGCCATACCATGTGGACTGTTTGCCAACATTGAAACATGATAGACACACCTCTTTGAATTGAAAAACCTTTTCTGTGGTAGCCAGCCATTCGATTAACTATTCTGCATTTAGACTAACTCCATCAACGAGTTCTGAATGTCATTATCTGATGAGAACTCATCCAATGGTCAAGATGATGAAGACATCTTCGTATTCCTACAAAGGTGGTAACCACTTGGTTCTTCCTTTGGGAAAACACTTCGTATTCCTGTAAAATATTCACAACAAAACTTTGCGGATTGTTGGTTAGTTTTTCAGCATATGTACAAGCTTCCTTGAATACCAACAGTCTCACTCTCTTTTTTTCATCAATCGCTCTCTTAACTTCACTCGTTTTTGCAGAGAAATTCTTCTTGACACGCTCTCTTTTTTCATCATCATTTGTCTCACTTTTCTCGCCCTCAACACTCTTTGCTTTATTTTTACCCCTCAATTTTTTTTCTCTTTGCAGTCATTAATTTTTCTCTCATCCTCCCAAGCTCGCCTTGATGTGATCATTTTAATCTGGTCCTCCTGCACTTGCTGTGGGGTTAGTGAGACAAGAACTACTTTCATTTCATGATCTTTAACCATATATTGATTAAGAAAGCCATTATAGATAACTAGCCTATAAAATTGACAAGGTCTATGAAGAAGTATATGACTTACTTGCATTGGAACCACGTCACACATCACTTCATCTTTGTACTTATCGATGGAAAATGTGTTCAATGCCTGTTTAGTCACCTTCACTTCGCCACATTCATTCAACCATTGAAGCTTATATGGGTGTGGATGCTTCAACGTGCGCAAATTGAACTTCTCAATTACCTCATTACTCACAACATTGGTACAACTCCCACCTAAGGATGGCAATGGGGCGGGGCGAGGCGAGAATCTCAGTTCCCATCCCCATCCCCGCTTCATAATCCTCTCCCCCATCCCCGGCGGGGAATGAGTTTTTTCCCATCCCCGTCACGATCGGGGATCGGGGATCCTCGTCGGGGAATCAGGTTTTTCAAGTTCCTAAATATTATTTAAATTTAAACTATAAATAGTAATTTAGTAGAAAAATATATGTAAATAAACTTTAAAAAAATTAATTCAAACATATTTGAGGTATTTACATATATGATGTATAATTTACAAGAACTCTAAAATAAAGAAATGGATGCAAAACATGTATAAAACCAATAAAATGAAAAATAAAAATAGTATTATAAAATATAGAATATTCATATACAATGATATTTAGTATACTATATAAAATGTAATGAATAATTTACATTGTAAAGTTAAATATATATATATATATATATATATATATATATATATAATTTATATTAAAACGTAATTTATAACCGGGGTCGGGTTCGGGGTCGGGAATTAAAGTGTCTCCCATCCCATCCCCATTATTTTAAATCGGGGATTCCTCGTCCCCATCCCCATCCCCGGTCAACTCGGGGATTCCCCGGTCAAATCGGGGTTGAGTTACGGGTTCCCCGTCGGGGATGGGTTTTTTTTTGCCAAGCCTACTCCCCCCATCAATAATGAGACTACATACTTTACATTACACCAAACATCGCGTATGGAAGATATTTTCTCGTTGTTGTGTGTCTTCCACCTTGGATTGTATGTTTAAAACTTTCTTGACCACCAAGAGCTCTCCGCTTTCTGCCTCGGTTTGCTCTAAGTCTTCATTATCATCTGAAACATCCTCCTTTTCATGTTTTCAGACTCTATTTCACCACTTTTATGAAGAATCATAACCTTTTTGTTTGGGCATTGTGAAGCAATGTGCCCCACACCTAGACAATGAAAACATTTAATTTCACGAGTTCGTGTAGGGAAGGAATGATACCTTTGCCTTTGCCCATTTCCCGACCTTTTGTGGCATCATCTTGGTTCTTTAAAGGTGCAGAAAAGGTACCTTTAGATGTCTCCACATTTGGCTTATGAGAATATTGAGAGTTGGACGTACTTCCCTTAGAAAAACTATTTCTTCTCCTCAATTGTCTTTCAACTTTCATGGCCGTATGAACCATCTCTTCAAGGTCTAGACAATATTGCAAGTCCACGACATTAGAAATATCTTGATTCAAGCCACTCAAGAATCTTTTCGTTGTTGCTTCCCTATCTTCTTCAACATTTGCTCTAATCATGGCAATCTCCATCTCTTTTTAATAATCCGCCACATACTTTGCTCCCTGATTCAAAGATTGTAATTTGCGATACAAGTCTCGAAAATAGTGAGAGGGAACAAACCTTTTACGCATAACCGCCTTTATTTCAATCCATCTAGAAATAGGTCTGTAACAGCCTGTAATTTATAAAAATATAAATTATAGCAACAAACTTTGGATATAAAGCAATTTTGTCTAACTGTGTTTAATAATGTGAAATATGTGCCTTGTATGTAATTATTTATAATGAATTATAATTAATTAAGGAAACTTGCTTAAATTGGTTAAGATAAATTTAAACAATTAAATATAACAAATTGAAAGATTATAGGCTTTAGAATAATAAAAATAGCCTAAAATAATTAAATTAGTCTAAAAAGACAAGTATTAGCAAAAATAAATATCTCCTTGCTAATTCTTGCATTTAAAATGCAAAATAAGGACAAGCAAGGGCAAATATAGCATTTCATTAAGGGTAAATCAGTATTTTGCTAATTTGGAGCTAAAAATCGGATTCAACAAGTGGGAAAAGGGACGCTGAAATGTTCATTCTTTGCATTCTCCAAAAATTCTTATTTTGAGAGCCTCTCTCTCTAGAAACTTCTCTCTAAGATTTCTCCCAATCTACTTGGTTAAATCTCGAGTTCTATGTATCATTGGAAAGATGTCGAAGAGTACTACAAGATTTTGCAATTGCATGCAGGATTTGGTTCGGATTTGAGGAAAGAACGCCCATAAACTCTTCGTATTTTCGATTTTTATGCAAAAATCATAAATTTCCCAATTTTGATTCGTTTGAAGCTGTTTTGCACAAGTTTAGGACTCGATTCTTGCTTGGAAATCATCTGCAATTAACCACCCAAGTGTTCTAATACCTGGACCAAGGTTAGTTGATGTTTTTCCCTTCTTTTTCTTAATGAATTTGCTTAAAAAACGCAGCCTTAAGCTGCTGCTGTTTTCGGACTTAAAACAAAAATGTAAGGCTTGTTTTGGACGTTTAAATGAATTGAAAATGCATTAGATATAGACCTAATTTGATCTTAGACATGTCCCTTAACGTTCTTATGAGTTTTGACCTAGAAATGCATGCTTGGAGGCCGAAATTATGAACTAAGTCGTGAAACCACGATTAAGTTTGTGACCTACCTCATAAATTCGTGGCCTATCTCCTAAGTTTGTGACCTACCTAATAAATTCGCGGCCTATCACCTAAGTTCGTGAGCCACCTAAGTTCTTGGCCAACTAAGTTCATGAAGACAATCATAAATTCGTGAGGACTATCATAAGTTCTTGAGGACCATCACAAGTTCCTAAGGCCATGAACTTATGAGAATAAGTTCATGAGGCATGAACTTATTCATGAGGTATGATTCAGACCTTGACCAATACATGAATTTGATGTATTTTGACTTTATAAAATTGAATTTATGTACTTGACCTGGTGTTTCAACTGTTGGGCCTCATTGAGCCTAATGGGCCTGATTAATGCTCCTTAATGGCCTAAACATGCACCACTTGATCCATTGACGTTGGAACTTAACTCAAAATAGGAGAAACACTTGTTTTATTTTTGTGGACCCTTAGAAACTGAAATGACATGCATGGCCATGCTGTAAATGAAAATGACATTGAACGGACCGAAAATGGGCTTGACTAGCCTATAAAAGAACAACCATACCTTAACGACCTAGTTATGACTTGGAACTTGATATGTGCACTAACGACATCAAATGGCACATGTTTGGCCTTGGTTATCCCTAAGCATTCTGCCTTGCTTAAGAGTTGGCCGAGAATGGCCTATTTAGTCTGGGTAATTGGCTAAGGCTTAGGCCATCGCCCTAAAATCTTAACCTACTTGACCTGAGACTTTGACTACTGACTTGTGGGATGAAAATATGCCTTTGACCTATAAATGACCTCCTCCTATGCCTTCCTAGAATTTGAAATGGCCTTAATTGCCCTAGTTAAGGACTAGAACCGAGGCAGTGACTAGGCTAACTAGGCCAAACACTTAGGAACAGGTGGTGTAACATCCGGCACTAAACAAGGTTAGCAACTATGACCTAATGAGTAATTACTAGCCAATTATAACCTAATCGGTGGTGATTAGCAGTTAATCAAAGTGACTAACAAAGTTCACAAGGAAATTCAATTCAATAAGAATCAATTTCATCGGTGCGATGAATCGGCAAATTAATTAATCCGATCAATTTGCGATATGATGGATTAATTCAACTAAGTACATAATTAAATTATGATTAATGACACTAATCATATACTAATACACTTACTTAACATTAATTATGCAAGACTAAAACAATTCATTAAACAAATGCATTCAAAAGTATTTATGAATTTACAAAAAAAGGGAAATACAAGAATACATTCTAAATACATTTATACAAAAAAAAAATTGAAAATACATTAAATAATCTTCTAAAAATCTGGCCATAGGGAGGTACAAGTAGGTTTTGACTTCTTTTTATAATACACACTTCCATAACCCATCAAAATCAAATACTTTTCATCATCTTCTTTCATCTCATCCAACACTCCACTTAACCTCCACTTTGATGACCATTTTTCTCTATAAATAGAGAGATCATTTTTCATTCATCCTCACACATTTACAAGAGAAAAACCTCTCATTATACTATCTCAAAATCGTCCATAGCCACACACACACAACAAAAGTTGTTTTCTTCCTTTATTCTTCAAGAATTCAAGGTTTTTAAGAGTTTCTTTGGTGCAACTAGTTCAAGAACAACTCTTCTACACATTTTCATACTTCTAATACATCAAAGTAAGTTAATACTAACTTATTACATCTTATATTTATATTGATATAAGTCTTGCAAAATATATATAATCACCAACAACAACACGTTTCATAAAAACTCAAGTTTATAAATCACTAGTTTTGTTTTAAGTTTGTTTTCTTCAAATGTGTTTATAAATATATAAACACATTGTGTAAGTATAAATATTATGAAAACAAGTTATATAAATGTGTTTTATAACTTTTTATACAAGTGGTTTTTGAATAAAGAACAAGAATCACAAGTTGTTTCAAGTTTATGAAATCCGGATTTTCGGCAGAAATATTACGTCGACTTTGAAAAATCATAACTAATTCATAACTTAACGAAATGAGTTGATTCTTGTCTCAATAGTTAGATCTATATTCCTTGTCGTAAGCGATCCACCTAGGGCGTCTGCTTTTTCATTCTTCATTGCTCCCTCTGTTCACCTACCCCTCGGTATAGAGAGACCGGATTTTTGTTTTAAAACTTATATCCGGAATCTCTATACTTGATTTAAAAATCTGAAAGTTTTCATAATTTATTTTGGAGTTTAGAACCTCCAGATATTATTTGGGAACCCGAAAGTTTGACAGCTCAAAAATGGCCAACATAGCGATTTTAGCGAGCTTTTTTCCCAACTTAAACACCTCGAAAAATGGCCGTTCTTGACTTTAAAAATTCTTGTAAATAGTAGTTTAATGTCCAAGAAAACGAAAGCCTAAATCATTTTAGAGCTTGGTCAAAAACAGCCTCAAAGTAGGCCGAAAAACCTTCAAAAAGCTGGAAAGTTATATATATATATAAACTTGACGTTTTAAGTGGGTTTTATTTAGAAACTTGTAATGTTGGGTGATTTAAAAGATAACAACATTTATACATACATATTATCATATATGGGAGTTATTAAATCCCTTATATCATTTAGGACTAGGTTAAACACGTCTGGTGTCATCACTCATCAACAACGTAAATCATCGTTTTTACGATCATTTTTCCATCAATATGCGGTGAGTCTTCATAGCCTCTATTTTCACTATTTATTGGGGTGGAAATAGATGCACTATTTTCATATGGACATCAAAACTGTTTATTACTTGTATGTATTACACATGTGGATCCATCAGCCATCAAATCATGAACCGTTAATTGCATTTATTTGCAATCGCGAATATATTGTGGATAAATCTATCGGGAGTCATGTCCCCCATTCGGGTTAGTCTTAATCGGCTAACGGCGGGATGCATATATATTCAACACACGGTATTACGTATGGGAATATTGCACAGAGCAAACTCATTTAACTAAGCGTCGGTTGCATGATGGTTTATGTAATACATACATTGGATTTATGATTTATAAATTCAACTCATCTGATAATGTCCATACAATTGGTCTTTTCGCGTAAACCTATGAGCTCACCAATAATTTGTTCACGTATTTTAGCATGTATTTTCAGGTGATTAAGACATGCGCATTTACCGAAAGCATTCCAAGGCTTCCGTTCATGTTGGAGTCGCATCATTTTCAAACTCAGAGATTTATTTGCATCTTTCCTGATAAACTAAATTGTGTATTTATATTTTGGTATTTTAAGAACTTCTTATGCTGTATTTTGGTTATGTAAAACAATATTTATATTTGAATTTAAATCAATGTATTTTTGAAAACGTCCATATAGTGGTCGTTCGTTATGATTATGGTTACGCTTCCGCACTCGTCACGCCTCACTGCCAACCGGGGTAGCAGGGTGTGTCAGATTGGTATCAGTGCCATAGTTATAGTGAACTAGGTTGCATTAGTACCTAGACTATAACAGTTACAAAAACAAAACTTTCTTCAAGAACTGTGAACACATATATGGACCATGATGACAATAACACGTCAAACAATACAGTTATTATCCTCTTTGACTCAGAGGATGAATTCTCACCCATGGAACAAGGAAGCCAAGGTGACACTGAGGTGTACTTTCTGGATCGGGAACCCACCCAGTCCAAATCAATGACGATGTAATGGACCCGTCAAAACACAAGGTGGGCAGTTGTGGCCTTGCAGCACAAATTGCTCCACCATCACCACCTCATATTCCATCCTACACCTTATTCATAGACCACCCCAATGGGCCATTGTGTGACTGGCACAACGGGAGTCTATCCCGGTACCTGCCCATCAGCCAAGCCCGCCACAGTAACGACGGGCAACCATAAGACAGTGGGGATGGATGCCTCTGACTCTCCAAGAGTGTGGAAACGAGGAAGGGATCCAAAGCCAATTTGAAGTCGGGACACGATGTTCCTCTCAAGTGCCGACACTTACCCAGAAACCTACGTAACAAACGATGCCTCTGTTGGAGGCAAGGGCCGCCTGACACGACCCCCAATTTCGACAAAATCCACCAAGAGATCGGTGAGATCTTTGCAAGGATTAAGCAGGAGACAATACAAACAACCAATAAACCTTGGGCCAACCAGATTACCTAGGCGATTCAACAAGACGGAATCAATGAATTGTGACAGCGCCTAGCAGAGCACAAAGCCCGCAATGCAGAACTAACCCAACGACTTAACGCTCTGGAGTACGAGGAAACCCCGGAGGCATCTCATACTTAGTACCCTTTCTACCATTTTATAGTATTTCTAGGCTTTACTATCTTGTATATCTTAGGGTAGGTAAGTCTTAAAAATTTATCAGGAAATCCCGATCATATCATGTACAAAGATTAGGTATCAAGCATTTTAATGAAGAACTAAGTTTTATCTATAACTATGTGCATGAGGATATGTAGTACGACAATCTACCTAAGAAAATTTCAAACCCATAGACTTATCCTCTTATCCCATTAGATACCACTTATGCATCTCTACTATTTGATACTGGTGCTGATAGGAGATTCATATCCACTAAGTTCAGTAAGCAGATAAATTCCATTCTTACACCATTAAGTGCCACTTATGCTATTGAGGTTGAGGACAGTGAGACGCTAAAGACAAATAATATAAGTCTAGGATGCTCCTTAGAATAGTAGGCCGACTCTTTGAAACAGACTTGATAACCGTCAAACTGGGAATTGTTTACGTGGTCATAGGCATGGATTGACCATCGAAAAATCGTGCGGAAATAGTGTGCAACAAGAACACGGTTCATATACCTTTAGTCAATAAGAAAGTCCTTACTGTTCATGGGAAAACAAGAAATACCAAAGTAAGCATCATCCCTAGCATTAGGACCCTGAATTGTTGACAGAGAGCGAGCCAAAGGAAAAGCGGCTCGAAAATATTCTTATTATTTATGGTTACCTTAAAGTTTTTCCAGAACACTTACTTGAACACCCAATATCGAGGCAAGTCAAATTAAAAAATCGGCCAAGTATCAGGTGCGGTACCAGTGGCTCGAGCACCATTCCGATTAGCCCCATCAATAGTGTAAGAATCGTCCAACCAACTTTAGGAGCTCTTAGATAAAGGGTTTATCAAACCGAGTTCCTCGCTTTGGAGGAGCTCCAGTTTTGTTCATAAAGAAGAAGGATAGAACCATCAAAAGGTGCATCAATTACCAAAAGCTAAATAAACTAAAGGAACAGATACCCGCTCACAAGGATCAATGACTTGTTTGACCAAACTCCAAGAATTAAGCTTCTATTCGAAGATCGACCTAAGGTCTGGTTATCATCAGGTTAGAGTTCGCAAGAAAGATATTCCAAAGACAAAATTCAGATTCCATTTCGGTCATCATAAATTTCTATTAATGCCGTTTGGATTAACCAGTGCCCCAACGATACTCATGGACCTCATCGGGTGTGAAAACCTTATGTAGACAAATTCGTGATTGTATTCATGAATGACTTTTAATCTACTCACGAAACAAGGAGGAGCACGAGCAAACACTTAAGACTGATTCTAGAGTTATTGAAGAAAGAACAATTATATGCCAAGCTTTCTAAGTTAGACTTTTGGCTAAGATAGGTAAGATTTCTCGGTCACCTGATCAATAGTAAAGGGATCCAAGTCGACCCCGCAAAGATCAAGGTTATCAGGAATTGGTCAACTCTTAGAACCCCCATGGAGATATGACTGTCCTTAAGACTTGCCACTTACTATAGGCAATTATCAAAAGTTTCTCAAAGATCACCGGATCTCTAAAAGACATTAAGTATGATTGGGGCGAAGATCAGGAGACATCATTTCATTTATTAAAACACAAACTATGCGGCGTGCCTAGTTTGTCCTAACCCAAGAGAAGCGAGAAATTTATAGATTACTATAACGCTTCACACAATGGGCTGATAAGGTCATAGCTTATACTTCATGAAAACTTACGATTCATGAGGAAAATTACAAAACGCATGATTTAGATCTGGGAGCAGTGGTCTTTAACCTTAAGACTTGGAGACATTAGTTGTACGGTACGAAGTATACTGTATTTTCAGACCATAAGAGCCTCCAACACATCTTGAATCAGAAAATCTTGAATATGAGATAGCGTCGCTGGATGGAGCAATTCAGTGATTACAACTGTGAAATCTGTTACCACCCGGGGAAAGCTAATGTGGTTGCAGACGCTCAGAGCCGAAGGGAACAAGCTAAGCCGTTAAGAGTATGAGCTCTAGTTATGACCATTCAACCAAACCTTCCTTCCTTAGTTCATGATGCACAAATAGAAGCCGTTAAGGAGGAAAATGTAAACAATGAAGCCCTGCACATAAATAGTTTTGGATAAGGACTAATGTAAATTGATACTTCATGAATAGAGTCTGGTTACCCTGCTTTGGTGGAGTAAGAAAGCTGATTATAGATGACGGACACAAATCAAGATATGTCGTCCACCTCAGATCCGATAAAATGTATCATGACCTCAAGGAGCTATACTGGTGGCCTAACATGAAAGCTGGCGTTGCCACATATGTCCACAAATTCCTAACATGCTCCAAAGTTAAGATAAAACATCAGAAACCATTTGTGTAATAGTCGACCGCCTAACAAAATCCGCGCATTCCTACGAATCAAGGAGAACAACAAGATGAATAAGCTAGTCCAAACGTACCTCAAGGAAGTCGTCTCCAGACACAGAGTGCCTATTTCAATCATTTCGGATACGGATAGCAGATTTACATCTAGATTTTTGGCAATCGATTACAGCAAGCTTTGGGTACAAACTTGGACATGAGTTCCACATATCACCCTCAGACCGATGGTCAGAATGAAAGAATGATTCAAACCCTAGAACGTATTTTAAGAGCCTGTGTAATGGATTTTCGGAAGTGTTGGGATACTCAATTGCCTTAGTGGAATTATCATACAACAATAGCTATCGCTTGAGCATTAAAGCTGCTTCGTTTGAGGCACTGTATGGACAAAAATGTCGATCGCCCCTTGGCTGGGACAAAGTCAGGGATAGTCAAGTCATTGGCCCAGAAATCATACTTGAGACCACCAAAAAGATAGTACAGATACGGAACCGACTAAAAGTTGCCCACGATCGTCAGAAAAGCTATGTAGACGTAAGGACATAATCCCTTATGTTCCAATTAGGAGAAAGGGTACTGATGAAAGTCTCGCCATGGAAGGGCGTGGTACGATTTGGGAATCAAGGGAAACTGAATCCTCGTTACATTGGACAATTCAAAGTCTTAAAGAGAATTGGACTAGTAATTATCGTTTAGAGCTACCACCAGAGCTTAGCAGCGTGCAAAATATCTTCCACGTATCGAATCTGAAGAAGTGTTTGTTAGATAAGACTGACAAACTTGGCTTCATCAAAGAGCCGGTAGAAATCATGGACCGTAAGGTCAAAGGATTGAAGCACAGTCGTATACCCATCCTGAACGTCAGATGGAATTCTAGACATGGACCAGAATTCACTTAGGCATGCAAAGACCATTTTAAGCAAAGATACCCTCGCCCATTCTTAAGTAACAATTAATCAAAGTGATTAACAAAGTTCACAAGGAAATTCAATTCAATAAGAATCAATTTCATCGGTGCTATGAATCGGAAAATTAATTAATCCGATCGATTTGCGATATGATGGATTAATTCAACTAAGTACATAATTAAATTATGATTAATGACACTAATCATATACTAATACACTTACTTACATTAATTATGCAAGACTAAAACAATTCATAAAACAAATGCATTCAAAAGTATTTATGAATTTAAAAAAAAAAAGGGAAATACAAGCATTCTAAATACATTTAAACAAAAAAAAATAGAAAATACATTAAAAAATCTTCTAAAAATCTAGCCATAGGGAGGTACAAGTAGGTTTTGACTTCATTTTTATAATACACACTTCCATAACCCATCAAAATCAAATCCTTTTCATCATCTTCTTTCATCTCATCCAACATTCCACTCAACCCCCACTTTGATGACCATTTTTCTCTAAAAATAGAGAGATCATTTCTCATTCATCCTCACACATTTGCAAGAGCAAAATCTCTCATTTTACTCTCTCAAAATCGTCCATAGTCACACACACACACAACCAAGGTTGTTTTCTTCCTTTATTCTTCAAGAATTCAAGCTTTTCAAGAGTTTCTTTGGTGCAACTAGTTCAAGAACAACTCTTCTACACATTTTCATACTTCTAATACATCAAAGTAAGTAAATACTAACTTATTACATCTTATATTTATATTCATATAAGTCTTGCACAATATATATAATCACCAACAACAACACGTTTCATAAAAACTCAAGTTTATAAATCACTAGTTTTGTTTTAACTTTGTTATCTTCGAATGTGTTTATAAATATATAAACACATTATGTAAGTATAAATATTATGAAAAGAAGTTTTATAAATGTGTTTTATAGCCTTTTATACAAGTGGTTTTTGAATAAACAACAAGAATCACAAGTTGTTTCAAGTTTATGAAATCCGGATTTTCGGCAGAAATATTACGTTGACTTTGAAAAATCATAACTAATTCATAACTTAACGACATGAGTTAATTCTTGTCTCAAAAGTTAGACAAATATTTTAACTAAAAATCTGGATGTTTTCATAATTTATTATGGAGTTTAGAACCCCCAGATATTATTTGGGAACCCGAAAGTTTGACAGCTCAAAAATGGCCAACATAGCGTTTTTAGCGAGCTTTTTCCCTAACTTAAACACCTCGAAAAATGGCCGTTCTTGACTTTAAAAATTCTTTGTATATAATAGTTTAATGTCCAAGAAAACCAAAGCCTAAATCATTTTAGAGCATGGTCAAAAACAGCGTCAAAGGAGGCCGAAAATCCTTCAAAAAGCTGGAAAGTTATATATATATATATAAACTTGACGTTTTAAGTGGGTTGTATTAATAAACTTGTAATGTTGGGTGATTTAAAAGATAACAACATTTATACATACATATTATCATATATGGGAGTTATTAAATCCCTTATAACATTTAGCACTTGGTTAAACACGTCCGGTGTCATCACTCATCAACAACGTAAATCGTCGTTTTTACGATCATTTTGCGATCAACATGCGGTGAGTCTTCATAGCCTTTATTTTCACTATCTATTGGGGTGGAAATACATGCATTATTTTCATATGGACATCAAAACTGTTTATTACTTATATGTATTACACATGTGGATCCATCAGCACTCAAATCATTAACCGTTAATTGGATTTATTTGCAAGCGCGAATATATTGTGGATAGATCTATCGGGAGTCATGTCCCCCATTCGGGTTAGTCTTAATCGGCTAACGGCGGGATGCATATATATTCAACACACGGTATTACGTATGGGAATACTGCACAGGGCAAACTCATTTAATTAAGCGTCGGTTGCATGCTGGTTTATGTAATATATAAATGGAATTTATGATTATAAATTCAACTCATCTGATAATGTCCATACAATTGGTCTTTTTGCGTAAACCTATGAGCTCACCAATAATTTGTTGACGTATTTTAGCATGTATTTTCAGGTGATTAAGACATGCGCATTTATCGGAAGCATTCCAAGGCTTCCGTTCATGTTGGAGTCGCATCATTTTCAAACCTGGAGATTTAGTGATAAACTAAATTGTGTATTTAAATATTGGTATTAAGAACTTCTTATCCTGTATTTTGGTTATGTAAAACAATATTTATATTTGAAGAGAAATCAATGTATTTTTGAAAACGTCCGTATAGTGGTCGTTCATTATGATTATGGTTACGCTTCTGCACTCGTCACGCCTCGCTGCCAACCGGGTTACCACGATGTGACAGGTGGCCATCACTTGGTAACACACTTGTATCCTAAAATGACCTATTTGACAAGTTGATGACCTGTTGTGCTTATGTGTGATGCATTTTTGCCTTGCTTGCCCTATGTTTGGCCTTGAAACAAGGCCATACCTTGGTAAAAACCTAGAAAACCATAGGAATCTGCTTGGTACTGACCTGAAGGAGTTCTTATGGACTTATCGGAGAGATGATAAGGATAGGCTCACTCTGGGACATTAGAAACTACCACAGACTCGTCAACAAAATATGATAATTAACTTAATTAATACAATTAGGATTATATGGATCATGTGTATGAAATGTTATTGATATGCTAGAATGGAACTGATCTGCAGGAACTGACTAGTCTGACAGAGTAATACGGACAACTTAACTTGCTTAAGCACTATATTGACTAATTGAATTTCTCAGGACCACTGTGAGTGACAGATTGCATTTCTTACTTGCATATGTTTCGATACTTATTGGTGATTGTTACTGCCTTGTATGGAAACAACTGCTGCTGTTTGTTTCTTGATTACTTAATTGTATGTTAGGAACGTATGTTAGACACTGCTGAAACTGGACAGCTGCTGCTTCATGTTCCTTGATTACTTTATTGTATGTTAGGAACTTACGTTAAACATTGCTGAAACTGGACAACTGATATGCCTTGAATTGCATGCTCACTTTTGCATTCTATGTAATTACTTAGCATACTTGCTGCTTACTTGTTTATTGGTACATTTGCATTTGCATCTGCATACTGCATTAACTACTTTGCCTGAATGCGAGATATCCATTCACAGGAGGGAATTATGTAGATTCCTTTCCTATCTGCCCCGTTTCCATACACTTCCCGTAGGGCTTCGTGTAACACCCAAGTTACCACAAACAGTACACGCATTAAGTTACAAGTTGGCAATGCATTAAGTAATAATTAAATATTACAAGTGTTTGATACCACAGGTCCAAATGCCTGATTTAAGTTACTTTACGATACTTTAAATGCAAAATATTTGAAGATAGTGGTGGTCTATTCTAGCTTCTAGAATCTTGGATCAGAGTGCGGAAGATTGAACAAGCTACACGAGACCGCATATCCTTGTCAAAAATAGGCATCAACATCTAGGTCCAAAAGTTTGCAATTATCAACGATCCAGGTTCACATAGCCTAGGACGAACTACCTAATATGTTCTTGCCCTTATCAGCTTTTCCTGAAAAGAGAGTTGTCATTACAGAGTAAGCTACCACTGCTTAGTGAGTTAACAAAGTTCCATTAGTTACCACACATATATAACATACTATCAGCTCATGGCGGCAAGTCAACACGTCAAAGACGGCAAAAGGTTTGGGGGATCAGCCCAATCTGTATTCCCATGTGTAAGGCCGAAGCCCTACGGGAAGTGTATGGAAACGGGTCAGATAGGAAAGGAATCTGCAGAATTCCCTCCTGTGAATGGAGATCTCGCATTCGGTCAGAGCAGTTAATGCAGTATGCAGATGCAAATGCAAATGTACCAACAAACAAGTAAGTATCAAGCATGCTAAGTAATTACATAGAATGTAAAAGTGAGCATGCATTCCAAGGCATCTCAGATATCCAATTTCAGCAGTGTCATACATAAGTTCCTAACATACAATTAAGTAATCAAGGAAAATGCAGCAACAGTTGTCCAGTTTCAGCAGTGTCTATCATATGGTCCTAACATACAATAAAGTAATCAAGGAACAAGCAGCAACAGATGTTTCCATACAAGTCAGTAACAATGACCAATAAGTACTGAAACATATGCAAGTAAGTAATGCAACCTGTCACTCACAGCGAACCTGAGCAATGCAATTACAATATAGTGCTTAAGGAACTTAAGTTGTCCGTATTACTCTATCAGACTGGTCAGCTCCTGCAGATCAGTTCCAATTCTAGCATATCAATAACAATTTCATAAACATGATCTATATAATCCTAATTGTATTAATTAGGTTAATTATCATGTTTCGTTGTCGAGTCTGTGGTAGTTCCTAATGTCCCAGAATGAGCCTAACCATATCATCTGTCCAATAAGTCTATAAGAAATCCTTTAGCTCAGTACCAAGGTATGACTTGAGTTCCTAGCGGATTCCTATGGTTTCCTAGGTTTTACCTAAGTATGGCCTTGTTTCAATACCAAACATAGGGCAAGAAAGGTAGAAACACATCACACATAACCAAAACAGGTCATTAGCTGGTCAAATAGGTTATTTTTGGATACAAGTGTGTTTCCAATTGGTGGCCACCTGTTCCTAAGTGATTGGCCTAGTTAGCCTAGTCACGGCCTCAGTTATAGGCCTTTACTAGGGCAATTAAGGCCATCTATGATTCTAGCAAGGCATAACATGTTAAATATAGGTCAAAGGCATATTTTAGTCCCACAAGTGAGTAGCCAAAGTCTCAGGTCAAGTAAAACTAAGATTTTTGGGCGATCGCCTAAACCTTGGCTAATTATCTAGGCCAAATAGGCCATTCTATGATAACTCTTAACCAAGGCAAGAAACTTAAGGACAACCAAGGCCAAACATGAGCCATTTGGTGTCCTTAGTGCACATGTCAAGTTTCACGTCATAACTAGGTCGTTAAGTCATGGTTGTCCTTTTTGTAGGCTAGTCAAGTCCATTTAGGGTCCGTTCAAGGTCATTTTCAACTACATCAAGGCCATGCAAGTCATTTCAGTTGCTACGGGTTCACAACAATAAAACAAGTGTTTTTCCTGTTCAAAGTTAAGTCCCAAAGTCAATGGATCAAGTGGTGCATTTTTAGGCCATTAAAGAGCATTAATCGGGTCCATTAGGCCCAATAGTTGGAACAACATGTCAATTACATATATTCGAGTTTATCATGTCAAAATACATCAAATTAATGTTTTGGTCATTTTTAAGGTCCAATGATACCTCATGAACTTGTTCATGCGTCGTTTCTATTCCTTCTGTCCAAGTCTTTTTAAGGTTCAAAATCAAGTCCAATGGCATAACAAAACATGTACACAAGTCCCTTTTACCTATCAAACCATTTATCAATCAGATTTACAACAATTAAGTGCAAAAATTCAGATTTAAAAGCCTTAAAAGGCTGTCCAAAACCAGTAGCATCAAGTACCATTTTTAAACTTTTAAAACTTGATAATTGTAACTAACAATCGGGGGTTTAACCCTTTTTAAATCTCAGACAGCAGCAGAGCCGAGAGCTGCTGCTGTCTTCGATCTTTTTGGTCCAATTCTCAGCTTTTAAGCAATCATTTCCGGGTCAAAACTCACAAGAACATTAAGGGACATGTCTAAGATCAGATTGGGTCTAAATCTAATGTATTTCAGCTCATTTAAAAACCCAAAACAACCCCCTTTTTTATGTTTTCTGTTCGACATCAACAACAGCGAAATAGCTACATTTTTTAGACTTAAAACAAAGAAAAAGAAGGGAAAAACATCAAAAAACCTTGGTCCAGGTATTAGAACACTTGTAGATGATTTCCAAGCAAAATCGAGTCCTAAACTCATGCAAACACAGCCTCAAACATTTCAGAATTGACAATTCTGATTTTTGCTTAATTTCTAGAAAAAACGAATAGTTTTTGGGGTGTTCTTACCTCAAATCCAAACCAAACTCAACATGCAATTCCAGAGTCTTGTAGTACTTCTTAAAAGCTTTCCAATGACATAAAGAACTCATAATTTGGCCAAGTAGATTGGGAGAAAGCTTAGAGAGAAGTTGGATCTTGAGAGGGTTTTTAGAGAGAGAGGCTCTCAATCTTTGAAATCTAATTTTGGGAGAATTCTAAGAATGAATAACTTTCAGCCTTTACCCCCTTCGTTAATCCGAAATTCAGCCTTTATTTAGTAAATGACTGATTTACCCTTAATGAAATGTTTTATTTACCCTTGTTTGTCCTTATTTTGCATTTTAAATGCAAGAAATAGCAAGGAGGTATTTCTTTTTGCTAGTACTTCTCTTTTTAGACTAATTTAATTAGTTTTAGTCTATTTTTATTATTCTCAAGTCTTTAATCCTTCAATTAGCTAATTTTAATTATTTTAATTATCTTAGCTACTTTAAGAAAGTTTCCTTAATTAATTATAACTTATTATAAGTAATTACATACAAGGCACATATTTCCCATAACTTCACATAATTTCACACAATTAGGCAAAATTACTTAAATATCCAAAGTTTGTTGCTATAATTTATATTTTATAAATTACAGGTTGTTACAAACTTGCCCACGTTGAACTGATTCCGCGGAATCGTCTAAGACATGAACAACTTTGGATCCTTTTGCCTAATCTCGTCCTCTCGATCCCAAGTTTGTGCAGATCCCTTGTGGTATTTCCACTGGATTAGCACCATTGGAATTTCCTTGCTGCGCAGCTACGTAGTCTTTCGATCCACAATGTGTTCAGGATCTTCTTCGTATCGCAGTTGTTCATCAATTTGCACGTCTTTACAAGGTATCACGGCTTCAGCATCAATCAAGCACTTTCGAAGATTACTAACGTGAAATACGTCATGTATCCCCGACATTTCAGCAGGCAGTCTTAATCTGTAGGCTTGCAGTCCTACAAGATCAAGTATTTCAAAGGGACCAACAAACCGAGGGCTTAACTTCCCCCGTTTGTTAAACCTTACTACACCTTTCCTTGGCGAGACTTTCATCATTACCTTATCACCAACCTCAAACGCAAATGCCTTGCGCCTTCGGTCGTGATATTTCTTTTGTCTGTCTTGAGAGGTCTGTATCCGCTATCGAATTAACTGTAACTGGTCTTGGGCCTCTTGTAGAATGGCTGGTCCGGCTATTGGACGTTCACCGGTTTCCCTCCATATAGAGTCGTGATTACGCTTAGTCCGAGGCAGCTTCGTTACGAAGTCCATGGTTATGTGGTCCCACTTCCATTCCGGGATTGGCAATGGTTGTAGTTCCCCATAAGGTTTCTCGTGTTCAGATTTGACTTGCAAACAAATCATGCAATTTTCAACATATCGCCCAACATCCTTTTTCATCCCAGGCCACCAATATTCCGATTTCAGGTCTTGATACATCTTAGTAGAACCAGGATGTATGGAAAATTTCGACATGTGAGACTTCGACAGAATTTGGTCATGGACACCTCCTGTTCTTGGAACCCATATCCTATGCATAAACCGTCTAAGTCCACGGTTGTCAGGAGTCAGTTTGGTCACATAAGTTACCATGCGTTCAAATTTTAAATTCTCATCCTGAATAGCTTCAGTTTGAGCAGCAAGTATCAGGTTTGTCAATGCGGATTCCAAGACAACCGGAGTCAAGGCATAACATCGGCTGTAATAATTCTGTTCGGATTTACGGCTCAAGGCGTCTGCTACTACATTTGCTTTGCCTGGATGATAGAGGATCTCGCAGTCATAATCTTTGATCAATTCCATTGATCATCTTTGCCTCATATTCAGTTCTTTCGGGTCAAATATATACTTCAGACTTTTATGGTCTATGTATAATTTGCATCGGGTGTCATACAGACAATGCCGCCAGATCTTCAATGCGAAGGTTACAGCTGCCAGTTCTAAGTCGTGCGTCGGATAATTCTTTTCGTGAGTCTTTAGCTGCCTTGATGCATAGGCGATAACTTTATCCCGTTGCATCAACACGCAGCCTAGCCCCATCTTTAAAGCATCACTGTAGACAACAAAGTCGTCATTACCCTCAGGTAGGGTCAGTATCGGTGCTTCAATCAGTTTGTGTTTCAGAGTCTCAAAGGCTTGTTCTTGGTATTTGTTCCAGTCAAACTTAACGTCTTTCTTTGTCAGGCTAGTTAAAGGTACCGTAGTCTTGTAGAAATCACTGATGAACCTCCGGTAATAACTTGCTAATCCCAAGAAGCTTCGGATTTCAGATATGTTTTTCGGTGCTTCCCATTTCTGGACTGCGCAAACTTTCGATGGATCCACAACAATTCCATCGCTTGAGACAACATGTCCCAAGAATTGTACCTAAACACATAGGTTTAGAAGCGGTACAACAAGTTTTAGCTATTATACAGGTATATAAATGACAACGAGAAATTAGATATTACCTGGCGTAACCAGAATTCACATTTTGAGAACTTTGCGTAGAGTCGCTCTTTGCGTAGAAATTCTAGCAATTATCGTAAATGCTTTGCATGATCAGTCTCAGATTTGGAGTAAATTAGAATATCGTCGATGAAAACTATAACTGATTTATCTAACATTGGTCCACATATTCATGAGGTCCATGAATGCAGCAGGGGCATTGGTGAGACCAAACGTCATAACAAGAAATTCATAGTGTTCTTATCAGCCATTGGCTGAAAGTATAAAGGCAATAAACATTATTTCCTGGCTCAGTTCAGATAAGCACATATATATAGCATAGTGCTAGCATCAAGTAATCACATAATAATTACATTATCGAGTGAGCAAGTAATCAAGTAAGCACTTAGTCAAGTCAGTATCAAGCAGTCAGTCATTTCCCGTTCCCCGGCCTAACAGTCATCAATTGCCTATCTTAGGTCAAGTTGTGTGGGTAGTCCTTTACTAATTCGGTTACCCTAGGCCTCGGTGACTGGTTCGTGAATTCAGAGACGGCAAAAGATTTGGGGGTCAACCCAATCTGTATTCCCATGTGTAAGACCGAAGCCCTACGGGAAGTGTATGGAAACGGGTCAGATAGGAAAGGAATCTGCAGAATTTCCTCCTGTAAATGGAGATCTGGCATTCGGTCAGAGCGGTTAATGCAGTACGCTGATGCAAATGTACCAACAAACAAGTAAGCAACAAGCATGCTAAGTAATTACATAGAATTTATAAGTGAGCATGCAGTCCAAGGCATATCAGATATCCAATTTCAGCAATGTCATACATAAGTTCCTAACATACAATTAAGTAATCAAGGAACATGCAGCAGCAGTTGTCCAGTTTCAGCAGTGTCTATCATACGTTCCTAACATACAATTAAGTAATCAAGGAACAAGCAGCAGCAAATGTTTCCATACAAGTCAGTAACATTCACCAATAAACACTGAAACATATGCAAGTAAGTAATGCAATCTATCACTCACAACGGTCCTGAGCAATGCAATTACAATATAATGCTTCAGCAAGTTAAGCTGTCCATATTACTTTGTCAGAATGGTCGGTTCCTGCAGATCAGTTCCAAGTCTAGCATAATGATAACAATTTCATACACATGATCTATATAATCCTAATTGTATTAATTAGGTTAATTATCATGTTTCGTTGCCGAATCTGTGGTAGTTCATTATGTCCCAGAGTGTGCCTAACCTTATCATCTATCCAATAAGTCTACAAGACATGTCTAAGATCAGATTGGGTTTAACTCCATTGCATTTTCAGCTCATTTAAACACCCAAAACAGCCCCCTTTTTTCTGTTTTCTGTTCGATAGCAACAGCAGCGAAATAACTGCGAAATAACTGCGTTTTTTTGGGGTGTTCTTACCTCATATCCGAACCAAACTCAACATGCAATTGCAGAATCTTGTAGTAATCCTTAAGAGCTTTCCAATGACATAAGGAACTCATGATTTGGCCTAGTAGATTGGGAGAAATCTTAGAGAGAAGTTGGATCTTGAGAGAGTTTTTAGAGAGAGAGACTCTCAATCTTTGAAATCTGATTTTGGGAGAATGCTAAGAATGAATAACTTTCAGCCTTTACCCCCTTCATTAATCCGAAATTCAGCCTTTATTTAGTAAATGACTGATTTACACTTAATGAAATGTTTTATTTACCCTTGTTTGTCCTTGTTTTGCATTTTAAATGCAAGAAATAGCAAGGAGGTATTTCTTTTTGCTAGTACTTGTCTTTTTAGACTAATTTAATTATTTTTAGTCTATTTTTATTATTCTCAAGTCTTTAATCTTTCAGTTAGCTAATTTTAATTTTTTAAACTATCTTAGCTAATTTAAGCAAGTTCCCTTAATTAATTATAACTTATTATAATTAATTACATACAAGGCACATATTTCCCATAACTTCATATAATTTCACACAAGTAGGCAAAATTACTTAAATATCCAAAGTTTGTTGCTATAATTTATGTTTTATAAATTACAGGTTGTTACACTTTAGCCTTACATATGGGAATACAGATTGAGCCGATCCCTCAATCTTCTGTCGTCTCTGACGTGTTGCCTTGACGACATGAGCTGATAGTATGTTATATATGTGTGGTAACTAATGGAACTCTGTTAACAAACTAACCAGTGGTAGCTTACTTTGTCATGACAACTCTCTTTTCAGGAAAAGCTGATAAGGGGAAGAACAAAGCAGGTAGTTCGTCCCAGGCTAAGTGAACCTGGATCCTTGATGATAGCAGACTTTTTGGACTGAGTTGTTGATGCCTATTTTTGACATGGATATTTGCGGCTCGGGTAGCTTGTTCAATCTTCCGTACTTTGATTGAAGATTCTAGAAGCTAGAATAGACCATCATTATATCTTTACATAGTTTGTACTTAAAGTATCGTAAAGTAACTTGAGTCAGGCATTTGGACCTGTGGTATCAAACACTTGTAATATTTATGTATTACTTAATGCATTGCCAACTTCAAACTTTATGACGTGTACTATTTGTGGTAACTTGGGTGTTACATCGTCTTTCTCCATTTCTTCTTCAGTTGGTGACTAATTGATCCAACCATACTATAGCGTAATCTGTGAATTCAATTGCTGCTACTTACACCTTTTGCATGATAATTATTACATTCAAAAATCAGCTTAACCTTTTTTCCCAGTCCAAATAAGCTTCTGGATCACTCTTTCCTTGAAATTGTGGAATTCTCATCTTAAAATGTTGTTGAGTCCTCTATTAGCACCATGGTTTCTTCTAGGCCTCCTTCTTTCAGATCCTCTATCCCATTCATCACTTCGAGCGTCATCTTGATGATTTTCATCAGAAACTCGTGATGGTGCTGGAGCATGAGGTCCACGTGCCTCCAATCTGTTGATTCTTTCATGGATTTCATTAAATTCGTCCGTCATTAAACGTCACGTTTCAGCCATGAGAGCTTGGAATTGAAGGTTAGGGAGGGGTAGATTATCTTCCATCTTTTAATATGTAAAAACAAGAGTAATAGGAAAAAAATATTTCCTCTCCTCACTCCCTTACGTGTTTCACTAAAGAGATGTCACTCAACGCTCGTGTATCACACAAAAAATAATTGGCTTTTACCCTTAAGTGTTCTCACAAGTCAATCCATTATACCTCTCTATTCTTTGTGGAGCTCAATTGGTAAAAGAACAAATCAAATTAGAGTACAAACTGAAAGTGTTCAAGAAAAAACTTTAGAACTTAATTGCATACCAATGAGTTTAGAACTTTTAAAGAAGATGGGATAATCAAGAAAACGAGTAGTAAGGTGAGGAGAAACAAAGTACTAACCAATGAGAAGAAGTTGGAACAAAAAAATTGATATTAAAGGTAAAATATTGATTTTCAAGCTCACGTGTTCATATAAACTTGTTTTCTTTTCTTTCATTTTTTGCACCTTTTTTTAAATTTTATTTTCTGCACTTTTTTATGCTTTCTTTTTTTTTTTCTCTTTTTTTGGTTGAACAACGTGACTTTTTTTTATATGACAAAAGTAGAAAAATGTAAAAGATAAGATGATGAGAAAGATAGACAAACACAATGACAAGAACAAAGTGCAAAAAACATAAGAATCGAACCTTTGTAGCTCTGATACCAAAAGATATGAAACGTTGACCCGCAAGTTAAATGTAACTTGGAACCTTCGTATAGGATAGAACAGGCGTCAAAGCACCCGATTGAGACTCCAACACGCCTAGAGTAAGTCCTTGACCCGTTAGTTATAAGAACTAAGAACCAAAGGAATACGAGAATACCACAAGAATGTGCTCACGATCTTGATAAGTTCTTGAACTATGAACTCAACAAAGAACAAAGCTCACAAAGATGAGTAAAACTCAAAAAGGAAGATATATATTTCTCAAGTGAATTGATTTAAAAGTACATTGGAAGACATCTATTTATAGGCTTCAAAAACCAACTCAAAAGACACTAATTAAATTCAAAAGAAGGGACTTTAATCCATGAATCTAGACATTTTGTCATCACTTGGTAGATAATTCTAGAACTTTTAAACTAAAACCGGATTAGGCATTTCTAGGCCTTTATTGGACTCAAAAACTTCTAATGGACTTCAAAATACATATGTTCTACCACTTGGGCTTAGTACTAGCCCATAGTATTTCAAAGACTCAAGAAAATGCAACTTTTGGGGCTTTATGCTTCCATATTAGGATCCAATGCTTCAAGTCTAGTAACATGCTTCATCACTTGCGGTTGAGCATCGTCTTTGCATTCAGAGTCTCGGACATCAACAACTAAGCTTGTGAAAACTTCTTTGATCTTCTTCACTCGTCCTCTTGTCATTGGGTATTCACGTATTTCCATGACATCTTTGGAATGTTTAATGATCCTCCATCATTATCATGTCAACGATCAAAACTTTATCATCATTGTGCGTCGCACACACACACTATAACAAAAGATCAAAACTTTACCTAGGAATTGAATCAGAAGTACAAATCTTGTATATAGCTTGCCTAAGACTCGATTTTAACTTCACAACTGATATATTGAACATGTATTACAAGTTTAACATCAACTTAGCATTTTGTTTACGACAAGAACTGAACCCAAAAACTCATGAGTTCATAAATTTGAACGAATCTTACCTCAAATTGTTTGTAGTAGTGATTATAGTTACTTCTAGCTTCTTGATTCCAGAATTTCAAATTACAATTACAACAAATTATAGGTTTTGATTTTAGAGAGAGCGCCGTGAGATGGGAGAGAGCGTGTGTTTTAGAAAGAGAAAGTGTGAGTTCATATAATGAACGTTTACACAGTTTTTATTTCCCCTTTTTCTTATTTCAAGTTTGATACATGTGCACAATGGTACTCTTTGACTTATACCTTCATATTCTAACATCTTAAATCTTAATTATTTTCACCAATTATCGTTAAAACAACATGCCGTTCTTCTTTTAAATACCTATTTTCTTGAATTTTCGCTCTAACAATAATGATTATCCTCTCATCATTAATTTCTCACTCAGTTTGAGTTCCATAATTCATACAAAATTTCCTACTTATTTTGTCTGAATTTAATAAATTGGAATAATTAACCATTAAAATTTCATAAATTAAGACTTAAATATTTGATTACACTTAATTCGAAAATAAGGATGTTATATACGCTCATACTTCATCCGCGATGTCATGTTGCACTAAACAAGCTTGTGTACTTTTTCCTCATGTCTTCTTCTGATTCCCAAGTATGGTTAGCTCCCCAATAATGAATCTAGTTCACAAGCACCATTTTCATTTCCTTGTTCCTTAGCTTCATTATTTTTGGTTTCTGATATGCACTCCGGGGCTCATCAACATAGCGGAGCCTCTCATCAACTTGGATTTTAGAGTGATCAGTCCATAGTTCCGTTTCGGGTATGACACTCTTCCTTAAATAGCCAACAAGAAACACCAGATGTACCTTAGAAAATTCTCTAGGTGGAACCAGATGATAAGATTGGTTTCCGATCTTTTTTTGTGATACAGAAAGATCCAACGTATCGAACAGACAACTTTCCTCAGTCAATGAATCCTGTAACCCCTTTCATCGGGGAAACCTCTAGGTATACCAAGTCATCCTTCTGAAATTTTATCGCTTTATGGGGACGATCATGGTAGCACTTTTGTCTGTCTTATGTTGTCTTCATGTACTGCTTGATTAGCTGAATCTTTTTGTTCGTTTCTTATAAGAATGCATGACCAGCAATAGGAGTTTCACCAGTTTCACTTCAACAAGTTGGAGTCCTCTACTTTCTTTTCATACAAAATCTCAAACGGTGTCATTTTTATCATTGAGTGGTAACTATTATTGTAAGAAAACTCATCCAAGGGAAGATCATCCCAGTTACAACCCAAATCCATTATACAAGCCTTTAGCATATCTTTCAGAGTATGAATTATTCTCTCACTCTGACCATCTAATTGCGGTCTATAGGGTGTACTCATAGCAATACAAGAACCCAGACCCTCTTGTAAGGCAGCCCAAAAGTTGGATGTGTATCTATTATCCCAACTAGAAACAATTAACTTAGGCACCCTGTGTCGTCTGATGATCTCGTTCATGTAAATATGTGCTAAGCCTTCCAAAGAGTATGTCTCTCTAATAGGAATGAAGTGCACTGATTTGGTTAAACGATCAACAATGACCCAGATTGAATCATGTTCACGACGTGTCTTAGTCAGTAATGAGGCGGAACAAAATGTCTCCTCATCACAACCTTCATTTCAATAGGCCGCTCCCCATTTGTTCTTCTAGACACAACCAACTTATCCCACAACGTTAGAGCATACAAATAAAATTCAACGAATGCGAGTTTTACTTTTTATCTTTGGACTAGTTAGGGATCCCAAAAACATTTTCCACCTTTGATTACCACTCTAGATATGCCTCCGAATCATTCTTACATTGGAAAGAAAGAATCTTCATTTTTATGTTGCGAATGATATTGTCAATTCTAGTTTGATTTCTTCGGTTGTTTTTTGATGTTTCAGCTCCATCACTAGTGCCTACATTATGAATCGACACCTCGAAACGATCTTTTCGCACCATCATAGTTTCCATCATTTTGTTGAATTGTCCCAACAAATGCTCACTCCAAGCCTTTTGCTTCAATGTTTCTTTACTCCTTCCATGACGCAAAAAATTTAAAGAATAATTGTTAATCCTCACACCCTTCCCCCCACCCCCCCGAATTTGTTTCCCAATTCTATACTACACTTCCCAAGTGTATCACTCTTATAGATTAGATTTTTATCTCGAATCCCCTCACTTTCGTAGTTCTAGTGAGAACAAATTCAACCCTTACAAGGTACTCAAATAATAAAAAACATGGCAGGATACAAATATGAAAAGATTATGGAAAAGATAAAATTGAAAAACATATGAAGAGATTATGGAGAAGATTAGAAGCAAAAGAAGATACCACAATGGATGATGCATAAACAAACCTTTGAATGGCCTACAAATAGAGACTTCTTTTTGGGATACCTTTCCTTTTTTTCTTAAGAAAATTTTGTTTTTTTTTTTGTTTTGGGAAAATGACACCAAATAGCTATGTACTTTTGAGTTTGTACACATTAATGTAGTGACTACCAAATGTGCACAAATAAAAGTGCAATACATAAATGTAAACAAATTTAAAAGTATGTAGCTATTTGGTGCCATTATCCCTTTTTTGTTTTTTGTTTTGCTTTTTTGCTGTTTTTTACAGCTTTTTTCCTTTTCTTTATACTATTAGATGGCCGAAATAAGAACTAATATAAAAAGCAGAGATAAATAACATTATGTATAAAGCTATGATTATACGTTTTTAATAGGAAGTAAACTAAGAACAAATAAAAAGATATGATCAAACAAAAAGACTTAGCTCTGATAACAAATGATATGAAATCTTCATAGAAGAGTTCACAATTTTATCGAATTGTCCTTGATTATCTTTCTTTCAATAACCCAACCCTTACTTGTATGAATTCAACAATATTAGATATATGAATCCCAACACCTTTGAATTACAACGAAAGTAAGTAATCGTAGTTATATGAAACGCAACAACTGAGCGGAAGAATACTCAAATGTAGTCAAGTGAGAATTGTAAACACAAATAGTGATGTGATCTCACCCGATGAATGTGTGATAGATCACGATTGCCCGATCGTTCTAATGGTTATTTCAAGTAACTTGGATATGACCGCGACCCGTTGTCTATGAATGAGACAAGAACCTTGGTATAAGTGGAAACGCGGCTCGTTGCCTATATACGAGGCAAGAACTTTGGTATTAAGAACGCCACAATCAACCCCACCAAGTCTATTGATAAGTTTCGAACGCCACAAGCTAAAACACTCGATAAGTTCTAAAAGTTCGTAAGGAACAATAAGAGTTAAAAACTCACAATTTTACTCAAAACGAAGGATGATTGAAATGGTTACATCGAGTGTCTATTTGTAGGAGAAAATATAAGACCAACTACTTATCTAGATAAGTTGCACAAGCTATCACGATAAGCTATCAAATAAGCAAGACTACTTATCAAAAGGGCATTATTGACATTTCACCACTTGAAGCTTCTAAAAGGTATTAAACATGCAAGTAACTTCTATCCCTTTATCTCCTCCAAGTAAATGGCCATAATGTTGAGAAAACCTTCAAAATGCCTTGAATTTAATCTTTTACAAGTTAATTAACCTGGACACCTTTTTGGGCAAATTCATGGACGTGGCTAAGGATATATTTTGGGCCTTTTTTATTCCTAAAAATATAGGAAAAAGGCTAAGGTTGAAGTGGGTTTTTATTTCACTCAAATTGGGCTTAAAATGAGGAAGTTATGGCCAAAACAATGCACATGGGTGGACTTGGCCGAATTTTATTTATTTTTGGGCTTTTGTGGATTAAAGTGAGAACTTGGGCTCCAAAACTTGGACTAATATTAGTGTTCAACTTGGATCAACATTAGGAAGTGTGCTTGGTTGTATTCCGAACAAACGAGAGCTTGATTCCGACAATTATATCATCATTCCATTGAGAGCATCCTGGAACATCTTGGATTTTGATCTTCTGATAGGTCCGATCTTCCACCTTAACGAATCTTCGTCATCTGGGTCCTTGGACAGGTTCTCATCAAATAGTCTTGCAAGACCCTATTGAGTTCAATCACGAGAACTAAAAGTGAAAGGAATAAACCTCAAAATATGATCTGATGTGAAATATGATGATTAGAACCTTGAAAGATCACCTACTTAAAGGGAAACGATGGCCTTTTAACCTACCCTAATTACATAAAGACTTTTCATTCATCCTAAATTAATAAAAAGAACTCTTAATGTACATAAAGACTTTGAACCTACGCTTAATCTAGAAGCTTCCATAAAAAGCTAGACAAACTATTAAAATGGGCCATTTAGACACAAAATACACACTTTATAAAGTGAGCCAAACAACAATAAGATGGTTTATTAACTTGGGCATGTAGTCTTGTGTCTTCAAATAATTCTTTGGCGTGGGCCCAATCAATTATTTGTTTTAGACTTTCTTGCATCTTCTTTTTTCTCGAATGTGTCCTTGGACCATGCATTTCTCTAGGTGGATCCTTTGTCAAAACTCCATCGTCAATCTTTAATTCGTCTCTAGTTATCGTTATTTTGTTGATTATTGGAGTTCCATCACTGTTCGATGACGAACCATCACCATTGAACGAGTTCTTTAAGTCATCATCCTGTGCATGATTAATCAAATCTACCATCCGATTAGTTCTATCAATTCCTGCATTCGCGTTGTGGCTATCATTATTAATACACGTTCGATACACACACCTATTCAAATCGAAAAACCACACATAAAGTAGCCATCTATTGGATTAACCTTTTTGGATTAAGAGTAACTCCATAAAATTCTAGGAATCTAATCGTCAATATGGCCTTCCAATGCTGTGCATGATTAATCAAATCACACACCTCGTTAATTTAAAAAACCTCTTCTACAGTCGACAACCATTCGATTAACCCTTTTGGATTAAGACTAACTCCGTCAAATTCTAGGATTCCAATAATCAATACCAGATTTCAATGCCTATTCTCATGCCAATTATTCCTTCTTAGTTGCTCCACCAGATTCTCTTGGGGACGAACGGTCACCAATGAACGAGTTCTCAAGGTTATCATAATGTCCATGATTATTTAAATCCACCATCTGATTGGTTAATTGAATGACGACTTGATCTATTTGTTCCTCCATTCGTTTCGTGAATTGTGGTTTCAATTCCCATACATATGCATTGCACCAATCGATTTGACTTATCATGTAGACTTGTGCCCAACAATGATACACGTTAGTTATCATACACCTCCTTGAATTAAAAAACATCGTCTATGGTACCCAACCAATAGATTAACAATTCTGGATTAAGACTAACTCCATAAAATTCTAGGATTTCAATCATCAATCGGCCTTCAAATAACTATTGTCATCCTCACAATTTTGTCATATACGCTCTACCATATTCCGTTCGGTGACGGACCATCACCATTGAACGAGTTCTCAAAGTCATCATCTTGTCCACGATTAGTTAAATGAACGACTACTTGATTTATCTGTTCCTCTATTCACATCAAAAATATTGGCTCTGATTCCCATTCATATGCATGGCACCATGCTATTGCCCTACCATGTAGACCTGTAGCTATCAAGGATACATTTTCATTGTCAAACACCACTTGGAATTGAAAAACTTCTTTTATAATAGCCATTCATTCAATTAACCCTCAATCAAATGCTAGGACCTTATTCACCAATCCAGCCTACCCATAATTATTGTCGTCCCAATGATTCCGTCTAAGCCGGTTTACCAGATTTTCTTTAGTAACAAACCGTCATCATTGAATGAGTTCTCAAAGTTATCATCGTGTCCATGATTAATCAAATCCAACTTCCAATTGATTAATCGAATGACCACCTGATCTGTCTGTTCTTCTATTCATGTCGTAAATCGTAGCTCTAATTCCCATTCATATGCATGACAACATGCTAATGCCCTACTATGTAGACTAGTGGCCATCAATCATACACTTTCGATATCACACACCTCTTTGAATCGAAACCCTCTTCTAAAGTCGCCATCGATTTGATTAACGCTTCTGGATTAAGACTAACTCCATCGAATTCTAGGTTTCCAATAGTCAATCTCGCCTACCAGTGCTAATTGTCATCCTCACAATTGAAAAACCTCAATGATACACGTAGACTTGTGGCCATCCATGATACACGTTCGTTATCATACACCTCCTTGAATTGAAAAACCTCTTCTATAGTACCCAACCTAACCATTGTTGAATAAGACTAACTTCATCAAATTCTAGGATGTCAATCGTCAATCGGCCTTCCAATAACTATTGGACATCCTTCACGATTCCGTCTTAGCCGCTCTACCAGATTCCGTTCGGTGACGGACCATCACCATTGAACGGGTTCTCAGAGCCATCATCCTGTTCATGATTAATCAAATCCAATCTCTAATTACTTAATTGAATGACTACTTGATTTACTAGTTCCTCTATTCGTGTCATAAATATCGGCTCTAATTCCCATTCATATGCATGGCACCATGCTGATGCCCTACCATGTAGACCAGTAGCTATCAAGGATACACCATCATTGTCACACACCACTTAGAATTGAAAAACTTCTACAATAGCTATCCATTCAAATAACGCTTTGACTTTTAGACTAACTCCTTCAAATTCTAGGAATTTATTCGTCAGTCCAGCCTTCAAATAACTATTCTTGTCCCAATGATTCCGTTTAAGCCGCTCTACCAGATTTTCTTCGGTGACAAACCATCATGATCGAATGAGTTCATAAAGTTATCATCATGCCATGATTAATCAAATCCAACATACGATTGATTAATTGAAAGACCATCTGATCTATCTGTTCTTCCAATCGTGTCGTAAATCGTAGCTCTAATTCCCATTCATATGCATGGACACCATGCATCAACCGTATGGTCTCCATCCATTCATATGCATGGACTTTCAATATCACACACCTCTTTGAATAAACACCCTATTCTATAGTCTCCATCCATTTGGTTAACGCTTCTGGATTAAGACTAACTCCATCAAATTCTAGATTTTCGATCGTCAATCTGATCTTCCAATGCCTATTGTCATCCTCACGATTCTGTCTTAGCTGCTCTACTTGATTCTCTTGTATGATCCTAAAACCATGGGCCATGATGATGTGGATTCAAGTCAAGCTTCGGAAAATAATGCTCTCATTACTTCCCTGTAAAGTTTTTCAAAAATAACTTAAAACTTGGTGTCCCGATCAGACATGATAATTCATAACATGCCACTCAATCTAACCACTTCTTTGAAAAACAAATTAGAAATATGTGAAGCATCATTGGTTTGATGACATGCAATGAAATGAGTAATCTTAGAAAATTTGTCAACAATCACAAAAATTGAATCTTTGCCACTTGTTGTTTTCGGCAAACCCAACACAAAATCTATCGAAAGATCAACCCATGATTCACTTGGTATAGGAAGAGGAATAATGTACAAACCATGAGGTTGAACCTTTGATTTGGCTTGTTTACAAACAATGCACTTTTCACAAACTCTTCCAACATCAACTTTCATTTTTGGTCAAAATAAATGCTCTTGCGAAAATTTTAAAGTTTTTTGCCACACCAAAATTACCCATAAGGCCTCCACTATGTGCTTCCCGAACCAAAAGCTCACGTAAAGACGTGTTTGGAATTCAAAGCTTTGATTTTTTGAACAAAAACCCATAATGTATAAAAAAAACTTGTCAAAAGAGCTTCTTTCACATGTTAGAAAAATCATACCAAAATCCACATCCTTATGATACAAGTCTTTGATCTGTTCGAAACCAAGAATTTTAGAGTCAAGAGAAGAGAGTAGATAGTACCTCCGTGAAAGTGCATCAACTACAATATTTTCCTTGCCTTTCTTGAATCGGATGACATAAGGAAATGTCTCAAGAAACTCCAATCACCTAGCATGTCACTTATTCAACTTTTGTTGCCTTTTTAGAAACTTCAAGGACTCATGATCCGAATGAATACAAACTCTTTCGTCCACAAATAATGTTGCCAAGTTTTTAGTGCACGAACCAATGCATACATATCTTTGTCATAAGATTCAAAGTTGCGCCGCTCAACTTTTCACTAAAATATGCCAATGGTTTCCCTTCTTGCATTAAAATCGCACCAATTCCAACACCTGACGCATCACACTCAATTTCAAATGTTTTATCAAAATTTGGCAAAGAAAGCAAGGGAGCATGAGTTAATTGAAACTTGAGTTTTTCAAAAGCTTGCTCTTGCTCTTCACCCCATTGAAAACCAACTTTCTTCTTAATGACATCCATGAGTGGTGATGTCAGGGTGCTAAAATTCTTCCCAAATCGGCGATAAAAACTTACAGGACCATGGAAACTTCGCACATCACCAATACTCTTTGGAGTTGACCAATCTTGAATGGCCTTCACCTTCTCTTCGTCAATTGAAATTCCTTGGGAACTCACCATGTATCCAAGAAAAACAATGTGGTTGGTACAAAAAGTACACTTTTTCAAGTTTCCATAAAGCTTTTCTTTCCTAAGCACACTTAAAACACGTGTTAGATGCCCAAGATGATCATTCAAACTCTTGGAATAAATCAAAATATCATCAAAGTAAACAACCACAAACTTGACAATGAAATCACGCAAAACATGGTTCATTAATCTCATGAATGTACTAGGAGTACTAGTTAAGCCAAAAGGCATAACTAACCATTCATATTAACCATGTTTTATTTTTGAAGCTGTTTTCCATTCATCACCTTTTTTCATATGAATTTGGTGATATCCGCTCTTTAAATCAATCTTTGAAAACAACTTAGAAGCAGGGGTGGCAATCTCAACCCACTGTCAATAAAACGGGTGGCTTTGGGAAATTTTTTAGTATATGTGGGTTGATATGAACATAGCTAAACAGAACCTACGGGTTGAAATCGGCATCGTCAAATTGAGTTGCGGGTTGCATGGGCAACTTCAGATCACTGTAAATTCATAACGGGTCATGTAATATAGTGAAATATGATTGTACACGTCATCACCATAATCAGATCCGGCACTGGTTACACACACGCATCCCCACCTGCCCACCACACCGACAACACCACCCCACAGACACACCACCACTCACCAACAACCACCACCGTCCCCAGAAACCACTGCTGTTCACCGACATTTACCAAAAGCTAGAAATATCAAAAAGAAGAAACAATGAAATCAAGAAACTTAGAAAAACAATATGAACCTGATTTTAAACCAAAATGGACAAAATTCCAAACAAAGAAATTGGATTTAAACCAAACAAAAAAGAAAAAGAAAACAGACTTTACAACTAAAAAAAATCAAAATAAACAATACATAACCTTAGTTTAAGAGAGATAAGTGCAGCGATTAGCATAGTCACACAGTATATGTCGTCATCGCAATATACGTCATCGTCGGCTATGTCGCCGTCGCAGAATACGTCTTCATCGGCTATGTTCGCCGGAAATCCTTTTGGAGGATTTTTGTTCGTTAAACTGATATGTTGAATATCTCAACTTGAAATACAATAAGTTTTTTTGGAAACATAAAACCAACCCACAAACTTACAGTTCCAACTTCCAATAAATAGAGTAATAAATACTCTGAAAACATTTCTTTTCTTTTTATGCATATAAAATAAAAATCCGTTTATGAATCTATTTTATTATTATAATAATCTTTATTATTGTTATTATTATTATTATTATTAAGTTAATACTTAATATATGTGTTACTGTGTAGATATGAAGGATCAACTTTGATGAGCTTATACATATAATTATATATGTATGTATGTGTCGTTATGAAAGTTAACAAAAATCAAAACGGGCGTCCGACCCAATTCAACCCGAAACCGTTCTAACCCGTATCCGTTTCAACCCGAACCCATTTCAACCCTAACCCGTTACAACCCGAACCCATTTTAACCCAAACCCGTTTCAACCCGCAACCCAATCCAACCCAACCCGCCCAATTTGCCACCCCTACTTAAAAGCATGATATTCATTAAGCATATTGTAAGGTCTACCACTACGAGATTCATCTAGACGCGGAACCGTCAACGAGTGCGGAATCCTCGTTAACGGGTAAACGGGAACTACTCTCACTAGGAACACGGAGACTATCAATAAGCTGCACGAACTACAACGGACGCACCTACGAACTGATTCTCTCCGAAACAACACTAACACTGATGATAAACTCGAAATCGCCTTTTGCTTAATCTCTCTCGAATTTTGCAAAAAGTCTGATAATTTTTCGAGTCTATCCCTAATTATAGAGGCTAATTCGAGTCAGTCATGGGCCAAACTCGAATCCGGCCCAAGGCCCATTCGAGTTTGTCCTCACTGACACTCTCGAATCTGCCTCATAAAACACATTCAAATCAGCCTAATTGACTCATTCGAATCTGACCTAGATTTGAATCCTAGTCCTTTGAGAATTCGAATTTACTCTTTCACATACTTAACTAAGTATTGAAACTTATGTTTTTAACTTATGCTTGAATTTATCTTTGAACTTTATGTTTGAACTTCTTGTAATATGTTACATCAAGTTCAAACATACAATCAATAACTGTCAAACATATATAAACATATATATCAAACACTCGTTAATTCTCAATACTTTGAATATTACTTAAACCAAAATGTTAGATTACTTAGACTGCTATCGTCACACAGGGTGTACGAACAGACTCCCCCTTGACGATAGCTTCTAACTATTTACATCTTGATTAAGTACTAGATCTATATATACTACTACCTGCGTATATACCAGCATCTATACATACTCTGACAACTTTTTGGAACTTTCTGGCTTCAGATCTCCATCCTTCATGAAAGAAGATATGTTGGCCATGAAGCTTCTTCAGATCGTCCTTTGACAGATTCATCAGATGCAGAGGATCATACACTCTCAGAATAACTTTGTCGTCTTGATCCTCCATGATAGCTTCAGCAGTTTCATTATCAAGGTACCACCACTTCATGTTGCTCAAAATATCTTGAGGCATCTTCTTCATAGGCACCCTTCTTAAGCATTTGACAGGCTTGTAAACCATTTTCGCCCATGGTCGTCCTGTATGAGGATCTATCCTTGAAGTATCCTCGACTCTTTTTCCAGAGCTTGGTTTGAGTCTCTCAAACCTACCAGAGCTCCCTTCTCGTCTGACTATCTTAGCGATCACTTCAGCATAGGGATCATTTCCGATATTGATTAACTCTTTCCATGCTAGCTCATTCACCTCTACCTTCGGCAATGTATTGAACACTTTAAGCTTGCGCCTTAGGTATTGGAGACCATCTCTTCTCTTTAGAATAAAAAGCTGCAGTTCCCTGTCGAAGAAACCAGCTAATAATACCTCCAGAGAAGTTTTCTGCACCTGGAATCCTCATCGTCTTCTTTATTTTTGGCTCAGCCTTCTTTTCTTCCTTGCGGAACCAAAGATTTAGCAATTCGGCTCTGCTCGGCTCTCTTTCAGCCTCTTCCATTTCTGAATCATCTACCGAAGCCACTTTGATGTCATCAATATCTATTACATGTTGTTCAGTATGCTCATATAGTTCTGTGACAGGCTGGGATTGACTGATTACTTCATTTACATTATCATCCTCATCTATCACAACCTCCTCATCAGATCTCCAATCAGCTACATCTTCTGGCACAAACTCTCCCTCTTCCAAATCCTCTACATCATCTTCAAAATCAAATTCCAAATCTAATGGCTCTTCATCAATATCCATCAATGCATCGATTATCTCACGCACTTCACTTTCTGAGATCTTTGATGAACTAGCCTCACCTACTCCAGCTCCTGATTGACTCGGCTCCCCCTGAGTCTGAGCATCCTGAGCAGCAGAAAAATCTACTGGCTCATTCTGTCTTTGTGTGCTGGGATCATTGCCATTGTCATCTTCATTCTCATCATCATCATCCCTGCGCACTTCTACTTGATCACGGCAGGATGTCTCCCCCTGAGCCTTTATATTTTTCAGTAATTGCTCAATCAGGGAGCGCATCGATCTTATTTCAGCTGCTTGATCAGCGACAAAAGTTTTCAGCTCCAAGTTCTCTTCCTGTACTTTGTCCACAATCTTTTTCAGTTCGGCATTCTCATTGTCTAGATTTGCATTATGCTTCTGAATTTCACCGATTGCCGTTGTCAGGCTAAAGATTTGGATCTGCTAGAAGTCAACTCTGTCTTTGAGTAGCAAAAACCTTTGATTCTCTGCGTAGGAGGATGAGGTGGATGGAATGGACTGTATTGGAGTTGGAATGATCGGTGATGGGATGTATGGTTCAGCATGTGGTGGTGATGGTGGAATGGTAGTTTGAGTAGGTGGAGGTTGAACTACTTCAGGCTGGGCAGTTGAAGCTGAGGTAGCTCCCTGCATAAAGCGATGACGCTTAGCCCTTTGCCTTGTCACTAATGGGGCAACTTCTTCTTCTTCGAAATCAGAGTCATCAGACTCTCGTGATGCTCTCCGCCTTGAAGCTTCTTCATTCATTACCAATCTCGATCCATAGGTACCTATTTGAACTTATGGTTCTGCAGAGACAGATTCTGGAACTTCAACCTCTATTTCTTCCATATCTTCTGACTCAGTAGCTGATGATGACATGTCATTACCGGTCTGCTCAGGTTGATATTCGTCCACTAACCTAAGAACGTCATCTTCTCCTTCCGGAGGCTCTAGCAATTGATCAACCAGCTCAGCAGTTATTTCTTCATTTGCATGAGGCCCAGAAGCCCAGATTTCTTCCAAGGTTTGGGTTATCGGATCAGATTCAGGTTGTGCACTTGAAGGCCCTGCCTCTTGTACCTCTTGCTGTTGACTTGTAGAATGCCTACTTGCCTGAGTTTGACTCGCAGAAGCTCTTTGGCGTCTCCTCTGTTGCTGAGGGCGCGGTTGTTGTCGTTGTTGTTGTTGTGGCTGTCTAAGCTGAACTTCCACTTCACCTGCCCAATTGGCATTATCCGGTGCTACAAAGTCCCTGTTGATTACAGCTCCAAACAAAGGTCGCTCGACCGGAACCGCTAACCTTTCTCTATGCGCAGAGCAATCAGCAAAAATCCTTTTGTCAATCACCGCTACACTCTGAATCTCATTTTGCTGCGGCAAATTAGGCAAGAAGTGCCTGATGAGCATCATCACAAAGCGTGGGTACAACAACAATCTTTCGCGTTCAGGCGCAGTGATTTGATGAACAAATTCTGAGAAAAACATTTCTGAAAAGCTGAAGCGTCGATTATAAACCAAAGCGATCATCCCGGATTGGATCTTCGACACAATATAATCAAAACCCGTTTTCTTGGCCGCAAAACAAACCATGAATACATGCGCCAGAAATCTCCACTGACCTATGAGTCCACTCTTCATATATGATGCTTTAGTAACATCCAAGCTATAACCCATCCTCAGAAAAGCAGCCTGCCTAATACTTAACGGAAAGTCTATAGGTCCATTTTCTTCTTCCTGAGTACCCAGCTGTAGAACCTGACGCAGCATATCAGCGGAAAATACTAATGGCTGTCCTGCTATCCTTGTCCTTAGCACAGTTGGGGTGACGGTACAATCAACTTGTAGATGTTCATAAAACTGTCGTACATATGGAATCACGATTTGGATGTTATGGGATAATGCGAACGATATCCTAGACTCCACTAGGAAATCCATCATCTGTCTGAATCCCTGCGCCTCAAGGATATGATGGTCAGGGGGAATGACCATATAATGCTTAGGCACGAATACTCTATCAGCCATATCTGCACAATAGATAAACTATTAGAATTATTAAAAATCAATAAACTTGCTTAAATTCAAATTTGTTTTATTTTGAACTTGTTTAAGTACAAAATCCAACACAAATGAATTTCTACAAGTTTAATTAAATTTAAATTGAATAATTCAAATAAAATGATAGATTCGAAGCAACCCTTTTTTGAGTTTCATGTCACACTCGAATCTAATGACCTTCTCAAGTTTACTGACAAACTCGAGACTGGTCAGGAACAGATTCGAACTCGTCGGCCCACATCATCACCAAACTCTATGATTTTAACCATTTTGAACTTAGAAAATCACATTCATTAGTCCTACTAGGTTCTAATCATAGATATTTGCCTTTAATTTGACTCTTTACCGGTCCAAACTTTGTAATTTTGAAAAACACGATTTCGACCAATAAACCTTCAAAAATTGGTGATTTTGGCTTAAATGGTGAATAAAACTACTTGAATCTCGTACAACTCAGTTGTTTATACCTAGATGTATAAGTAGAATCGAACACACAAGCAAGAAACTCGACAAATAGTTGTTTTTAGTGAAATCGGTAAACTCGAGCAAATAGATTCGAAATCGCTGGATAGATTCGAAGGAACAGATTCGAAAACAGATAGAGTAATGACGATTACTGTTAACCTATTGATAACACCTACTTTCGAGTCTATGGCCAATTTCGAATCTACTGATAGATTCGAGATCACCCAATTTCGAGTTTGACCTAAACTCGAATTACCCCTGAAACTTTGAAAATTTCGAATATAATTTCAACTTTTTCAACTTTTTCAATCTTATTGTGTAACGGGATAAACTATGCCAAATCTTTTACCCTAAGCACAAGATTTTCACGCAGTGTTTATTTTATTCAACTATGAATGCACCCTCAGTAATTTTTGAACTTTTTCCTAAGAAGAAAGAAAAAAATAAAACTAAAATAAAATAAAATAAAATTAACTAAAAGTAAAAATAAAATTTTAAAATTTTGAACAAAAAATTTAACTTAGACTTAAACTACATTTATTAAAATTCACAACCAATACTAAACACGTAACAAAATTTTTTTGATGAGTATAGTCAAAGAAAGGTTCAATCAGATAGCGGTGTCAGATACTTACTTTCAGTACTTAAACTTTCACACATAGGAATTTATGATTACTTTGATTGTTTGGCGTGACATACCTATTTAGCCGATTGTTGGTATTTACCCCTTTAAACATGCTACATTTCGGAATATCCCTTGGCATTTTTATTTATCATTAAATTATCTTACGTGACTCAGACATAGACATACTTTTATGATCAAGGCATACAGACAAAGATTCTAACTTGTTGGTATTTGCAAACTTTCTTTAAAAGACAAACATCGGACACAGGTCTGTATTTTCATACAACAAAGTGTCTTAGTTTGACTTAAGGTTTATTTTTTAAAGCTAGCAAGACAGCGGTGACAGGTCTGTACCGACGTACAACAAAGCGACTTATCTTGCTAACCCGAATCAAAACAGAGGCAACAGGTCTGTACTTACGTACAACAGAGTTACATGATTTTGACTCTCAATTTTGTATGATTTTTCTATTCTTCCCATTTTAAGATGTATTTTATGTTGCTATACATCCCCAGAAAGTTTGCATACCTCATTTAGACTCAAAATTTGTATGTCTTGTACATAAAAATTAAGACCGATTGGTCATACATCTATGTTAGCGACACGTTTGACTTTTTCTTGAGTATTTTATTCGCCTTGAGATTCCCTATATGTATTATGCCTACCAACACATCAAACTAAAATAAAGTATAACACTTAGAATTTTAGGTGCATTATGTGTGAAAGCCTAAACACTTAGAGTTTGTAACGACTGTGCTAATTTTCGTCACTTTGAACCTATGCATCTAAGACTTAACTCTTTTTCTGATATTCTCTTTTTTTTGTATTTTTATGATTTTCTCTCTTTTTTCTTTTGTTTTTTATAAGAAACAGCAATAAAAGAAGATAACCAACTAACTTACTAAAAGTAGAAACTATCCTAAATTTGCAGACTTACTATAAAAAGAAAGAAACACTACAGCTATAAAAGGAAATAAACTATCACTAAGGTCAAATTACTCTGGGTTGCGCATTCCATTTAGTTGAATTAAATATTCAAACCGTGACTTATCAAAGACTTTGGTAAATACGTCAGCATTATTATCGTCCGTTGCCACTTTTACCAATTTGATTAAGTTCTTTTCAGCACAATCACGAATAAAATGATGCCTTATGTCTATGTGCTTTGTTTTACTGTGTTTAACTGGATTATGAGTTATTGCGATAGTAGATTGGTTATCTATCCTAATAGGAGTTTGAGTGTAAGCCAAACCGTAATCCCGCAGTTGTTGTTGTATCCACAGAACCTGTGAGCAGCAACTACCAGCAGCAACATACTCGGCCTCGCACGTTGACACGGCTACCGACATGTGTTTCTTGCATTGCCAGGATACCAGTCTCCCTCCTCGGAATTGACAACCTCCAGTTGTTGATTTGCGCGTCAAGATGCATCCTCCGTAGTCAGAATCTGTGAACGCCTCCAACTCTTGATCTCCCTCCGCGTGATACCAAAGTCCCAGCTTCGGTTTCGACTTGAGGTATCGTAGAATCCGCTTCATAGCTTTCATGTGCATCTCCTTCGTATTAGCTTGAAACCTAGCACAAATACACACAGCAAACATGATATCAGGTCTTGAAGCAGTTAAATACATAAGTGATCCAATCATGGCCCGATATAATGTCCGATCCACATCGGCATCACTATCAGTACCCGGTCCGAGATTGTGATTCACTTGAATCGGTGTGCTAAAATGGGCAGTCAGTTTCGTCCTTCCATCCCGAAGCGTTCCAATATGTCATAGACATACTTCGTCTGATGGATAAACATCCCTTCCTTCTTCTGGTCAACTTGTAACCCCAAAAAGAAATTTAACTCTCCCATTGCACTCATCTCGAATTTCCACTTCATCACCTTCTCGAAATCTTTGCACATTTGTTCGTCTGATGATCCAAAAATGATATCATCGACGTACACTTGTACCAAGATGAAGTGTTCTCCCTTTCTCTTAACGAACAGCGTACTATCTATCCTACCCCTTTCAAACTCGTTCTCTAGTAAATGGTTGGATAGAGTCTCGTACCACGCCCTTGGTGCTTGATGCAATCCATATTGAGCCTTATCTAAACGATATACTCTATCTGGATATTTTGGATCTGTTAATCCGGGCGGTTGTTCTACATACACCAGCTCCTTCACTTTCCCATAGAGGAAAGCACTCTTAACATCTAGTTGATATACCTTAAAGCCCTTGAAGGAGGCAAAAGCTAGAAACAACCTAATGGCTTCCAGCCTTGCTACTGGTGCAAACACCTCATTGTAATCGATTCCCTCCTCTTGGTTGAAACCCTTTACAACTAACCTAGCTTTGTTGCGAGTGACTATACCCCGATCGTCTCTTTTGCACTTAAAAACCCATTTGGTTCCTATGGCAACTTCCCCTCGAGGTAATGGAACTAACTCCCATACTTCTAGTTTCCTAAACTGAGAGAGTTCTTCCTGCATCGCTTCAACCCAGGAGTTATCCTTAAGTGCCATTTGCACATTCTTAGGCTCTACTTGCGATATGAAATAAGAATAGAGACAGGTATGATATGCCTCGGAGTCGTTTATCATCGACAAGAACACAATGTTGTTATTTAAACTACTCCTAGTCCTCACACCCTCATTAGGATTTCCTATGATGCTTTCTATAGGATGGTTTTTGTTGATCCTAGAGGTCTCTATCTCGTCAACCCTTAGATTATCTCCTAAGTTAGAACCTATTTCACCTAATGGGGGAACTTCCTCAGATTCCACATTCTCCTCCTCGTGGACATTTTCCTCAGAGTTGGAATTTGTTGCCTGAGTCTGATTCTCAGTTGTAGGTGCTTCTGGATCAGCGACTTCTGGAGATCCATCTTCAGTCGAAGTAGGCTCGGATGTGGATTGAAATGTAGTCCTCGGAAAGGTATGACCATCGTCATTCAGATGCAACGTCGCCATGTCCTTTTCGATTGTACCTGCATTTTCATCCAAAGGAATGTTAAATGACTCAAATAACTTATCATAGTCAAATATCCATTCCGTACCTGTTTGGGGTTCATGTGTATAACTTGTGACTTCAATGTTATACACAATTTCCACTGTACCATTTGTTTTGTTAAAAACCCGTTTGTTTGGTGAGTTCGGCACATAACCTAGGAGGTATCCTTCGTCAGCCTTTTCACCAAACTTCGGTTGATGTTTTGTACGCAATAAAGTGCATGGTACCCCAAACGGTTCGAAGCCAGTTAATTTAGGTGGTCGTTTATTCAAAATTTCATAACAGGTTTGTTCAAAGTTTTGACAGTTAGGACCCGGTTTAAAATGTGACATGCGGTATTCACTGCCTCCCCCCAAAACATGGTAGGAAGCTTTGAATCCGAAAGCATAGTTCTAGCTGCCTCAATCAATGTCCTGTTTTTACGTTCGGCCACCCCATTTTGTTGAGGCTCATATGGTGCACTAAATTGATGCACTATGCCCTTTGAGAGGCAATATACACCAACTACAGTGTTTTTGAACTCAGTTCCATTATCACTACGTATCCTTTTAACTCGTGTTCCATAGGAATTCTCTACTTGCTCTAAGAACCCGATGAGATTGGAAGCCGTCTCGTCCTTTGTACCTAGAAAGAAAACCCAAGAAAATCGTGGGTAATCGTCAATGATAACCAAACAATACCAACTACCTCCTATACTCCTTTTGTTGATTGGTCCGAAGAGATCCATATGCAACAAATCGAATGTAGAGGTTATGGAGTTCTGCGTCTTGGACTTGTGTGTCTTCTTATGTTGTTTGCCCTTCTTGCATGGTAAACACTTGTCCTCGAACTGAAAACTCTTCATAGGCACACCTTGCACCAATCCATTCTTCGTTATATAGTTCATTTTTCTTAGGTGCAAGTGTGCCATGCGTCTGTGCCACAACACTGATTCCGTCTCCGAAGCTTTGGATAACAAACAGATTGGCCCCATCGAAGTCTCCGGCTTGTTCATATCAAGCATGTACTAGTCATTCTTCCTTGGTGCCCGCATCAATATCCATTCTTCAGGAATCTTGAATCCCGGTTTTAGCACTAACGCTTCAGTGTCAGTGAACAACACTGAATTCTTCTTTTCACAGATTTGAGATACACTAATGATCTTGTGAACCAGTTTATCAACGTGATAAACTTGGTCCAACTTGATCGTCCCATTAGTGACCACTCCGGTACCCGTGATGTTTCCTCCTTTATTTCCCGCGAATGATACGAATCCCCGATTCCCACCCTTGAAGTCTGTAAGGAGACTTCTTTCCCCTGTCATGTGCCTGGAGCATCCACTGTCGACGAACCATTTGTTGTTTGGACCTGTGGTAATCTCATGCACATGAAACAAAATAGGTTAGTTATCACGGGGAACCCAAGCCATAACTGACTTGGTTATACCATTCTCGTCCACATACTTAAACTCTTTCAAATACCCATCTCGCCTTTCAGGTGACTTGGGTCATTGAACAGGAGTTTGTTGTGGTGCCGAGTGATGTAAATTCACTCCCTGCCTTTGAGTAGGCATTTGTTGTGTAGATCTTGAATAATTCCAATTATATTGCATTTCAGATTGTGATCCCTGAGCTCTAACCGGTGTGTGATGTCTAATAGGAGTGTGTGACCTAACCGGAGTGTATGCTCTGTTAGGTGTTGTACTCCTATATTGTTATTGAGGTCCAGACCTAGATTGATTTACGACTCGATTCGGTGAATTAGTCCTAAGCACTTCTTTTGGTCCAACATTTACCGGTATTTGTTTCACAACTTGTTTTGGTGTAGCCTGCACAGTTTTGTCAGTATTCTGAGAACTACTAGTGCTTGCCACATTGGTTGAGGGCTTAACTGGTGTTGGCTTCCCTGTCTTAGGTGTAACTTCAGTTTTCCTAAGCGAACAGTTAGAAGCAACATGTCCCTTTTCATGACATCTAAAGCAGGACATCTTATCTATGGACTTCTTGTGTGTTCCCTTAGACTTAGGTGTCTCACTAGTGTCTTGGTCCTTCTGAACATCTACTGCAACTGGTTCATCGTCCTGATCATTAAAATCAATTTTATGTTTTCCTGCAGGTGCTTCACTAGAGGAAGACACAAATTTGACTTTCTTAACCTTGACGGTTGTATCAGTCACCTTAGGTGTATTTTCTTTTACGGGCTCAGATATTGGTGTAGGTATGTCCTCTAAGTCTACTGATTTATCAGTTTTCTCCTGAGGTTGAGGCACGTAGTTTGCATTAAAAGGAGGAGGAATTTCATGAAATCCTAGACCTACAGGCTTTTTAGATTGGCGTTGAGCATCTAAAACTTTCCCTAGGTTCATGCTTGAATTCCTAAACTTCTCTAGCTTACTATTCGCCTCGGCTACCTTCACCTTAGTTTCAGCTAGCTCTACTTCTTTTGTCTTAAGATCTTTGGTCAAGGCCTCTACATGCTCATACATCAGTTCTACTCTAACACACTGCTCACTCAGCATGTCCTTTAGAACTACGACATCCTGTGCATCAGCTTTAAGCTTGTCCTTAAGATCTTGCTTAATGTCATTTAGGCTAGCGTTATCAGCTTTTAAAGACTCATTTTGAGCAGTTATGTTTTTATGTGATTCTAAGACTAGATTCAACCTATTGTTAGAAGTAACACATAACAAGCATAATTCATGAAAAAGAGAGTAATTCAGACTAACCTTTGTGTTATCGGATTCCACGTTGGCCATTTGAGCGGCAAACTCCAGAAGCGTCTGATCATTCGTCTTCTCCACCCACATCGGACTGCTGTCCCTTGTGGTCTGCTCTTCACCTTCACATCCATTCTCGTTGACTTCAGCCATGAAGGCTCTAGCATTAGTTTCCGGATGTGAACTCCAGTCGTAGGTACGATCCAGCTGTCTGTCTGATGTGACGTTCGATAATAGACCAGCTAGATTGGCTTGACCGGCAGATGAACTCGGAAGGTATCTTTGTTGAGATTGATTCTGAAACTGTCCATGATGCTGGTTCTGCCCTTGGTACGTATCTACCTTCGGTCTCTGACATTCTCTGGCGAAGTGTCCCAGACCTTGACAGTTGTAGCATTTGACTTTGGACTTATCAAAGCCAATCCCCTTATTATTCATTGTCAAATTCCTCCTAGTCCTTTTGATGAATCTTTTAACACGTTGGGTTACCATGGCCAGTTGCCATTTGAGATCCATTTCCTCAAGATCGTCAGGGTCGACCTGATCATAGTCTTCATCCCAGAGAGCGGGATCGTTAATTTTCCCTTGAACGCAGTTTCCATACGCGGCCACAAATGATGCAAGCAAGTTCAAATGTTCTTCCGCAGATTTAGCGCTCATGGACATCTTAGAGTAGCCCTGAGATGTTGACGCATGTGTTGCTTGAGGCTACTGTTCTTCTCATCTTCCTAATCCTAAGAACGCTCTATTCAGTGTGTCATCAGTCTCTGCTGGTGACGACGTTTCACCGGTGAAAAACGCTGTAGCAGTTTTCAGATCAGCTGTCGTTGAAGGTTTTGTTGATTTTCCAAAATACATTGCTGGATTTTGGACTTGTTCGTAATCCGTTTCGGCCTTCAGTAGCTCGAAATGATAAGCTCGCAACGTTCCCACGATATCCTCCAATGATTGGGTATAATACTTGTCTTCATTAAGCTTAATCATCGCCACATACATCGCCCACTTGGCTGGTAAGGCATCAAGAAGCTTATTGTTCTTCTCTGTGTCATTATACTCAATCCCATGATTTTCAAGCTCTGTCAGCAGATGATAAAAACGAGTGATGGTATCGTCCAGCTGTTCATCCTTCAAAGCTTTGAAAATAGCAAATTTTTGTTTCAACAATTCCATGCGCTTCCTTCGAACTCTCGGATTACCCTCACACCTCTTTTCCAGCGACTCCCAAAGTTCCTTAGATGTCTTTTGAGTGCGGAATGTGTGTAGTATATCCTGAGGCAAAGCCATTCGAATAATCGAGAAAGCATTGTTCTCAGCTTCATAGAGCTTCTTATCATCTTCCTTCATCATTTGATATGATAAAACTCTTTGACGGCCTTCGACTTCTGAGATCGGTGGAATGTATCCTTCGTCAATACATACCCACATGCGCATGTCGTTGAAACGCACAAAATCGGCAAACCGATCTTTCCACCAATAGTAGTCTTCCAGTTTAATCAGCTTAGGCGGAGTATTAGCCTTCCCGACCTCATGATCCATTTCCATAAACTTTTGAAGATTTGACATCGTTTCAAAAGTAATTGAATTGAACTTAATAAATTTAATTCGAAACTAATTTAATTTAATTCTTTCGACTTTAGGTAGATTCGAATATAATTAATTTTAAATCTTTTTGGGATTAAATTCGATTAAGTCTGATAATTCAATTAAATTCGAAATTGATGACAGATTCGAAAGTCCCTTAAACTCGAAGGTGAAGGCAAACTCGAATAACCAGTAGATTCGAATCCCTGTTCGACTATAGTCTAAACTCGAAGCAAACTCGAATCACAGCAAACTCGAGATTCCTATTCGACTGTAGCACAAACTCGAATTAAACTCGAAATACTTTTTATCAAACTCGAGAGGAGCGGATTTTGGTTAAACTCGAGACTAAGAATAACCCAAATTACTCCTAACAGATTCGAGCGCCGCAAACTCGAAAAACGGCTAATACTTCGATTTCTTCACGTGTTGCAGATTAAATCAATATTTTTACAACGAAAAATATTGATTTCGATCAAAAACGTGAAAAACACGAAGTATTTCCCGGATGACAATTTGCTAAGCTCGAAAAACACGAAAAAAAAACACGGAAATGAGAGAATAACCGTCCAAAAGCGTCAAGAAACCTAGGATGTATCTAGATGAACACGAAGAACACCAAGAACACCCTGTAGGCTCTGATACCACCTGTAAGGTCTACCACTACGAGATCTATCTAGACGCGGAACCGTCAACGAGTGCGGAATCCTCGTTAACGGGTAGACGGGAACAACTCTCACTTAACGCTCTGGAGTACGAGGAAACATCGGAGGCATCTCATACTTAGTACCCTTTCTACCATTTTACAGTATTTCTCTAGGCTTTACTATCTTATATATCTTAGGGTATGTAAGGCTTAAAATTTTATCGAAAAATCCTGACCATATCATGTACAAAGATTAGGTATCAAGCATTTTAATGAAGAACTAAGTTTTATCTATAACTAAGTGCATGAGGATATGTAGTACGACAATCTGCCTTAGAAATTTCAAACACATAGACTTATCCTCTTACCCCAGTAGATACCACTTATGCATTTTTACTATTTGATACTGGTGCTGATAGAAGCTTTATATCCACTAAGGTCAGTAAGCAGATAAATTCCATTCTCACACCATTAAGTGCCACTTATGCTATTGAGGTTGATGACAGTAAGACTCTTAAGACAAATAATATAAGTCGAGGATGCTCCTTAAAATTAGTAGGCCGACTCTTTGAAAAAGGCTTGGTGCCCATCAAACTGGGAAGTTTTGACGTGGTAATAGGCATGGATTGACTATCGAAAAATCGTGCGGAGATAGTGTGCAACAAGAAGACGGTTCATATACCTTTAGCCAATAAGAAGGTCCTTACTGTCCAAGGAAAGCAAGAAATACCAAAGTAAGCATTATCTCTAGCATTAGGACCCTGAAGTATTGACAGAGAGGGAGCCAAAGGAAAAGCGACTCGAAGAACTAAGAACCGAAAGAGTACAAGAATGCCACTAGAATGTTCTCACAAAATTTATAAGTTCTTGCACCGTGAACTCTCCAACAAAGAACGGAGCTCACAAAGACAAGTAAAACTTACAAAGAGGATATATATTTCTCAAGTGAATGGTCATGAAAACTAGAAACCTTCAAAATGCCTTGCAATGAAAGTTAGACCTTCAAAATGTTATTGTAATTGATGACATGAAAACTTCAGTATACTTGGACATTTTAGGCAGCTATGTGGACATAACTAGGGCTAGATATTGATCTTTATTCATGTTGAAAATGTGGCAAAAAAGATAATTTGAAGTGGGATTTTATTTGACTTGAATCGGGCTTCAAATGAATGAGTTATGGCTAAAACATTGATTGATCACGAGTTGCCCGATCATTCTATTGGATGTTATTACGGAAAATGGATAGGACCGCGACCCTTTGCCTATAAACGAGGCAAGAATCTTGGTATAGATGGTCAAACTGCGACCCGTTGCCTATAAAGAGGCAAGAACCATGGTATAAGAAAACGCCACAAGCAACCCTACCAAGTTGATTAATATGTTTTGAATGCGACAAGCTAGAACACTTGATAAGTTCTAAAAGTTAGTAAGGAACAAGAAGAGTTAAAAACTCACAATGTTACTCAAATGAAGGATGACTACAAATGAGAACTTTGGCCACTATTTATAGACGAAAATATAAGGAAAACCAACTGTGACACCCTTGCCACAACAACCACCAATTACAATACACCCAGGATTAATCATCAGCATGCAATAACATAATGATCTGATAACCTAAATTTAAGTGCGGAAGCATTAAAAACATAAATAAAGTAGTGCAAAAAGTGTTAAACACCCTACGGTGCTATAAAGTACCAAGTCTAAGTCTACACACCCATACATTTATTACAATCATCCAGAATATATTACAACATTGTCCAAATCACAATTACCGATCAAATAGTGCCGAGTCTCCCAAATCTTCCAAACGACCTAACTAGAAGGTCCAGCAGTAGATTTCCCCTTTCCTGTAAAAATACAACAACTAAAACGTAAGCTAATGCTTAGTGAATACATAGATTGCGCATATTATAAATATTTATGAAGCCCAAGAGTAACCCCGACGACAAACGTCGTATACTCTCTTCGTACACCAAGTACGGACCAGAGCCGCAGCCCCTTCGAGCCCAAAGCTCGGCATTTACACATACCATCTGAGACAAACGAACGATCGGGGATGACATACTGCCTACCGGACCTGGAGGGATCAGCTCCAGCGTCATATAGCACAGTTACATCAGAGTTAACGATGCGACCCACCGGTCCATCACTAGATGCACAACAATCGAACGGACATGCAACAAGTAAGAATGTGCATCTAAATCTACGCAAGTTAGTAGAAATCCAACCAAACAAGTGAAACAACAGGTCTCAGCAGGCAAAGCTTAACATAAATCAGATATAATCATGCGAAATCTACTGTACTCACAGTGGGTGCGTATTATCTTTAAACCGATATTATTTCTCTTCGGGCTTTCAACCGGATTCCACCAAGTACCCCACTGTGGGTTAAACAACACCACAAGGGACCTGTTATATCAATTACAACAAATTCCTCATATCATTATCCGTTTAATTCATAAAAATCAAGTCTCGTAAGTTTTGCAACGTTTTCCCCCATTTCGGGTCTACATTCAAATTTAACCCATAACTAAGTTTGAAACCCATTTCAAGTTCACAACTTGTCCTTTGAATAATTCTTGCCATTTTATGTGTTGTTTATAAGTTCCATTCAAATTATACAAGTTTAGAGAGTACATTTCTCAATTTTAGGCATTAAACTCGAATTTAATGGGTTAGATTCGAAATTAATCATCAGATTCGAACCCCATGGTCAGATTCGAACCATACTTCGAATCTATGGGTAGATTCGAACTCCCCTCATCAGATTCGAACTCATCTTCGAATCTAATGTCAGATTCGAAGCCTCCCCCTTAGAATCTAATAGTACAACTTCGAATCTAGTACCAATCTCGAGTTTGTTCTTATATTTCGACTCTGTTCTTGACATATTCGAGTCTGTTCATCATTTTAACTTAAATCCTTCATTTCTAAGGCCTAAAATCAGTGTTATATCATGTATGATGCATATATTCGATTCTACTATGCATATAGTATCATAATCCAGCAACATTTCAAGCAAAACAAACTTAAATATGCATAAAATGATAGATTCGAGATTCTTGTTCTTCAAAACCGAAACCATAACTTAAAAAGGATCGATTCTTACCTCAATTCGCACGAAATCTGAAATCCGTTTGTAGATTACTGTTGTACTCCTCGATACCTTTCCGATGACGTATAATTCTCGAAAATCCGACGGTCCGTTTGTGATTTATCTTAGAGAGATGTAGAGAGAAAATTTCTAGAGAGATAGAGTAGAGAGAGAGTGTAAACTAGAAAATGAAGCCTATTGCCCTTTATATACTACTTTCGTCATTTTGCACATTTCATCACCCGACTTAACCGGTTTCATAAAATACCGATTTAATCTTAAATTTATCATAAATAACTTTTAAATTCATAATAATCCACAAAATTGATTCTGAGTTCAATTTTCTTAAAAATAACAACAAACTTTGCTAAATATCCAAATACATAATAATCATCCAAATTCAAATTTAAATATAAATTTTCCACTTAATTAGTCAAAATACATCAAATTGGATCCGTGGATGTTACAACATGGGCTCCACCACGCTCAACTTCGTCCTCGAAGTTACTCGGACTCAAACAGTTTCGGATATTTTCTTAACATTTCTGACTTAGTTTCCCATGTATGATTTGCTCCTTTATGATGCTTCCAACGTACAAGCACCATTTCTATCTCCTTACTTCTCAATTTCTTCATCTTAGTGTCTAACACACACTCCGGCTCTTCAACATATCGGAGCCTTTCATCAACTTGCAGTTCAGTATGATCGGCCCAATCCTCGTTTCCAGTGTTAAACGATTTTCGAAGATTCCCAACGTGAAATACTGGATGTACGCCCGACATCCCTTCAGGCAATTCTAATCGATATGACTGATTTCCAACTTTTTCAACAATTTTAAAGGGTCCGACAAATCTCGGAGCCAATTTGCCCCTCTTAACAAAACGAGTAACACCCCTCATGGGTGATACTTTCAAATAGACCCAGTCATTCACTTCAAAATTGATCGGCTTGTGCCTCCGATCATAGTAGCTTTTCTGACGATCCTGAGCCGCCTTCATGTTCTGCCTAATCAACTGTATCTTCTCGTTTGTTTCCTGAAGCAAGGCCGGCCCAGCGATTGGTGTTTCACCCGTTTCTCTCCAACATGTAGGAGTCCTACATTTCCTTCCATACAAAGCCCCGAACGGAGCTTTCTTGATCGTAGCGTGGTAACTGTTGTTATACGAAAACTCTAT